>JAMPIV010006036.1:0-406471 GCA_024509875.1 Oreohelix idahoensis
TACCAATATGCACATTAGTCGAAAGATTTGTGGATTGACCTGGAATAGTTATCGACGATCGATTTGGAATTGCCCGATCCATGCGCGAAGTTCAGACTACCATGTAAACAGTTATCGAATTGTTTGTCTGCAATAAGAGCCTTTCTAATGTCTGAGGTCCTTTACAAAGATACCTTCCTTTATCTTTGGCACGCTAAACTTGCGGAACTTTTCTCGATGATATGTGATAGAATTGCAACGTTTTATCTAACCGCATTTTAACGCAAATTATTCTTGAGACCACAAATTTTTAGTAATGTGCATACAATGATGCTGTCTTGTTATCCTTTATCGGCCCTCGTGTATTAACATTTTTTATGACACGAGCTGCTTAACGATTCCCATGAAAGGCCTGCAACCTTTCTTGCTATTCATGGTTCCTGTCTGTTGCAGGCTTGTCACCCATTCACATAGGATAGCAGTCAACTCGCAAACCCATGATTAACCCCCCCCACCCCCTAACACCCCCCCAAGTCTTTGCATGCCCAGTGAGAATTGCTATGCCCAGTGAGGTAAATCCAGTGCTAATTCCGACCTTTAGGTCATTGTTACTTTTATTCACGCCTCAGTGTATAGTACATATTGTATTCTAATTTTGCATTTCATTGCCAGAAAAGTATAGGCGACTGAAATTGTTCATATAAATTTCATGTTCATATGCAATGAACTACGGCTAGTAAGTTAGACTGTACTTGGAAGAGTTGATGAAATCAGCTCATGACGTTGGACTATGTGCTTATCACCGAGTTTATGCAATAACCGTTTACATAGGCTTATTTCAGCTCACGGCGTCCAGATAGTGCTTGGCAGATCGATGATAGAAGTCGACATTCGCCTTGAAGTACATCGGTGGCTCATTTTTTTTTGGACCAGAGTGGGGGGGGGTGAAGTTCGTTGTGTGTCCTATTAGATTCACTTTTCTTTCCTTTACCGAAGTCCTTGTGCAATAGCAAATGTTCTTTTGTCTTTTTCATCTCGTAAGATAATCACATTTTTTTTCTCATGTGTCTTTGCAATGCAAATTGATATCCATCTCAAATCCATTAGTTCTGGAGTGTCTATTGGGGGGGGGGGGGTGGGGTTTAGATATCGGAGTATTGGGCGCTAAAGATTCCATTCTTTGAGTCGCACGAACGACGTCGTATTCCGTTGCCCTTTGACTGTGAGAGCGAGTTTCATCGTATTAGATCTGGAGAAGTTCTGAATGGTTAATTTAATGTGAAGTGAACACCTGTCATTCACCGGTATATGAATAATTCCGACGTCAGAATTTAGTTTCTAAAAGCATGTAAAAACTATCACTTCTGATGGTTATTTCACTGTCACAATCAACGGGTCTTATTGTGTCTTGGTGGAATAATGCGGATCGGATCAACGTGATTGCGGATCATGAGCACTGGTTTCGAAACCGATTCAAATCAATTTGGATAATAATCCTACAAGACTTTCTTATAGTTTTATAATTGTGATACAATTGGATTTTATTGTCACAACGCAGATGTCAGTAACGATCAGTTAGAGTGATTTGTCGTTCAACGACATCATTACTGGCACTACACCCACAAAATGGGCCTTCGGGGCTTATGCTTCGGCTCGGACTTTAGTATAACCAATCCTGCTCAATTGGTACCTCTTATTTGCACAGGTTATGTCGGGGATCAATATACTTGAATTTGGGATTCCAAGATTATATTTGCCTCATTCAAATCAACTATGCGTATCGAAAATATAGTTAATCATATGCTTTCTTTTCGGCCCTACTGGTTGCTTTATTGTTTTTCCTGCCCCGTGTGAACACCAGATTCGGTTAATATATCGCACAACAGTATACAGAAACATGACTCAGCCGAATCTTCTTACAACTTCTAAGATAGCCATTATTCTCACTCTGGACATTATTTACATTATCACAGTAACACTTTTTGAAACTATATAAACGTAACATTTATGTACTTGCATCTTTTTAGCTGTATAAAAATTGAGTTATTTCTTTTGCTTTGGATGTTTATTTTTTATAATATAGCTTTATATAAGTAAAAACATGGAACGGTAAGCACAAATTAATGGTTTACCCCAAAAGATTATATTTATTAACAATTATCACACTTAAGAACCACGATGTGATAGAGAAAAATCGGATGTAATCAAATTTGAAAATCAGCGCTAGAAACTGGACCTAAAGAAACACACTTTTTACTTATATATAGAACGAGATAATTGTTGTTTGTCAAGTGTTTTTATTATATTTATCTAGATTTTGTGATGAGTATTTACTAGACGGGTCCAGCAGGTGATATTTCTCTTTAGTGTATTGTGTTTACTAGTGGGTAGCAGACAATAAATATTAGTCTAGGGTAAGACTCTTCTAGGCTATAATGTAATTTTTATTAACTTGCTAGTAAAAGAAGCTCCAGATGGATAGGTTAAACGCCAATCTTAAAGTAATGACGCTGAAACATTGTGAGTACTGACGAAAGTACTTTATATTGTATAATTTGATAATTCAGTGTGTATGACATAGCATTGATTTATTTTATATGACGTGATAACTTATTTCACGGGAGTTTTAAACGAGAGACAAGCTCTAGCTTGCGTTTTATAAGTTTAAGTTATAAACGAAGTGGAAAAACTTATATTTATTTTACGCTGGTTTAGAATAGGGGTTTGTGGAAGTGTAGACTGTTATGGCTAAGTATTTTGTATGTTTCTCTCTTCCTCTTTACACAGTATGTGGGTTAATACCCCTAAAGACCTACCAGCGGTTGTTTGTGCTGTTTATGTTCTTAGCAGAGAATAGACTAAACGACAAGACAATTAATGAAAAAACTTTATATTGTTAAACTGCATATAGTTCCCGGAGTTTCTTTTCATAATCAAGAGTTTTTACTGTCGGCCCCGTGTGGTGGCGAGCTTAATCTAACTTTTGACTTAATCCAAACTTGTGACATTACCTGATATAAACCATCACTGCGTTGTGAAAGAAAGATAGATACTGAACAGAAGTTATTTGACCCTCGATCCCTCGATGTAAACTATTCGTTGTATTTCAAGCTAACGGTTACCCTTGTGAACATTAGATGAGCCTTACTTAGGTTTACTGACCTGGAACAAAATTAGAAGATACAGTTAAACATCAATCCTACGTACCATTGTGAAGAGAGTGTCATTTCCAGATTTGGAATCATTATACTTTGTGAGAAAAACGGGGGCTGCTTCGCCAAAACTACAAACTGTGGATGGGTTGGTGTGATCCATCAATAACTTGTTCCAGTAAGGGTGGTGAACGTAACTTGTAGGAAGCGTGTCTGTGTTTTTCTTTTGGTGATCTACCAGTGTTGTCAGAGGAGTTGAGAAAAGAGAGGAGGATGATTATACTTCTGCGTATTGTATAAACCAATAATACATCATTTGATTTGTTATGTTCTTCCTTAAAGATTACGCATATACTATCTGGGTCAGTGTAGGATTACCGCTATAAACTTCTGCTAATTACTGTGAGAGGTGAAAATCTTTAGGGGACCTCATAGTGTATTATAATCTGTGATTCTTTGGGGACTAATAACTTTCTTATAACGGGGTCGTTGGGGTCTACAGACAGAGGTGTGGAAAGGTATTACCACCTATGGGATTCAACTCTGTATTTGAATGCATTTGTTAAACCTATGTTTACACTTTGTTGTATGGTTTTGATTAGGTCTAGAATTTATTTACTGTGATGTTGTGAAAGTTCATTTATGATTAAATAAAATTTTCTTTAACTTATTTAAGTGGTGTCGGTCAGCTTGTTCAAAATATACATTCCATATTCCATAGATTGTATAGTTTCACGTTTGTACGTTATGCCTTCTTCTGTCGCACTTATGTGTGGTGTCTGTTGATAGTGGTTGATATAGAGTAGATATTGTAGAATATAAACTGAGAGAAATCTATGTCGTCGACTATAACGCTCTCTTCTTGTTGTTAGAGAGATAGGCTGAGCTGTAGGACGAGACATTTTTTCTAGCGTAGTCCTCAGGGGACCGAGCTTTCTTACGTATTTTTCCACCATCTCTAACTTCGTGCATGCGTAAGCTATTTCTTATATTATTCTCTCACTGAGTCACTCTTGTTCTAGTCTATTCAGGAAGGGGGACCAATCTGAGTTTAATTCAACCTATCTAAAAATCTACGACAGTCAACAAAAGTAATTTACAGGAAGTGAAAAACTGAAGTACACCGCTCAAATGGTGATAAGAAATGAAACACATAGTGTATTAATACTCACAAACAGCGAAAATGGAAGTATGAAACAATTATAACATTTGAATGGACAACGAACCTCATTCATTAAAATAAAGTATCTAAGCCTTACGACTATGTTTTGGTGGGACGCGCAAGAAATATGGAACCGCAACAGAGGCAAATGCATTAAGACAGTTACCTGCAATAATCACGAAGTAGGAATGATGAAATGAGTATAGAAAATCTCATGAGGGGGCCATTAAAAATCTCATTAAACCAAGAATACAAAAGTTAATTAAAACATTTTATTTAAAAGAAACAAAAGCTAACATATAAAGCATAAAAAAATAAAAAAATAGAATGCTAGGCCAGTAGTCTTCAGTTGGTAGATTCCACCTCCAGATAAATACGGATTGATTAAAAATAAAACCATCAATCAACATTAAATGGCACGACAGTGTAGGACAATACCATGTTTTCTGAACAATAAATACACAAAGTTAACTATAACTAAATGTAAAAAGAAATTGCGCTTACCATAGAGAAATTTATTGACAAGAACAAGAAAATATTTACAATAAACGAAACGACGTCCTGATATAACCAAACAGTCCATGTAAAATGGTAGGTGTGTTGAAAGTAGCGTTGCTTACAGGAAAAGTAGTTAACACCCTTAATAATAAAGAAAGACGCATTAAATTACGACTATGAGGTTGCTTGCTTATGGGCTGGCAACCGTCCGTTGTAAAAAAAACCATTTTTTGCTCTGGACATCAACCGATCGTATGCGAGGAATGTGGTGAATTCTTGGTGCAAAGTTTATTCCCAGAGGATCCAGCTACAGTGACTGGCTTTCATATTCCTGTAAAGCGCAAAAGGGAAGATAACGATGGAAGTATTATGATAAACCGTATAAGTAGATAAAGCTCACTGATAGAGTCGCGACAAATGGTAGCAATAGATAAGGAAAAGGGACATTGGGAAGTTGGGGTCCTCGACACAGACACAGTAGTGCGAAACTCGGTCTCATAGTGGTATGACAGGATGTCTCGCTTCAGACTGGAAATGTACTTTTTTCGGATGTGAGAAATAGACCGAGATGGAAGAATCACATGGGGAAGGAGTCTTAGACAGATACAGACGCGCATGAAACGAGATGAAAAAGGCCATGGGCAGACCGTAAACATATGGCACAGGATCATGACAAGGACTGTTTGCATGAACTTGCTTGAAAAGGCTAAGCTCCTCAAATGGGGGATTTGACGGGTTTGATCAATGAAATGGGCCAGAAAAGTTCTAGGGAATACAACCTCTCGAAAAACAGTTAAATATTTACTTCTTACTCTATTTAGTAGGTTGCTCTGTCTATTTGGGGAGTAGAGGTTTGACCTTCCTTTCTTCTTATCCGTTGTCTTACTTTTGGCCTGGTAACAGTCAAACAGCCGTTGACGTTTTTCTTCATTATTTATTGTGGACGCCACAGTGACAAAATGGTTACACAAATGTGTAGGCACATCAAACAGTCATTATCACAGCAACATTCAATACAGCAATAAACGGTAGACAGCATTACAATGATGAGTCAGATGCATGTTATATTTCAAAGTGCTGTAAATGTAGTCAGGTGAACAACTCCATCCTTTTCTATAACAGCCAGGAGATAACCAGATGTATGAGATCAGTTCACTCTCCTTAGTTTGACTTCAGCAAGACAGACACGTCTGCCGAAGTATAAATAATGTCCTCAAAAATATCCTCTAGATAATAAAGGTTTTCCAAACCTAGTTCATTTAACAAAGTAGCAAGTAATGGTCCTTGGTACATGCATCAACCGATGCAGTACAATGCAGCGACATGTGAGCTGGGAAAAAACATCTCGTGACGACGACTTTCGAAGACAGGCTATGAATCGAAATCGCTCACGACCCAAAATCGATAGAGTTAATGAAAAAAAGTCAATTTACCTTGCTTTCATGAAATACACAGAAATATCACGCCTCCCGACATGTGGGAAACACTAGAGGTATTATCTCGAATAAACGAAATATCCATTAAGAGGACTACACATCCCTGACAGAACAAAAAATAGCGGAGATCCCCTCTTCAACGAGGCATCTCTTTCGCCATTCCAAATCGCTCACTCCACTAGTGGTGGGCGGAAACCGATCGACCAAGAGGCAAGACAAGTCATGCGCAGTCCAGCGCAAAATGACCACAGCTCAAACTTAACTGCATTCGATACCAACGCGAGAAGAAGACAAATGCTTACCGAGAAAAGTGACTATAAATTTCAAGCAGTTGTTGCCCTTGCGTTATAAAACAGATATTGAAATAAAACGATGTTGCGAGAATTTATCACGCAACATATCACCACCTCCTCCCGATAAAAAAAAAAATGTGGAACATATTTTTTTTTTCCCAATATCAAAGAGCATGCGATAAGCGGCTCAAAACGCACGAATTATGCGCTGATAATTAACTATATTGCCAAACAATAGGCTAATTATAGAGTGTCTGGTGAGGATATACCTCAACAGAAAAATAAATATGTCTCAAAAAATATTCACATCGGGGAGGTGTCACCAACACACATCACGTTAGCATGTAAACACAATATACGTATGCAAGTTACTATAATCATCATTAAACAGCATACTCTAATATTGTCTTTAAAAATGGATGTACAAATCTGATAGGAAAATTTAAATAGTACATTCTTTGACATGTAATGACATAAGTACATAGTAAAGTTAAACTACATGACGATCCGGGACATATGCTCTGGTATTCCGAGGGTAAGTACACAACAATCGTCATGCTAGAACTCGTAAGGTAAGTCTCCTCAGCTCAACAATGACATTCTGAGAAAGTACAAGCAATATAATGCTAATTAATAACTAATATGCTTCATAAGGTACAATACATTATTAATAATTGTGGCTGTTTAGTAAACTAACGGCCCTTATATTAACTACTCAGTCCTCCTCTATCATCTTAAAAAACGAACAGAAGAAGATGACAACAATGCACGATAGTGTGTACATATAAAGTAAGTACAGATGTGCTAATCTATTGTAGAAATATAGGTGTGTTATGACTCTGTAATATAGGGAAATATAGGACAGAAGTATTAGTTGGAGTCATGTGGGCATCTAGACAAAATGTCAGCCATCACATTATCCGCACCACGGATAGCTCGTACCGTGAAGTGAAAAGGTTGAAGAGCTAGCATATCGAGTGGATCTCGAACTCTTCAAATTCTTAGTCTGAATAGCTGTAAGAGCTTTCTGATCAGTCTCTAGAATGAAATGTGCGCCCAGGAGGAATCTTTGTAGCTTTAGAATTGACCAAACCATCGCTAACAACTCACGGTCTAAAACCGAGTAGTTCCTCTCTGCCGCATTTAGTTTTCTAGAAATGTACATAACAGGATGCAGAGTATTTGCATATTCTTGCATCAGTGCTGCTCCAATCCCAGTGGATGAAGCATCACTCCGAAGAACAAAAGTCCTATCAAGAGTAGGTAATCTTAAGATGGGAGGAGAAGAAAATATATTCTTGATTTGGTCTAGTGAAGATTGGCATTCTTCAGACCAACGGACCAGATTAGGCGAACCTTTCTTCAACAATGTTGATAGAGGTGCCATGATCGAAGATAAATTTGGAATAAATCTCCCATAAAATTGAATTAAACCTAAGAGACTCCTAACTTGTTTCTTCGTTTTAGGAACAGAGATGTTCAGTATTTTGGAAGTATTGTGTTCTTCTGTCTTCAAGAGACCATGACCAACACGATGACCCAGGAAAGAGATTTCACCAAAACCAACACAAGCTTTAGAAGGTTTTGCTGTCAAATTATTCTCACGTAGAGTGGACAGTAAGTCATATAACCCTAAATAGTGATCTTCCCAGGTAGCACTGAAGAGACAGATGTCATCTAAGTATGCGATGACATCCGAACGATGTGACAGAATTCGACGCATCATGCGAACGAAAGTGGCAGGGGCGTTCATGAGACCAAAAGGCATAACATTCCATTGAAATAGACCCCTAGGCGTAGAAAAAGCAGTAAGAGGTTTGGCATGCTCTGCTAAAGGCACTTGCCAATAACCTTTAGACAAGTCAAGTTTAGTGAAGAATCTAGAATTAGAAAGTCTAATCAGTAGATCTTCTAACAAAGGCATCGGTTCAGCGTCGAACTTTGTGACCTGATTCAATTTGCGATAATCAACGCAAATTCGTATGTTCTTATCCTTCTTCCGGACAATAACCATGGAAGAAGAATATGGTGAAGTCGATGGTTCAATTATATTTAATTGAATCATTTCATCCAATTCCTTTTCCACTTGCGACTGAAAGTGTATAGGAATAGGATACGGCCTAACCCTAATTGGATTATTGTCGGTAAGAATTATGTCATGTTCTATGACATCTGTGTGTCCAGGAATGTCAGTGAGAACATCCTGAAATGTTTGTAACATCGACAAGTCTCGTCGATGTTCGTCACCAGAAAGATTAGGAGAAACAGAAACGTTTTTCCAAGATTCCGTGGAATGTAATGGAACCACTGGAAGGGGAAGGTTGACATCAGAGAAGGTAGCTTCCTCATCCTGAATGACAGACAGGGATGAATAATGACCGTGAGGTGCAGGAGCATCATCCGTTGCCTGGAAAATAGGCAGCAAAATAGTCCGGACGTTCGTGAAATTCCGAAAGCATGTTTATGTGGAAAGTTTTATGCTTTCCATCAATATCGACCACATAGTCAACATCGGAAATCCGAGAGACTATTGCATACGGACCTTTCCATGCAATAAGAAGTCTATTTTCCCTACTGGGGAGTAGGACGAAATGCTTTGTCACCTGGACAAAGTTGTCGTAGACATCTATTCTTGTTAGCAAACTGCCTTGCCTTCTCTTTAGCAATTTCTGATGAAGCAGTTGCTAGCTTACATGCCTCAATGATCTTTTGTCTAAGAGCAATGACATACTCATATGAGGATTGAGTTTCATCGCTAATATCATCGGCAGTGATGAGATCGTGTAATAAAGACATAGGGCCGCGTGGACGCGCGCCAAAGACAAGTTCGAAGGGAGAAAATCCTGTGTGTTCATTAGGGACTTCTCTATAGGCAAAGAGAGCCGCGGGTAAAAACCCTGTCCCAATCTTGAGGATGATCTTCAGTTATCTTACCAAGCAAAGTCTTGAGCGTTCTATTCAGACGCTAAACTAACCCATTAGACATAGGATGGTAGATACTACTGAGAGATCGTTCAATATGTAAGGTAGACATTACCTGTGACATAGTGTCAGATATGAGTTGAGTGCCATGGTCTGACAATATTTCTCTGGGGAAACCCAAGCGAGAAAATATCAACCAAAGAGCATCTGCGATATCTGTAGTAGATATGCTCTTAAGAGGAATAGCCTCTGGCCAACGTGTGCACATATCGACACATGTAAGGATAAACTGATGTCCTCTGGCCGACTTGACCTTAAAAGGGCCAATAATATCTATGGCCATTTTCTGAAACGGCCGAATAGGAATGTCAGCAGCCTGGATAGGCGCAGCATGTCGTGGTCCTCTAGATTTGACCTCCTGACATACCTTGCATGATCGGCAGTAAATACGAATGTCCTTATTGACAAAAGGCCAAAAGAAAGCCGCAAGGACTCTCGACTTCGTACGGGCAAAACCCATATGTCCAGCACATTGCGAGTCATGAGCATGTTGTAATATTTGGACTCTCATGCTCTTGGGAACAAGAATTTGCGAATGTGCCGACGTAGTCGAATCTTGTACCATACGTACAAGTACGCCGTTTCTCATTGCAATCCAAGATTTTCTATTTGTATCCTGATTCGGATCACCTTTCTTCGCAAGAACGAAGAATTTTTTTAAAGAAGGATCTTCTTCTTGCAATTTTATGAAAGAGTCACGAGTGATTACTAAGTGACTATCTTGGCTATCAACTTCATTATCACTATTCAGTGAAGTTTCGGGTGTTTGTAGAGCTTGTGCTCTTGTAACTACTGCATTTGTAGCTTGCATGTTATTATCTTCCCAAGCAGCAATCTGCTGTGGGGTACACTCCCTAACTCCGTGAATACGACCAATAATAAGGTCCGCAATAGGATTAGGTAAGAGACAAGCATGCACATCTCCAGTAAAGAAAGGAGTGGCAATGCGAATTACAGCAGTAGGATATTTTTCTAGAGTGCCGCCAAATGTGACACATTTAATAACCCTTCCTGTAGCACAAGATGGATCTACAAGCGATTGTCTAACACCAATAGTGGTGCATCCGGAATCGAAAAGTAGTGAGACCGGAGTATCATTAACAAGACCCTTATGTAGAATTAAAGAACCCCCCCGTCATGCGCAACAGCAGCAGGAAGAGCGGGAAGTGGGTGACCACAACTCAAAGTAGTTATGGTACCCGGTTCGAATAAAGTACTGCATTGGGGGCATTTGTTTGCTCTCTCAAAGTCAAAAGCAGAACCAGTGACAGCGTCAAAGTTTTTACTATCAACAACATGATTACAGGCTCCCTCAGTTTCCTGTTGTACAGCATTAGCCTGCTGATATCTCTTTTTTTTTGTGTTGAGATCTACCCCGACTATTATTACCTCTGAAGTTATCAGAGTTATTATTATCTCTGCAGTTATTATTGTCTCTATTGTAATTGTTATCCTGGTTCGAATTCCAGTTTTCCACGATTACTATCATGTTCACATTGATGCGAACATCTATTTGTTTGGTTCTGAGGTCTTCGGCAGGAATATAACCTCTATTACCATATCCTCTTTTGAAATGCTTATAATTATTAGGGTGATAGTAACGACCACTATCAGGTTGTCTCCACAATTCTTCGAAGAAGAATCAGGCTTATGTTGCTCCAAGACGTCATGCGGCAGACGGCAGTTATTCGGTAAGAAAATCTCAAACGTGCCCCCAATTATGCTATCCACCCATTTTACTCTACCTAAATTGTTTCCACTTCAACCTCTCTTCCCAACCGATTAGCTCTAGATGATGGACATAACGCTAGAGTATTTGACAACGACAGTAAAACCTCAAGGTTAGATGTGGGACCCAGGGCAACCAAAAATGGATCTGTATGTTTTTGTTGCGTTCAGCTGAACTTGTGGTTATGTAGAAAAGGGTAATGATGTTTTCTCTGCATAAAAGGCTCTGTGAGATTTGCAACGTTTTTTCTGGTTCTTGTCTTTAAGGGGGGGATAGTGTGTCAAAGCTAACATCCCCATATCGAAGTATGCTGAGTTATTTGCGTAGTAATTCCCTGGGCACCTATTATTTGGGAAAAACTAGGATTGGGGACTTTCACACATAAATCCACTTTTTTGAGTCACTGAGTGCGTTTATTGCAAGTGATTCCCGGAGATACCTGTGAATTAATTGTGGTAGCTGGGGCTTTGTGTGGAGACTATCATAGTATTGCGGGGCCAGTGTGATTCGTGATTTACTGCTCGGGTTTAGTTGCGCACTGTTTACTCCAATAAATCGGCAACCATCGGTAAATCTGGATTGCCCCCCCCCCCCATATTGTTGTTCATATCTAAGGGGTTGCTGGACCACATTGAGTTTCTTGCGCGCCAGCATGGACATAAGCACATTATGTTCTCATCCCACCCATTCTCATCCCTTCAAACTATCCCAATGTTATCTCGCCAGGGCATCAGGAGTAGGGACTGTCCATAGAGTACTCGCGCTGCTGTCCTGATCTATTATGCGACTGGAGGGTTCTATCCACGGCATGGGGTTTGGAGGGAATATCGAACTTAGGAGGCCTAATTTGTTCTAATCTGGTTTGAGGAAGCTGTAGGACCCCCCCCATGGGATGACCCAAGCAATTTCGTTTCCCCCTGTTAAGTAGTAAAGTATAACTGATAAACAATTTTGCGTTTGTCTTAATCCATGGGGAATGAGCTTGTACTTCCTTGTTAGAATTTATGCCGGAGGTAAAAAAACATTTTCAATCTGGAAATGGGACTATGTTCGTGGTAAGCGTAACCGCCCACCTCAAATATCATTCCATCAAGGCCCTCCCCTTCTAAGGAGACTGACGCAACTGTGGTTTGAATCATTGTACCCAATTACGGCATGCTCGTGGGAGATTTCTCAATTGATCTTCGTGACATCCTCTAAACTTCATCTTTGAGTGCCACGTCTCTGGATGCATAAATTCACCAGGAAGATTGAATTCGGGTTAACGTCTCTCTATCCGTTCCTGGAGCATCCTGTACATAGCTTCTTGGGTACAGCTCATGGTCCGGGCTTGAAGTTATGCTGCCCAACGCTCAAACTTCCTTTCCAGCGATGAGGGTTTTCTAGCTTCCCCCTTTAGTCCTTCGGGGTGTGAGTATCAGCTTCCTTCGTTTCTGACGTGCGTTGCCTAATGGGATTCGCCGTGGGTAGCTTATCGCAGGTGGAGTGGTTTATCTCCTATGTTCTGATGTCCCGTTGTCGGTGTGACTCTCCCGATGCACACAATTGGAATCTTCTATTCAGGACACAACCTGCAGTCTGCTTATGTTAGGTGTCGTGGTTTGTTCGTAGCTTGCGATTGCTAACTTTATTCGACGATATCGAGCAAGTTGCACAGGAGCCCCTCTATGACTTTTGGGCCGAGGAGATGGCGTCACTTGTGAAAGCAATCAGTTACCTCTGACTTAAGAATCGGGCGTCTGTAGACTCCGGGCTCGAATGATATCGCAGGCTGGCCACGGGATTACAGCGTGACACATGGATTGCAGCGATGACGACATGCTATTTAGCTCCTTCTAGGTCTCTAAGTGTAGACAAGTCTTTTTCTTGCACTTCGTATATTAGATATCACCAATGATATTATTTCTGCTTTACTCTGTTCGGCAACTTAAGTTGTTAATTCAATAGCGGTTTGCTTATGAAATGTCAGGGCACTCTATTTGCCTTTGATATTGCTTGAGTGCAACTTATTGCTCAATCAATAGCTGCGGCTCGCCTTGATTCATTGTATTACTTTTACCTGGGCGACCTGTGTTGAATTAGTGTCCTGTAGTGCAGTGCTTTGAGCTTGGTCCTTCGGCCATTAAACTTTGCTTGTACGTAGTGCTGCAGGGAGGTCGTCGGTGCCAATGGACTATGTAATCCAGCGGCATTGCAGAAGAGTAGTCTTGTTCTGTTGAGAAATGGGTACAATATCATGCGGCTATCTGTTTGGAGTCAGAAGGTGTTTATGGGGGCGATCTTATAGTTTTAGTTTCAAGTGTAATCCAATAACTCTGTGGTGTGAGTTTCCACTGTCCGAGGACGTATATTTCTCGAAATTTCATGAAACCTAGTAAAATCTGTCGACTTGAGTTTTGCATTAGACATTAAGTCTGGCCGGGGTTGAAATGCGAGGGTTAACACAGTGTGATCTTCGAAATCCGTTGTGATATGAGGTCCCATCACTAAATTTCCATTGGACAACTGGGCTATCGGGGTTACAAACAAATGGAACTGTACACTGAAAGAGAGATGGCAGTATACTATTGAAATCCGATGATCTATACAATGTGGGCAGCGGTAATCAATGGACCGTTTCATTCAGCTACGACACTCCGGCACACTTTGCTCTTTCCTAGCAACAGTTTAACTAGCGCGCTTAGCTTCGTATTAGCCGATAGCTATAGATAGGAAAGATGTCGAACCCTTGAGACCATTACGGTGCTCACAATAAGATCGACAACATGACGTTGTTTCACACGCGGTACATGGTCTAACGGGACACCACCAACCGGCACTAGTGTTTGTGGATTTTTATGTGTTTAAATGACTTTAATATCATCGTTGAGAAACATATGTTACTTTAGTTGTATAGATTTGAGACATATATACCCAGTTGTCTCCAGTTCCGAGAAGTTTAAGGAGCATCTGGTTTATATATAGTCAAATTGTATAGGCCTCGGTTTAGGTTAATGTCATTATACTGGCTGTTCTAGCTCATCGTACAATACCAAGGTGACATAAACAGATAAATGCTTTTAGCATATCAACGTTCCTAATTGAGAGGCGTTGAGGGCCAATTATGTGGATGGCACTTATGCGTGGGACTGGCTTCCACTGCGTTGACAACGATGCGGTACAGCAGCTTCTAAATTAATGGTGTGTTGTGAGTTGTTTCGGCCACTCGGTGACCTTCGTGACTAATCAACTGAAATAGTAATATTATATGGAAATCGGTACATTGGCCTAATCTTCAGAAAACAACCCGTTTCATCCGGAAGTTTACGATAGACCTTCCCTCGTTAAAAAAATGACAGCCACTGGACCTACCTTGACAGCAGCAACTGCTTGACTTCACGTGAAAAAGAGCTTTAAATATGCAGTCCGAGTTATCCTGATGATGCCGTGATGCCATATGATGATGGCCCTGTGGTCTTCCGCATTGTCTGGTGTGTGTGTAGTGTGTAGATGTGTGTGTTCAGTCAAAACAGAGTCGTTCATTACAACAATAAACAGGGGGCAATCCACATAGGACGTCAGTAAACTCACGACGTATAAAGTCAATGAGTCTTGAAACAGCCGTTGACGTTTTTCTTCATTATTTATTGTGGACGCCACAGTGACAAAAATGGTTACGCAAATGTGTAGGCACATCAAACAGTCATTATCACAGCAACATTCAATACAGCAATAGACGGTAGACAGCATTACAATGATGAGTCAGATGCATGTTATATTTCAAAGTGCTGTAAATGTAGTCAGGTGAAAAACTCCATCCTTTTCTATAACAGCCAGGAGATAACCAGATGTATGAGATCAGTTCACTCTCCTTAGTTTGACTTCAGCAAGACAGACACGTCTGCCGAAGTATAAATAATGTCCGCAAGAATATCCTCTAGATAATAAAGAGTTTCTAAACCTAGTTCATTTAACAAAGTAGCAAGAAATGGTCCTCGGAACCTACATCACCCTATGCAGTACAATGCAGCGACAAGTGAGCTGGGAAAGAACAACACGTGACGACGACTTTCGGAGACAGGCTATGAATCAGCTGGCTTTTGTGAGTTTTTCTTCATTCCCCATGACTAACATGAGTTGGTCAAGACTGGACATGTACAACTATCTTCGTCTTCTTCCTAGTGTCTCTTTGGGTGAGAAATCCTCAATTTATGAAATGATAGAGTCTCCCAGCTGCTGCTGTTCGGGTAGCCAACTCTTCTTTGATGCCTCCCTTCTAGTCTATTACAGCTCCAAAGTATTTAAAGTTGTTGATCTGTTCCAAAGTCTGTTGTCCTATCATAATCTAAGTCTTTTTTCCTCTCATGATATCACCATGGTTAAGAATTAAAAAAGAAATATAAATTATTCTTCTACTTTACCTTTCAGCTTTTCCTTGGAGTACAGGACTTATACAAGTACACGTCATGCCTTCTACATTGGAAAATTATAACGATCTATTGCAGCACTGCCAAGGTTTTAAGCTCGGACAGACAGCTAATCCAATCATCTGATATTTTTTACAATGATGAAGAAGGAGAAAACAATATATAGACACACGACACGAGCGAGAAACGCCAGCACAATGTCTACAGATATGGTACTTGTCTTTGATCTATCATCACTGAGCGTTAAATGTTGGTGATGATAGGGTACTTGTCTTTGATCCACTATCAGTGACGTTAGATCTTGATGATGATATGGTACTTGTCTTTGATTCACCATCGGTGACGTTAGATCTTGGTGATGATATGGTACTTGTCTTTGATTCACCGTCAATGACGTTAGATCTTGGTGATGATAGGGTACTTGTCTTTGATCCACTATCAGTGACGTTAGATCTTGATGATGATATGGTACTTGTCTTTGAGTCACCATCAGTGACGTTAGATCTTGGTGATGATATGGTACTTGTCTTTGATTCACCATCACTGAGCGTTAGATCTTGGTGATGATACGATACTTGTATTTGATTCATCATCACTAAGCGTTAGATGTTGGTGTTGAAATGGTACTTATCTTTGATTCACCATCACTAAGCGTTAGATCTTGGTGATGATATGGTACTTACTCGTATTAACTCATTCATTCATACCCATCAACTCCCGATCGAGCATTGACCATCCAATCCTGTAACAGCTGTTCAGATTTTTTTCCATGTCCTCTTGCTCACTTTCATGCCTGGCTCCGATTTCCTTCTCCCTGTGTTTATGTGTGTGTGTGTTTTTTGTCTGCCTCTATTTCTCTTGCCGTGAGGATCCGAAGCAAGCATTGCCTTGTAATGCTACTGATCTCCCCGGTGTGTGATCTATTCAACGCAGACATCTTGTTCTACTGGTGTCTATCTGGTTCTTTCCATCACATCAATATTGTTGATCTAGTAATACCATTTTAATCTCTGTATTGAGCGGAATCGCTGAACAGAGCGAAGCTTACATAGCAACAAATGTCAGCACTAGAATGAAGATAGAGACAGCTACTGCAATCATGAGATGGCTGTCTGAAACTACACTAATCAGGACAATTATTATATCGGGCTCTTACTCCGTGATTCGAAAGATCCATGATGAATGGCTACAAAATGAAGTGAAAACTTACATAGAGACCTCAACCCTTCAGGAATTGGTGTAGATCTAGTGTCCTGGGCATGCATGTTACGTGGCAACGAGAGAGCTGACAGACTTGCCAGAAGAGCATATATAGCTGGGGCATTGGATTTGGTTAACGAGGAGATAACTGCAACTGATGGATCAACACGACTCAGGGTGCTGAAATTTGGCATCAGTCGTAAAGCTAGCAGAGATGTACCCATGAAAGTGTGCATCAAGCGTGTATTCAACCATTGCGCTACAGGAACAGTCCACACTCATGCCCGTCGACATTTGCTGACTGAGCACGTAGTGCTATGATGAGGATTCTGAATTACAACAGCAAAAATAGAAATTAAGCGGAAGAACCCACTGATAAAACTGTAACTTCGTGTACGTCGTTTTCTATGTTCTTATTGTCATGTAGAAACCAAACACGACCCAGTGAATAAATTGTTACCTGAAGAAGATACACCTTTAGCTCTTTTCTGTTAGCAAACTGATCCACCTTGGTGTTTGTCTCGATTAGAAAATCATTATCTCTAGTTCTTAAGTTTTTAATTTCGTTTTCCATATAACCCTCTACGTCATTGAGCGATTTTCTAAACCGACATGTGGACGCCGTTTTTACTTCTTTTCTCCACGTGTGTCCCATTTTCTTCCATTCATGTCAATAAAGACCATTGCAAAGCCATGCCTCTTCTTATTAAGTTGTCATTATTTCCTTTTCTTTTCCTGTAAACAAAAGCAAGTTTACTGTCTATGTTGTCTGGGATGGAAGAAAGATCTGCCAAAGAAATATAATGACATTGTGATGCAACACAAAAAGGACAACGCAAGGTGACGGATAAAATCACGCACTGAGAAGAGACTTAGACAAGAAAGTGCATATAAAGGACGTGGGAAAACTGTGACACGATGGCTCAGGAGAAAAAGGCTTGGGGTGTATTTGTTGATGTCTTGTGCTCAGAAGAGATCTGGAAGGTAGTTACTGAATGCAGTAGACAAAAACATACGGAGTTCTTTACAGCAACAAAATACTCTCTCTACTTCAAAGATTCTCTTCTTTTCAGTTAATGACTTCTTTCTGTAAGTCTTAAATCGTTGTTTTACAACATAATATGTCTGAAAATAGAAAGCACATAAAAGATCATTTAAACCCCGTGTTTGAATGAACAACTCTGAACACTACATGTTTTGTATAGTGTCCTCGTTAAAGGTTTAATTTTTAAAATACATTATGAATACATTGCATATTGCACAGAAAACGGCTTAATGCTTCTCTCAGATTATTTCTTCGGGGCAAAGAAGCAGACAAGCAATTGTAATAGTTTATATTGCCTGAGATTCACACACAAGCAAACAGAGATCAAGAATTTCGATGTCCTTGTGAAGAATTTTGGCTAATGTGATACATAAAGCTCAAACATTTCGGTGTCGTTTCCTACTGCCAAAAGGTAGATTCCGTCCGACATTTAGAGACATAAGAACAAAGAAAGCTACAGATGACATGTGAAAATGCGTGCCAGGTGTTAAAATTACCTATGAATCTGCTTCTGAAGACGTGAAGAGGGCCCTCCCTATAGGTCAAACTGGTCACCAAATATTGTGAGTGCGTCAAAACTTAGGATTGCAACCTATGTGCTCACCCCAACGACAAATCCTAAATTCTCAGGCATTTGCTTGTCACGAAAAGCATTACATTTGACCACTGGAAGACAGTCGTAAAGAGGCAAGCGATGGTGCACCCCAGCATGAATACCTCCCCCCAAAATGATGAGTTATACTGCCTACCTGCGATAATCAGTTGACACGCCCCCATAAACTGCCAAATGCGTCACGCTTCTCTAACACCGTCGCTAAATGTCGCCATACGCGTCCCATCTTGCAGAAGCAGATGTTCGAATTCTGTTCTCTGTCTGCATTGTGATCGGATCTAGGACAGGCATTCCGACTGCCAGTCTTAGTCCCCTATTGATCGGATACGCTGCTATTTCTTGCCCCATGGCAGCGCGCGCTGCTATACGGAGTTCTGTGAGTGTCAAGTATTTGGCCCCAGAACATAAGCGTCGTTATCTTGCAGTATCAAGGTCCTGTATCAGCTGAGTCGTCGTGATGTACCTGTCATATTCTAGGAGAACTTGCCCATGTTCTACCCTCTATATGCTCTTTGCTTGTCTGACTTGCCGGGACCTGCAGAAGTACCGTATTTCCTTAGCCGTGACTCAAGCTAACAAATAATGTCTGCATACTTGACGCCGCTAGGCTTTCGTGGTAGGAAACTTCGTGGTGTGGCCACCTCCTGAAAGCTCATTTTCCGGGGTCTACTTGCAATGTGGTTCGTTAACGTTTCATTTGAGGAGATCTCTATAGTTGAACGATTACGGTGTGCTAATTCGATACCTTTTCCCTTGGGCAATGGCCTGCGACTCGCGAGCTCATTCCTCGCGTATCTCCACATACCATACACATATGGCTGTCGGGTTGAGCGTTCGTTTTTTCAAGAATAGTGCGTGTCGTATTTCAGAGCATATGAAGACTGCGCGGTCGTGTTTTGTTCTCTAACGCATGTTTTTTTTCTTATCCGAAGTATAATGTCTGCAAGACGCTTGTTACACACATTTTTCAGGAGTCATAGCTGTTGGTGAATCGACGTGTTGCACTGGGTAACCTGTTCATCGTTGTTCATGTCTGTTCCTTGTTATCACACACCGTGATGTTGTATATCTCTGCACTTTACAATTATCATGCACAGCCGATTCGCGGCGATACTCCTTACCTTCCTTATGGCTCAAAATATACGCAAGCGTGACAAATCATTCCATCACAACTATTTTTTTGCCAGTCTTACTCTGCGCGGCAGTGCATGGATATAATATGTTTTGCGAATATGAGTGTACTTTGGTGGCCGTTTTTAATTGTGCTTTTCTCGAGTGTTAATAAGTATATGATACCTGGAGAGAGTGTACAGTGTGTGTACCGCGGAATGTTATTTACGCGCTATAAGCGCGATCCCCCCCCCCCCGCCCCCCCCCCCCCCCCCCCCTTTGAGAGAGTGATCAGTGTAGGAGAGGATTATGGACTCTCCCGCGCTCGACGAACTAAACAACTCTCGTCTGCACCAGTAAATGTGGTGTTTTCATATTGGGTGCTGTGTTGTTGTTAATTGTCTGCCACGCACGGGATTAGTTGACAAAAACACAGCATTGGAATCACAGGAATATCATAGATCGTGTCGTAAGTTCTCGCAAGCTTTCATTCGTGGTCTGTAATTTTAAAATATTTTTCAAATCTAATCTGCACAGCCCGAACCTTGCAGATTAACGACTCCTGCTATAATATATACATATTTTATTGTATAATATGTATTGTTTGTTGTGGGGTGTGGGGTTGGGTTTTGGGGGTAAGCGTTGTGTGGGGTGGTGTGTGTCACGGCGCTTTTCGCAGGGCATCTGAAAAATCAGATTGGTCACATTGCAGTTGGCAACACTGATTTAACTACCCGCAAGTCACGTGATTAGCAGAAACGGGAATTTTTAGGCGCCAAGAGATTAATATTCGTCTAGCCGCGTCCGGGGTGAGGACGTACGTATGTTTCTCTTGCCAGCATGTTTGCTGAGAAGTGTGCCATGAGATATGTGTTCTTGGTTTTTGCCTTCTTGCGGATTAAGTTGATCATATTGTGTAATGCTAGTTTTGGGTGTATTATCTAGTGGCATTTTCTACATGCCGCAGAGTACAAGTTGGCTATGATTAAAGTATTTTCATTGTCATAGATTTTGGCCGCTATGGTGAGCGGTAATCAGTGCATTGCTTGTACAGGGCCGTCATAAAGGTTGTATGAGGCTAGTAGATAAATTTATTGAGGCAAGTTTTCTCTAGCATTGATATTTATATTTCATATGTTTGTTAGCCGTGTGTGGCGGTAGTTTGTGCATTTATTCATTAAAGGGAAGTATCTGTAGAACGTGTTAATCTTTCTTTGTCAGCCATTATATGTTGTGGTCATGCTCCTAGCGAGCGAGCCTATAATTATTAGTATGGTTTTATGATAAATCCACAATATATTGTGGTGCTGACAACTGGGGGCATCGTCTAAACGGTGTCTACAGTATATATTATATTGGACAGCTAAGGGCTGCATCCGGCTTTGGTGAGCCAAAAGGCCGTAGTGCCTTCAGTTTCATTAGAAAGGGTAGAAAGTATGCACACAGATTAATAGAAGGTAATAGTAGCAGTGTGTTTACGCTTTCAGGTTACAGAAATCACGATAGTAAGTTATTTTCGTTTTCCAGTGTTCACAGTGTGTTTGTTAGTGGTTAGCTGTTGTGCAGTGAGCTGTTCACTGTCGGGTGACCTCGATAACGCTAGTTGACCTAGTTACGCAACAGGGGCTAACAGCGTCATAGTAAAAAGTGGTATTTTCAAGTTCAGAGAATATTTGACAGTTAGTGTGTTTGACATAGTGTTGCAAGATAATTTTGGTGCTAGAGTGGCAATTACTTGTAGAATATGTGTCAAAAGTGATGAAATAAAGGTGCAGTTGGCTTCTGGCATTTTAGTTTAAGATATTGAAAGGTATACTTCGTGGCATAGGGATATTGTTCCAGGTGGAGCAGTTGTATATTGTTTGGTAAGTTGGCCCAATGATTTAATTATGTGTATTGGTATAGTCTGATTGGCCCAAGTGACTAATGCAGTGTCATGGGGGATAATAAATAGTCTCAGGAGATGTAGCAAGCTCCTGTCTTTTTAGTATCTAGCTTGTGCCATTGTTACAATCTGGATACTACCCGAATGTCTGGTAGGGAACTGACATTAAATGGGTCCTGCGTTCCCGTCTGCCAGTTTGTGTCGTTAGATTTTTCAAGCAGTATATTGTCTGGTGTTCCAGTGGTGCCTTTACTCAGAGGCCTCTGTCAGTGGTCCTTGGAGACTTACAACACGTGGATTGTAGAAGGAGTGTAAATGGCTGTGTCAGGAGGGAAGTTAGATTGTCGAAATTGGTGGATTGTAAGAAGGTCAATAGTGGCAGAGGTATCTCAGGAGATGTGGATCTCCTCTTGTTTGGACCAGTGGGGGCGTGTAGCCGATCAGCTGTAGTGCTATTGCTTGTACTGCCAGACGTACCTGGGGAACATTATTTCCTGCGTTCCTGCCAAGTTCTGTCGTTTTCAAGCCATATCGATGTGCCGCTCCTGTGGGAGCCTACCAGCGCCCCTGTCGTGTCCTTGGTGACTTACCGTGCTGAAGAGTGTAGCATGCTGATCTCAGTGGTCCTGCGCTCAAGTTGAAGACGGCTGCGTTCCGGAAGGGTCGTAAGGAAGCGAACTTTGCTTGACAGTCATATATCTTCGTGCCAAAGGACATATTTGTATTTTCTGGCACATAGACTTGCGAAGAAGTCGGGTTATCTGAACAGTACTTTGGATATTCAGTCTGGATATTTGGGATAACACAGTGAAGAACATTTTTGCACTTTTCAATTTTGTGAAGACTTGTCCGTATTGTCGTCATCTTTCATCATCGGTGCTGAGGAGCTGAGTGGACAAGCGTCGCTGGACCATAAGTTAAGTTTCTGTTTGTAAATCTTTGTATGACTTGTTATATTTACGTTTTTTTTGTTTTTCCTCTGAATTCTGTGTTTCTTCCTCCAAAAGTTCCTTTTCTGTCTATCCACCTGATAATACTTCTCTTTCAGTCTGGTCCTCTAGAGTAGTGTGACAGTTTTGTCGGGGTCGTGTTAGGGTAGCAACAAGCTTTCTTCTGTTTCGACGTCAGTTTCTTGAGGTTGCTTATTGGTTTGTTGTTGTTTTTCTTTCCTTTTGTTTAAATGGAAAGATCAGGCAGGCGGGGCAGACAGAGGTCAAGAGCAGAGGCACGATAGGTCCTCCAGTCCTTATCAACCACGCAGAGGTAATTATAGTAACTTCCGATCCCATCGGAATGGTCGGCCGAGTTGGCATAACCGACAATTTAAAAGTGATAGCGACCGAGGAGAGTGCCAAACGCGAAAGCAGGTACGCTTCGAGGAGTCACGGGACGAGGATCGGTTTTGGTATAAAACAAAACATCCCAAGCAGAGGAGTGGTTCCTCAGAGAGTCGATCTTCCGACTCCGATGCGCGGTCGTCACCAGCTAAAGGCCCCAGCAAGTGTCCACGCGGTGAGTCGAAGAGGGAGCGCCTGTGTACCAATTGTGGTGGCAATAATGATTGCGCTGACAGGTGTCCTACCCCAATCGAACACGCGAATTCCGCGTTGTGTTGGACACAATCAACAGCGAGGACTGTGTGGGGTGTCATCCTCTATTCCATGCGAACGAAAAGATAGTGCTACACTGTGGGCATGCGGCACCATGTCTGTCGGCGGTCCATGAAACTGGCAAGGCAGCTCTCCACAATGGCATAGTGGAGAAGAAAACAGTCTCCGTATTGAGGGACACTGGGTGTACCACAATTGGGGTGCGTCGGTCGTGTATCGACGAGTCCTGCCTTACAGGAAAAACTGTAAAGTGTACTACATGTGGGGGCAAAGTTGAGTCTTACCCCCAGGCGTGTATTAATGTGGACACCCCGTTCCTGTCGGGTAGAGTGAACGCATTAATCCTCGAGGATCCAATTGCCGATCTGATTGTCGGCAATGTACGGGGAGTGCATAGTGCCATGGGTGTGGCTGGAGCAGAGGCTCAACAACACCAGAGTTCCGAGGCGAACGATCAGGTTGTCGAGGTACCACCACCTGATAAGAAAGTACATCTGGGACGGGGTTCGCGGCAAGTGCCAAGACACATGAATAGGAACAGTAGAGGCAGATCCGAGGGCCCGATAGCTGGCAATCGTATAGTATGGGTGCGTAATGTTCCCCTGAGTACGAGTTGGCGCACACTCAGACGAGTGTTTAATGAAGTCGCGCCAGTGAAGTTCATGGAGGTATTGTCTTTGCGGGACAATACCATAGTTGCACGAGTGACTTTCGCGAATAGGTGGGGTGCGCGTGATGCAGTCAGGTAGAAGCACATGTCGTTGCTCCATAACCACCTGCTGATAGTCCAGCAATAGCAAGGGATAGGTAGCAGGTCCACGTTCAGTTAGGGTGTTTCGGTTAACGTGAACTGAACTTTAGAGTCTGACCCACGCAACCAGTACTATTCTGATAAATATAAGTTGTTCTGTAGAACTTTATAATGTATTGAGTAGCCCGTTGGGAAGTATTTACATGTGTAAGGGGGTAGCAATGAATTGCAACCACAGTAGAGATGTTTTTTATAATCTTTAAAGATCATGTTTAGGCTTGACTATGTTGTGCTTTGTAATGGATGTATCATGGTGCCATAAAGGCAATTTGCTCTATAATCGAATGTAATGTATATCTACACCATGTTACTAACGACTGTTGATGTTATGAGATTTTCTACTATTATGGGTGTATATATTAGAGTATATATAAATATATTATGCATTGTGTTTTGGGTGACTGTAGCAAAATATGCGAGAATAAACGCTCAATTCAGTAAGATTTGGGCATAAAACGATAATAAATACATTTGCCCGCATGTGTCTAACGGTTGGCCTCTTCGACGCCAGCAGGCTGCTTTTTGCACAGTGCTAAGCCTATAGAACGATTTCACGGAAAAAGTCTGACACGCTTTAGTTTCGTTTTCGACAAACACTACTAATATTTAACTTTTGCCCAATCTGCTGTATACACTTTGTAGTCTAGCCTTACAATTAACTTTCTGTCAACTTTGTAGCAAAATTAGTAGTAATCCTTACATTTTTTGGTAGTATTACACGATACAATGCTAACTAGTAACGCAAATTATTAACCCGCCCCGTCTACACCCCGCTTCGATGACACAGTCTGCAACGCATATATTCACACTGCGGAAAAGCCAGCCAAGGCATAACCACGCAGACAATTTTATTTCCTCCTATTGGTAGCATTTTTGATGTAACTAAAACAAGTAGTTATTTGAAAAAAATACATGCTCGCAAGACGAAGGAGAGGAAAGATGGCGGACTTGTGTAAAATTTTAGTTGACGATAGACGATGACAAAAATTGGAAATTTTAAACCATTATGAAGTTCCCCATAAGAATTATATGGTAGTATGACGTAAAGTTAGCTGAGTAAGAATGTACTTTAAAATATATGATAGCGCCAGTATTAGAGAAGTTATTGAAGAAATACTAATATCTAAGAACACACGACCAGACACACTGGCGTTCCTGCTCATGTTTTTTTGGTAACGTTAAGGGGACGCGAGCTAGAAAAAGAGGCAGGGAGGTACATTCAAATTCGCTTGGGGTGAACAGAGTATGAATGGGAAAGGGGAACGGTAGGAGAAATGTAATCTAAAACGTAATATCTTTTTGTATTGGGCATGACTAGAGCAGACGGGCCAATCGACCACCAGTTATTCAAAATTGTTTTGGGTTTTTCATTCAAACTGCATTTGAATTCAAGTAGTAGAACGTTACGATTGGCTAGTGCTGGTAGATATTAGCAAAAGGCTTTGATTATTCATTGCCAGTTGAACTAAAATTTTTATACAGATACGCTGAAAAACAGCTGTGTTAATTTTAAACTTAAATAAAGAATAAATTCACAGTCTGTGCAGTACGGAGGAAGCTGAGGCCATTTCTTCACCAAATCAGCGTCATTTGTTTATATATTTCTTGATTGTGGTAAGGATATTTTATGAAATTTAATATGTTTGGTCCAACTACAAAGTTAGATACTGCTATTGGGGAAAAAGTGAAGGACATGTCGGAAGCAGACATAGTTGAGTCCACACATTAAACGGTATCTGACTGATGTATGTTGTTATGATTATGTTGACATATTATTGTATTAAAAATAGTTTAGAAAGTCTCTGTGTTCAATGAACACTGTTTACATGCCTGAAGCAAATATAATTGAAAAGAAAAGAAGATAATATCTTATCAAAGGAAATGTGGCTACTCCACATTATTGTATGGAGGAAAAGTATGTGAACGTACAGTGGCGTATCTACTATAAGGACTTGAGGTGTGGTCACAACCAGGTGGGAGTCCTGTACAATTCGGGGCGAGTGCATTTGTAAGGCACGCGAGGCTGACCCCATACCCACGTAGGAAATTAAGTGTTAGAATAAATGATCAGAGATTAAAGGCCAGGGTGTCCTTTTGTTGCAGAGGGTCTATGTTCCTGTTGCCGGCTGGTGACAGGAAACCTGCTGAGTACTTATAAACGCCAACCAGTCTCCAACCAGACTTATAAGCTGTCGAATATCTAGTAGGAGCTTTGGCAAGTGGTGAAAGTGAACTTTCTGCAACTACACATTGAAATATTTTACAACAAGGACTTCCAGGTGATCAGTTAGACATCTGGGGCATCTCTGACAGTTTCTTGTGTTTCAAAATATTACACGTGAACGTTTATGGGGGTAGGATAAACTACAGCCCTCATATACAGTGACTCTCCCGTTAGATAAATAAAAGTGAACTCTGTAATATTTCATACAGGAAAGACATTATATCTAATACTTTATAACATTTTTAGTTATTGGGCAATTTGTCCCACCATTTTAATTGTTCTTTTCTGTAAACTATCTTGTCCTTATTTTCAAAGACCTGTCCACAAGCTATGAATGGACAGGCAAAATAAATTGTAAAAAAATATGTTCAAAGAAAAAACTTAACTGATAGAGTTATTATATTCTTTATAGAAACTTAAAGTGTTTGACTGTTGTGTACCATCACTTCATTTCTCCCCTAGACACTAGGTACACCATACACCATACACTAGAGCCATAAGAGTGACCGTGTGAGACCTAGGGAGGTAGCTGTAGGTTCTCTGCACATAATTCATCATCATCATTTATAGAGTCAGAGGCCTACATTTGCTTGACCTCACACGGTTATAGCAGACACCTTTTCATTCTTTTAGGATACCATCATAACCTCCCCAGCAAAATCAACTTTGCTACATAAATTGGTAGGCTTGTCCGGGCATCTGAATTTCTCTTAGTACTACATACATCGGGGTCTGGGGTTTAGCTTTAACAACAGTCTAATTTTCCCAGGGAATCCCCATATAGTATTACCCAAGTTTTGGGAAAGGAAGAAAGTGTCAGAGCCCAGATTTTATTAAATAAATTTATAATTAGTTAGAGATTTTGTTAGAACATTTTGTACTTATCAGAATGGCAGATCTGGCCAAGTTTCGCTCTGCGGCTGTACAGACTGCTAAAGAGATGGGCATGGATGGACCAGAGTTGGTTCAATATGTAACTTCAGAGGTGGATAAATTTATTGCCAGAGAAGATAAGAAGTTAGAAGCAGAAAGAAAGTTAGAGGCTGAAAAAGAAATTAAGAGGCTGCAGATTGAGGCTGACAAGGAGGCTAGGGCATTGGAGGCTGAGACTAAGAAGTTACAGATAGAGGCAGAAAAAGAAGAAAAACGACTGCAAAGGGAGGCAGAAGAAAAAAGATTGACTGCCGAAAGGGAGGCAGAAGAAAAACGACTGCAGAGGGAAGCAGAAGAAAAAAGATTACAGAGGGAGCATGAGCTAAGACTAAGGGAGTTAGAATCTCAAGGCCATGCTCCTGAAAATGGTGCCAGCCCCTTTGCCTCAGATGCCACTACTAGTCAGGGAGCCTCAACCTCAGCTATGAGTTTTCATGTAGACCATTTTGTTGAGAAAGACGATGACATCGAAGGGTATTTAAGTAGGTTTGAACTTTTAGCTACTACTTATGGGTTAGAAAGAGAAAGATGGGGGGGGGGGGTAAAGTTGTCTCAGGGACTTCGGGGAACAGCTTATGAAGTTGTTACGGTATATGATATTAACGCCGTCTGCTAAAGGTTATCAGACGTGCAATTGTAAAAGGTTAAGGCATTTAATATATTGCGATAGATGTTTCAATTACTGAACGCTCCATACACGATCGATCATGACGTGTATAGCGTTGTTTAGGACACAGTCGGTAACTAAGAAACGCTACCCTTTGTTACTTGACCGCCAAGCTGAATAGCTGCGTTTTTCTAACCTTCCAATTCAATGGCATGATATAGCCATTTTATGTGCATTTTTGATGGATCAGGGTCAGTCCTAGAACTCTATATGAGAGGGAATTTTATGGAGGTTAGTATTTAACTAGAATTCTCAGAAGGAGAAGAATAATCGTCAAATTCGTATGAATATCTTCAGACTCGCAGTCTCACTGTCGGCAGGTAGCCATGTCTAGCTGCGCGTGCATATAGCTGTGATGTTCTGACGACAATACTGCATTGTATCCTTAAACGGACATTGACACATAACCAGCAGTCTACGTTGTTGATTACAAGGGGTGGTGGTTTGCTCTGAACAATGTTCCATGTGATATGAATAAAACAATTATAAATTTCTGGCCATTGTTTTTTTCATTGATGTGTTAGTTTTTTTTCATTCAGAGATAGTGCATCGTGCCTTCGATGGAAGATTAAGCGAATGCGGGGGTGGAAGATTCCGAACAATAATTGAACCTTGGAATACGATTGATTTGATAAGTCATTTCATTGAGTCCGTACATTTAATTCACAGTTGTACATACAGGATGATCATTTCAATAGGAGTAGAGCATAAGTCCATATAAGTCATGCATAAATTAATCAACAACGTAGACTGCTGGTTATGTGTCAATGTCCGTTTAAGGATACAATGCAGTATTGTCGTCAGAACATCACAGCTATATGCACGCGCAGCTAGACATGGCTACCTGCCGACAGTGAGACTGCGAGTCTGAAGATATTCATACGAATTTGACGATTATTCTTCTCCTTCTGAGAATTCTAGTTAAATACTAACCTCCATAAAATTCCCTCTCATATAGAGTTCTAGGACTGACCCTGATCCATCAAAAATGCACATAAAATGGCTATATCATGC
This sequence comes from Oreohelix idahoensis, assembly GCA_024509875.1. NCBI lineage: Eukaryota > Metazoa > Mollusca > Gastropoda > Stylommatophora > Oreohelicidae > Oreohelix > Oreohelix idahoensis. The sequence continues at coordinate 28,750 of JAMPIV010006036.1, forward strand.
CATTGAATTGGAAGGTTAGAAAAACGCAGCTATTCAGCTTGGCGGTCAAGTAACAAAGGGTAGCGTTTCTTAGTTACCGACTGTGTCCTAAACAACGCTATACACGTCATGATCGATCGTGTATGGAGCGTTCAGTAATTGAAACATCTATCGCAATATATTAAATGCCTTAACCTTTTACAATTGCACGTCTGATAACCTTTAGCAGACGGCGTTAATATCATATACCGTAACAATTCCCTGTACACCCGGGAAAAAAAAAATCGATAGATTTTTTTTCAAGATCTATCTGACTTAACAATTTTTCAAAAAAAATTTAAACACAATTGTGACATATGGCCGACGATGTTCTGAGTAGAACCGTGTCGCGGTCATGTCAACCAACTATTTGTCATAGTCATCTAACATTAATCACATGATATATCAATTATACATATTATTATATCAACTAAATAAAATGTCCAATGTTAATAGTGAATGATAGAATTAAATGAAAGTAAGGTCTGTCGTATTAGTATGTCATATAGGAATTAATTTGACTAATTAAAATTAAATTAATGAATTAAACTAAGAGATAAATTATTAAGATTCTAATGTAACGCGATGTTATGAGAGAAGAAACAAAAAAAAAAATAAATGAGAAGAAAAAGAAAGAAATTCGAATATAAGTTTAACTTAATTGTGTGTGTTAAGTGTTAGTGAATAATAACTATCTAATTTAACTAACTAACTAATGTATAGGTACATTAAAAAAAAATATTAATCTAATACTTGTGTGAGATTTATTTTCTCTTTTCTAATTTCTTCTTTTTATATTTCGTTTTTTTTTTTTTTTTTTTTTTGTTCTCTTCATTTCATTTTTTTCTCACATTTCATTTTATTGATAATAATTCAATTAAGAAGTTAAGTTAACTAATTAATTAGTATAGGATATGATGATCCATCCGTAGTCTTGATCCTGATGAATTCTTTTAGGCAAAAATGTTCAAACGTTTACGTTGGAAAGAAATGTCATTTATCCCAGCATCCAAGAATTAAGTGCACATAGGATAATAAGTTCGACTTGTCGTCAGATATTGTTCCATGATTGTTCAACGAATATTCATATATCGTGTATGGACGTTAGACGAAGTTTCAATGACAATATGTAGACCTTGATTGTCTTTTAGTTCCATTCTGTGATGCATACAGTATTTATAAAGTTTAAATTGAAGGCAAGGTTAGTTCCTTTATAGTTGATATGTTTTAGGAATGTTAATGTTGATTATTCGTCGTCAATAGGATTACGTGACAACGCATCAGCCACAATATTTTCAGTGCCAGGAATATGTTCAATGGAGAATTCAAATGGCTGTAGGATGATTGAATATCTGGCGAGTTTCTGGCTTTTATGATTACATCGACGCAAGGATGCTACAGCACGTTGGTCCGTCTGTATGGTGAAGGGAGCACCGAGCAGGAACTTTTCGAGCTTCGTTATTGCCCATATCACAGATAAAAGTTCCTTGTCGACTGTTGAATACTTTGTTTCTGCCGGCTTTAGCTTTCTTGAAATGTATAAGGTAGGATGTAGAATGCCATCATGGTTCTGGAGCAGGCATGCACCAATGCCGTAGTTACTAGCATCTGTTCGTAAGAAAAATCTTTTGGAAGCATCGGGAAGTCTTAAAATTGGTTCATGCGAAAACAAATTTATAATTTTGTTGAAAGTTTCATTGCATGTACCAGTCCATGTCACCTTCACCGGCATGTCTTTCTTTAACAATGAAGACAATACAGCCGTGATGGATGACAAGTTAGGTATGAATCTACTGTAATATTGAACAAGTCCTAACAAACTCCTGACCTGTTTCTTCGTCTGAGGAACTGCTATGTTTAGAATTTTGGAGACTGTACTAGGTAACGTTCGGATATATCCCGATCCAATGATATGTCCCAAAAAGGTTATCTCATTACACGCAATTTGCACCTTTGTAGGTTTAGCAGTTAGATGATAATTCCTTAGAGTGTCGAAAACATATCTAAGTCCCGAAACATGTTCCTCAAACGACGAACTAAACAAGCATATGTCGTCAATATATGTAATAACGTCTGGTCTACCTGATAAAATTTGTCGCATCAGGCGAATGAAGGTAGCTGGCGCATTAACAAGCCCAAAAGGCATCACATTCCACTGGTATAGACCTTGTGGAGTGGAAAATGCGGTGTAGTACTTAGCCTTTTCGGTCAGTGGTATCTGCCAATAACCTTTAGTTAAGTCTATCTTACTAAATATAGTTGCGTTGGATAGACGTGGCAGTAAGTCGTCGATAAGTGGATGTGGTTCGCTGTCAACTATAGTCTTAGCATTTAATTTTCTATAATCAACACATAGTCTGATGTTATTGTCCTTCTTCCGGACAATCACTAATGGAGAAGAGAATGGCGAATTACTAGTCTCAATGATTCCCAGAGACAACATCTGTTCAAGTTCCTTAGTAGTTTTAGCAAGGAAATGTAAAGGAACAGAATAAGGATGTACACGAATAGGTGTATCATCATTGAGAGTAATGTCATGACTGATAGCCGATGTGCGACCCGGGACGTCGGTCAATACATCTGGATAAGATTGTAATAGATTAGCAATCTGTAGACGCTGTTGCGGTGTAACCGTTGAAGAGATGGTTACATCCCGCCAAGATTCAGTAGGTTGAACTACTGGTACCGGTAACGGTAACTGTACCTCAGGAAAAGAAGATTCTTCTTCCTGGATGACAGATAAGTTAGAATAATAACAAGTAGATACTGTGTTGTGATCTAGTTCATGAAAAATTGACTGTAAGTGTTCAGGACGTGTATGAAATTGCTTGAGCATGTTAATATGAAATATCTTTTTGTGTCCCTTGATATCTAAGACGTAATCAACGTCGGAAATTTTATCAATGACTTTGTAAGGACCATTCCAAGATATCAATAATTTATTGTTATTGTGAGGAAGTAACACATAAGCCTCGTCGCCTGGGAATAATTGGCGTAATCGTCGAGACCTATTTTGTAGAGATCGAGCCTTAGCTTTTGCAGCCTCAGAAGAAGCTGTTGCCAACTGGCAAGACTCAATAATGTTCTTCCGAAGATTAATCACGTACTCGTAAGATGACTGAGTGTCCTGAGTCATCTCCGCGTCAATTAATAAGTCTTTTATTAGTCCCATAGGACCTCTTGGGGGAGCACCAAAAACTAATTCAAAGGGAGAGAAGCCAGTTTGTTCATGCGGTACCTCCCGATAAGCAAATAGAACAGCTGGGAGTGCTCTGTCCCAGTCATGAGGGTGCTTAGCAGTAACCTTATGTAGTAGTTGTTTAAGTGTACGGTTAAGTCTTTCAACCGCACCATTACTCATCGGATGATAAATACTACTTAAATTCCTATCAATGTTCCAAGTTTTCATAACTTCCTTCATGGTGTCAGATATAAACTGTGACCCATGGTCTGATAAAAGTTTTCTAGGAAACCCTATTCTAGAAAAGATGAGATGTAGTGCATCAGCTACATCTGTGGTAGTGGTGGTCTTTAATGGGATGGCTTCTGGCCATCGTGTGCACAAATCAATGCACGTAAGGACGAATCTATGTCCTCTGGCCGATGGTAGCAATGGACCAATAATATCTATTGCCATCTTGTCAAACGGTCTTACTGAGATATCGCAAGCCTGGATAGGCGCCGTGTGAAAAGCTCCACGTGCTTTCACTTCTTGGCATGTAGTACAGGAACGTACATACTGCGAAATATCTCTTGACACTCCTGGCCAAAAGAATGAAGCCAGTACTCGAGATCGTGTTCGAGTATATCCCATATGTCCAGCACAATGTGAGTCATGTGCATGTTGAAGAATGTACCGTCTAAAAGTATATGGGACCATAACTTGTTGTTTCATTTGTGATTTGTCATTAAAACATCTAATCAATATGTCATTTTTAATAACAAAACAATGTTTGTTATTATTACCTGAGGATAGATTTTCAACTTTATCAACCAACTTAAAAATTTTTTTTAAAGATTTATCCTCTTTTTGTTTGGTTGCAAATGTTTCCCTGTCAATAGGTGAATTGACTACAAATTCCTCTTGGTTGTCTGCATCCATTTTATTATCATCAACTTTCTCCATGAGTTGAGTCTGCGCTCTAGTCGTCACGGCGTTTCCAGTGCATAGGTTATGTTTCTCCCATTCTATAATCTCATCTGGAGTACAATCTTTACTGCCGTGTATACGACCAACCATCAGATCAGCTATAGGCTTTTTCAGCATACATACTTTTACGTTCCCTGTGAAAAAAGGTGTGTTAACATGAATAATAGCTGTGGGGTAAAACTCAATAGTTCCCCCAAAAGTCATGCAACGGACATATTCCCCCGTTGCACAGCTAGGATGTACCAGCGACTGTCGTACACCAATCGTTGTGGATCCTGAATCCCTCAGCACTGAGACGACGGATCCATTAACTAATCCTCTGTTAAAAATTAGTAGGCCTGTTCCATCGTTGACTGCAAGACCTACCTCTGGTGTAATATGTCCGCAGTTAAGCACTGTTTCTTTCGCCTTCTGAAAAATAAGATTGCATTGTTGGCAACTATTTGCCACATTATAATTAATAGCAAAACATGCAGCAGAAGACTGTGTTGTATTATTGTCAAGTGGGACCTGAGCTATAGGGGTAGTATTATTTGTAACTGCCGCCCCTGTATTATGGTTGTAATGAGATGATCCCCGAGAATGAGATCGATTCCGAGTATAATTGTTAGATATTATCTCGTCGTCCTCTATAGTAACTATTATCTCGATGTCTCGAGCCATGATTATTACCATTCCAGTTACTATTATTATTGGGAGTATGTGATCGATTATAATGAGTGTTATGTTGACCATTGTGGTAGTTTGTTTGAGGTGAATAATTTCTATCTCGTGATCTACCTCTGTTGAACTCATTTTTATTGTTGAAATCATTATTATATCCCTTCTGAAAGTTAACATTGTGATTTCTTTGGAACCTGCTTCTGTCTACACTGTGATGTCTTTGTTTGTTATTATGATTGTAGGCCATATTAGACGCCACAGGTAGAGGTTCTCTTAATGAGGAGTTAGAAATGGTTGCATTCGGATGTGCCGAACAGTAGTTTAAAGAAATTTTTTCTAAATCGTCCATAGTACCTGGTTTACGCTCCTGCAAATATGCAAAAAATGGCTGGCTAACCGAAGATAATACCTTATCCCGTAGTAGTAAATCAACTAATTTGTCGTATGATTTGTTGACTTCTGCCAGTTCAACCCATCTATTAAACGTATTGCGTATATTCGCAATGAATCCTGCAAAATCTTTTGGAGATTCAGGTAAAATTCCCTTAAATTTCAACCTACAGTGTTCCTCGTCCAGGTGAAACCTTCGTAAAAGCAAGGACTTAATAGCACCGTAGTTATTTGCTATTGATGGGTCAGCGTTTTTGAGAAGCCGTCAATGGTTCTCCAACCAAGAATTCATTTAACTTGAGTACCCATGACTCTTCAGGCAAATGGTTTGTTTTGCAAGTCTGTTCAAAACGTGACAGGAACGATGAAAGGTCGTCCACGTTCAAGTTGAGAGTGGGTAATTTAAAGTTGTAGAAATGTTTAGTTTGGCTGGATGATGATCCATTTTGTGCGTTATTATTCTGGTTTGCATCAGCACTTTGTGCTTGTAATCTTGCTGTCTCCAATTTAATACGCGCCAATTCCATTTCTTGTTGTAAAATAATTTCCTCTCGTTTCAATTTATTCTCTTCTTCCTGTTGAGCAATTTCTCTCAATCTATTTTCCTTGTCAATTTGCTTCATCTCACGTTCTGCTTCCTTTCTTTCACGTTCCTCCTCCTCTTTCTTTAATTCAGCTTTTTTCTCTGCTTCTTTTCTTTCATGTTTTTCCAGTTCTGACTCAGCAAACTGACGAAGTTCTTGAGATTTATAACCATATTCCCGACCAATTTTAACGAAATGGTCTATAGTAAGCATTTTGACTTTTATCTGTAAGTAATTATTGATAATTACTGATTAAAATAGTCAATAGTAGCTTCAGAGTAATTATTATACTTACTCAACTTAGAAATATTCAATATAAATAAGCACAATAGTACTGAACTTAATGTCTAAGTTCAACTAATAGACAATATTTTGTAACAATATTGTATCTAAATAATAACTATATCATAAATAGTTATGATATCTGTTAACTATAATGTAATTATATCACACAATTAATCTCAATATCCAATAATGTTGGGTATGATTCCTAGTAATTATATTGTTCAATGTACTAAGTCACTCTCTTAGTACCAGAAAAGTATATTAAATAATATACAATGGGTCTATTACCTCAAAGGTAGCTATAAGATTATTTTATTTTGTCAATATATATATATTATATTATTATGCCCTAGGCATCTATTATAAATTGTAGTGCTACTTTCTTGGACTATCACTGCATAATTATGCAATGTCCCATATTAACCTTAAATATCAGAAAAAAAATTAATTAAATTAAATTACAAGTATATTATTGCATATAATATCATATTATTAATGTAGTATTAATATATATTATGAGGACAAACAAAACAATGATGCAACTAAAGGGTACAAACAATGTTAAGACGCAAACAAGACATTTTCACAATTAAAAATGAATTTATGAACTAAATAAAACAAGCGGAAATGTCACAAGCCAAATGAAGGGTCAAGGTCTGACCCGAGGTCAACTTAATATTCAGAGTACACAAAAAAAAAAATGACTGCAAAAAATGATGACATCACAGGACTCATAACGGACGAAAATTTAACAATCATCAAATAAATGATAGTAAGAGGAGACTGGACGAAATAGTTAACAAACATGATACAAAACTAAAAAAAATTGTTAACTGAGTACGAATAAAATACACCAGTTATCTACGGAACGGTACAGCTAACACAAATCGTCAAACGGTAGCAGATTTGGACAGGTCGTCCAATGGCAAACCTCAATGGGGCTTCCAAAAATGCAATCGTTTAAGTTCCCTAAGAACGACTGAAATCTAGGTGGTCAGCTGTTCGCGACATTCCCCAGAGATTTCAGTTCCCTCCAACCGGCCCACGAATTAACAACACATTAAGACAACAAAAAGTACATTAAACATAGGTAAAAATATGCCGATGTAGGCAGAGGGCATGGACTTAGTAGCACTGGTTGCAATAACAACAGTTAAACACCTAGACTTATCTTTTCCGTTGATCAGTGCTAGAGGTCGTCAACAGCTAGGCCTGTGCCTTTGACTGTCTGCTCCTGATGGGCAGGCAACGGTAGTCCATCTTGTGCATCTTGATCAATTTGAAACGAACTAGAGAGGCGTTGAAAAGATGTCTTCTTCCCTGCGACAATGCAACAGTGACGTCATGTTGCTATTCATGATCACGTGCGTCACGTCAGCTTCGTACTGGTCATGTGATCGAAACTTGATCGTAAATATTTCATTCGAAAGTCATTTCATTGAGTCCGTACATTTAATTCACAGTTGTACATACAGGATGATCATTTCAATAGGAGTAGAGCATAAGTCCATATAAGTCATGCATAAATTAATCAACAACGTAGACTGCTGGTTATGTGTCAATGTCCGTTTAAGGATACAATGCAGTATTGTCGTCAGAACATCACAGCTATATGCACGCGCAGCTAGACATGGCTACCTGCCGACAGTGAGACTGCGAGTCTGAAGATATTCATACGAATTTGACGATTATTCTTCTCCTTCTGAGAATTCTAGTTAAATACTAACCTCCATAAAATTCCCTCTCATATAGAGTTCTAGGACTGACCCTGATCCATCAAAAATGCACATAAAATGGCTATATCATGCCATTGAATTGGAAGGTTAGAAAAACGCAGCTATTCAGCTTGGCGGTCAAGTAACAAAGGGTAGCGTTTCTTAGTTACCGACTGTGTCCTAAACAACGCTATACACGTCATGATCGATCGTGTATGGAGCGTTCAGTAATTGAAACATCTATCGCAATATATTAAATGCCTTAACCTTTTACAATTGCACGTCTGATAACCTTTAGCAGACGGCGTTAATATCACATACCGTAACAGAAGTGTTTTCCAAAATGAGCAGGGATGACCAAGACAACTATGACATGTTGAAGCAAGCTCTTCTGTTAAGATGTGAAAAGAACGGAGAGTTTTATAGAAAGAAATTTAGGAATGCCAGGCTACTGTCGGGTGAGGCCTATCACCAGTTCTCCGCCCGGTTGGAAAGGTATATGGAGAAATGGACTACTTTGGGGAAAACCCAAGATCTCAAAGAGATGATACTCATTGAACAGATGAGAGAGTCCATGGCTCCAGACATAAGAAAGTTTCTCATGGAACAGGGCGCAGAGAGGCTGGGTGAGATAATAAATGTCGCTGAAAGGTATCAGGCAGCCCAGGCAGAGGTAGCTGGCACGAAGAAGAAACAAATAGATCAGAGTAAGGCCCCTCAAAACCATAACAAATTCGATAATAGAAATAGGCAGAATTTTGATAGGCCTCGAAATGAATTTAAGAATAGACCCTCACAATACAATGATAGAAGGTATGATGAAAGAAAACCTTTTCACCAAGGATAGAGGTATTGTAAAAATTGTCGGATGGACAACCATAACACTGAAAATTGGGGAAGGAGACCTGTAGTAATGGCCACGCTCCACGTCAGGTCGACTCCTAAAAAAGAGGAGGAACCACCAAAAACAATGCCTCGTAAACAGTGGAGAAAGGCACAGGGTGAAGATAGGTCACTGAAGCCGTGTTTTGAAAAACTCCAAAAACTTCATATCCCTCCAAGGAAAGGAGATTTCTATTTGGATGATGGACTGCTTTGCAGGGCGGATAAGGCAGGACTATCCGGGTGTGGACAGGTAGTAGTGCCATCGAAATATAGGGCACAAATTATGAGACAAACACATGTTCTAAATGGTGAACACCAGAAGGTGGGTACCACATGCCAAAGAACATCTGTTGGATATTTCTGGCCCGGAGAATTTGATGACATAAGAAAATTTATCGAGGACTGCGAACAGTGCAGCACAAACAATTCCACAGGGTGGAAAAATAAGAACCAAATGCGAAAGAAGCATTAGGGCAAACCGGGACCAGAAAATAAAGAGGGAACACCCACACGTGGGAAAAGGAACCAGGACCTAGACACGCCACGGGGCAAACTTAGGCCTGGAAAGAAAAATAATCTTAAAACGCGAATGGTTAAAATGAACGAATGTCAACAATGTTCTTCAAACGACACTCCAACAAGCAGGGTTGAACTGGGTGAACTGGGCAAGTATTGGCAGTACATAAGTCGTTGATGACTGTACATAGATTTTTATTCAACAAGACACATACGAAGTGGACAAGACTAACATCGTCACAGGCGCAAAGATCATCCGTCAACATATTGGTAATTACTCTTAAAGTTTCCTGATGATTCTCTACCATTAAGTCCTCTTTCAAGTGACTAAGGATCACAAACTGTTACCATATAATATTCTTCTCATTAAAGTCCATTGACCTTCTTTCAAGGACGTCTATCATGGTAACGTATTCATACTCCAGGATAAAATCTTCCATATCGTACTTCCCAATCCCAGACTTTCTCCATACATAACGTTATATAGCATATAGTTTCAAACAAGGTCACTCACGATCATACGAACAGGTTAGAGATTCCAGTTGACTAACCTCTCCCATTCTATGCCACGCTTCTGGCATTGTTGTAGCAGCATATTAAAACATGTGAATAAGGTAATCAATAACTTCTTCCACTCGTAGGAATCCTTCTTCTACGATACGAATCCTAAAGGCTAACGACTCTGTAGGTCCATTCTAGGAATAACATATTCCCGCTAGACTAGTATAAGAGCGGCCTTACAATATAGCATACAATAAGAAGTGGGGCGATAACTTACGTGACATTACTGCTATTGGTTTCGAACTGAAGACCAATACAGATCACTAGAATAAATGGCTTCCATAAACGTGCCATAAATACAATAATAATATATCAATCACGGACATAAACAAGGTCCATGTTGCCCCTCCAAATCATGACGTCAGAAACTCCCCAACTAGGTTACCCGTGCGTCCCAAAGCAACTCACACTGCTTTGTGCACGTCAGTGCGCGAATCATTCGACCGCACAAATAATATAACTATATTGAGACTGGTGCGTACATTTGGCAGGACCGAAGACTACCCCGTTAGGTAATAAATGTACGTAACAGCTCCCTTATTACCTCCCCTTAAAAAAATTAATTCTATTAATTTTTTTGAACTTAGTACCCGAGAGAGGTGAGTCAAAACTACAACAAGATTTATGAAATGCATAAAGTTATACCATATTAAGAAAAGAATATTAAACGAAATCAATATAACTAAATGATAGTATGCATTAAAGCAAACGTCCACCATCGACCTACTTTGGAACGATGTGGTAATATTCGAAGTAAAAAAAAAAAATTGAAAATGAAAATGAAAATGAAAAAAACCATTAAAAAAAGATGATAATAAAATTCAACTAAGTTTTCTAAAAAAAAATTTGAAACATATGATTTCAAAAATGAAAATGAACAGCAACACTGATGATAATCAATGACAAGAGAATCAATAAAACAGAAAAATTGAAAATACAATGTGCAAAAATGAAGCAATGCAAAATTAAACACATTAAGAATCAACACACTTAATGTTTTCTAACACTAGTATGCTTGACTAGTGATCTAACAGTGAGATATCATAACTAAGACCCGTGGATGCAGGTATTACGTGACAACTAAGAAAGTTAGTATGTGTGTGATCCATAATTAATTAAATAGATTAAATTGAATTATAGTAATTTATATATTTCTTAATTACTAACAAATAACCAGTTACTAATATATTCTAAGTAATTCCAATATCACTCATTGTCAATGTTCAGTTACAACTAGTTAGTAATCGACGAGACGATGTGCTCAATGTTCCATACACGATAAAATATATTCTCGAACACGATATGTAGTGTAATATGTTCCATAGGAATAACAAATGTATATTTGTCGCTTTTAACAATGTTTCCATACTAATAAAAAGTTACTGTAGTACCAATGTTGCAGTACTAATAAAATGTTACTCTAATACCACTGTTCCCGTTCTAATAAAACGTTACTACACAAGAAGTAATGTTATAATCCATAAGTAAGTATATCCTGAAAGATATATTTATACGAATACTTCAGTTATATGATCAGTCTTTATAGATGTACAATCAATGAAAATGTAGAAAGTTATTCATGTTATCGGTGAGGATGTTTCAACATCTGGAAGTGGTTTAGTTTCGACAAGTTCGCTTGGGCATCTCGACAAACAGTCTGCGAACACATTCTTCACTCCAGGAATAGCTCGTATTTCAAAATTGAATGGTTGAAGCGCTATAGCGTAACGCGCTGACTTCGATGATTTCACGTTCTTCGAGTTCAGTGCGGTAAGAGCTTTTTGGTCAGATTCCACCACAAAGTGTGAGCCAAGGAGGTAACGTTCCAGTTTTGTGATTGCCCACACTAATGCCAGGAGCTCTTTATCTAGAACGGAGTATTTGAGTTCGCTCTCCGTAAGTTTTCTGGACACGTACATCACCGGAAATAAGGTGCCGTTATATTCCTGCATCAAAACTGCAGCAATAGCGTAAGAAGATGCATCACTGCGAAGAATGAAAGTGAGATTTTTGTTAGGCAACCTCAAAAAAGGTTCTTTTGAAAAAAATCGTTTTATATAGTCTAACGCCGTTTGGTGATCCTGCGACCACTTTATTACATTAGATGTGCCTTTTTTCAGTAGAGACGAAAAAAGGTGCAGTTATAGTAGACAAATGAGGGATGAATTTTGAATAGAACTGTATTAGTCCTAAAATAGACCTAACTTGTTTTTTTTTGTCTTAGGTGCTGAGATGTTTAAAATTTTAGAGACGTTACTGTCTTCCGTATACCTGAAACCATGACCTATGCGGTGACCCAGAAATGAGATGTCATGAAAACCGACAAAAGCCTTTGAAGGTTTTGCTGTTAAGTTATAATCTCGTAAGGTAGACAGTAAAGCTTTTAATCCATGAATATGTTCATCCCAAGAGTCACTGAAAAGACAGATGTCATCTATATAAGTAATGACATCGGGACGATGAGACAATATGCGGCGCATCATGCGTACAAAGGTAGCTGGCGCATTCATTAGTCCGAATGGCATAAAATTCCATTGAAAAAGACCCCGTGGCGTCGAGAAAGCGGTGAATGGCTTTGCTTTAGGAGTTAGTGGCACTTGCCAATAGCCCTTTGAAAGGTCAAATTTCGAAAAGAATGTGGCATGAGATAATCTCTCCAATAAGTCGTCTAAAAGAGGTAACGGTTCCGCATCGAATTTTGTAACTTTGTTCAATTTCCTGTAATCTACGCAAAGACGTATATTGTTGTCCTTCTTCCTAATGATTACCATAGAAGAAGAATATGGTGATGAAGATGGTTCAATTATATTTAATTGAAGCATCTCATCCAATTCCTTATCAACCTTATCACGAAAGTGTAAAGGGATAGGATATGGGCGAACTCGAATAGGTGTATCGTCAGTCAGAATAATGTCATGTTGGATGACTGACGTATGACCTGGGATGTCAGTGAGGACATCCTCATACGAGTGTAGAATATTAGAGACTTGCTGACGTTGATCAGCCGAAAGAGTAGATGAGATTGTAACATCATTCCATTTCTCAGTGGAATGGAGTGGTACAACTGGTATTGGTAGTTGTACATCATCGAAAGAAGATTCTTCTTCTTGGATGACTGACAAACTAGAATAGTGTTGAATAGGAGGTGTAGGATCGTCAGTTGCCTGGAACACTGACTGTAGATAATCAGGACGTGAGTAATACTCCTTCAACATGTTAATGTGGAAGGTTTTATGTTTACCATTAACATCAACGATGTAGTCGACATCGGATATTCTTGAGATGATCCTGAAAGGACCTCTCCAGGTAATTAAAAGACGATTGTTATGCGCAGGTAGTAAGACAAAAGCTTCATCACCAGGTATGAGCTGGCGAAGACGTCTATACTTGTTTGCAAATAGACGAGCTTTTTCTTTGGCTTGTTCAGATGATGCAGTAGCTAGTCTACAAGCATCTATGATTCTCTTTCTCAGAGAGATCACATACTCATAAGAGGATTGAGTTTCCTCTTCAATATTCTCGTCAACCAATAAGTCGTGGATTAACGACATCGGACCGCGTGGTTGCATGCCAAAAACAAGCTGGAATGGAGAAAACCCCGTGGCTTGATTTTGTACTTCGCGATACGCAAACAGAGCCGCGGGTATGACCCGATCCCAGTCTTGGGGATGGTCTTGGGTCATCTTACCCAACAACTGCTTGAGTGTCCTATTGAGACGCTCAATTAACCCATTTGACATCGGATGATAAATAGAACTAAGAGATCTGTCTATACCTAATGTCTTCATAACTTGAGACATGGATTCAGAAATGAACTGAACCCCATGATCCGACAAGATTTTCCGTGGAAAACCAATGCGTGAGAAGATTAACATCAATGCCTCTGCTACACTGGCAGATGAAGTGTTCTTGAGAGGGATGGCCTCAGGCCAACGAGTGCACATATCAATGCACGTAAGAATATGCGTATGCCCTCTAGCAGATGGAAGCATCGGACCAATAATGTCTATAGCCATTTTATCAAATGGTCTAATCGGGATGTCCGCAGCTTGAATAGGAGCCACATGAAATGGACCCCGTACCTTAACTTCCTGACATATCAAACAAGACCGACAGTAAAGAGTGATGTTCCTATGGACGCCTGGCCAGTAGAATGCCGAAAGCACTCTGGATTTGGTACGCGAAAAACCCATATGGCCCGCACATTGCGAGTCATGCGCATGTCGTAATATACGAGATCTCATAGAGGATGGGACTAAGATCTGATAACATAAGGATGAATCCTTTTCCCGTATTACTCTAACCAAAATCCCATTTTTAAGTATAAAGTCATGTCTAGATTTTGCAAGTTTGTTGCTGGTATTCTTTTTGTTCACATACTGAAAAAATTTTTTTAATGAATCATCATTCTTTTGCAATGTTGCAAACAACTCCCGTGAAATAGGAGCATCATCATCACAAGTAGTATGAACTGTAGGTTCAATAGGTGTATCATGCGACATATTAGTAGCTTGCGCTCTAGTCACTACTGCATTTGCAGTTTGAATATGTCGTTCTTCCCATTCAGCAATTTGCTGTGGTGTACACTCTTTAATACCATGTATGCGACCAAGTATTACGTCACAAATTGGATTCGGAAGGAGACATGCCTGGATCTTTCCTGAAAAAAATGGTGTGTTAAGGTCAATAATAGCGGTGGGAAATGTTTCAATGGTGCCACCGAAAGTCACACACTTGACAACCCTGCCCGTGGCACAACTTGGGTTGATCAGCGAAGTCCGGACGCCCACAGTGCTACAACCTGAGTCAAATAGGAGAGAGCATGAAATGTTATTAACAAATCCCTTGTTAAATGTAAGAGAGCCCTGTCCCTGGTGTACTGACGCAGCAGTGGCCGTACAGACTGCAGGTAGACTAGGCAAGGTATGTCCGCAACGCAGCGTCGTGATCGCCTTAGGCTGGAAAAGAGTCGAGCATTCTGGACAGTCTTTCACCTGGGTACAATCAAGAGAACAAGACATAGCATTGTGAGTTTCAGCTACTTTACCCTGTTCAATGTTAGCCTGTGTATCACTTAAAGCGACATTAGAATGTCTACGTGTATTACTCGATGATCTATCTCGTCGGCGCGATCGATTATGATTATTGTCATTAAAATTGCCACAATTGTAGTTTCTGCCTGAGTTAAAATTTGGATGAGTCCGATAATTTGTAGAATGATCGTTATGATGTTGGTTAAATGGTTTATTTCCAAAAAATTGTCTGTTTTGTGAACCCTGAGATTTTGATCTCCAGTTTTGTTTATTATAATGTCCTTGATTATTTTTAAAATTATTGTTACCAAAATCTCGCGATCTGTGAGCTTGGTTCCAAGAAACATTAAATGGAGCAGATTGTTGAAATTGCTTCCCTTTGTAAAAGTTATCATTGTTAAAATTGTAATTATTTCCCTTATTGACATACCTGTCAGTACTAAAGGAACGATTGAGTGAAAAATTGTTTTGTTGTGCTGCAAAAGCAACAGGCAATTCACTCTTAATCTGTGCATTACTCAGATCCATGGTTAGGTGAGCAGTGCAAAAATTTTTTGCATGTTCTTCTAAGTCTTTCATTGATAAAGGTTTCCGTTCGTGTAAAAATGCGAGAAATGTAGGATTTACAGACGATAGTACCTTATCGCGCATCAGTAAATCGAAGAGACCTTCATACGTCTTTTCAATTTTGGATAATTCGATCCATCTTTCGAGGGTGAGTCGTATTTGTGACAGAAAATCACTGAAATTTCTGCTTGATTGCGGTAGCAATGTACGAAATCTTAATCGGTATTCATCTTCTGACATTTGAAATTTCTTCAGAAGTGCGGCTCTAAGAGCATTATAATCATTCTTCTCATTAATACTGGTAGTATGATAAACTGCTAAAGCATCCCCAGTAAGTAACCTGGATAAATATGTGCAATACAGTGTTTTATCCACGTTATAAGACACACAAGTGGCCTCAAACCTATTTAGGAAGAATATCACGTCATCAGACGGGGAATTAAATTTTGGTAATTTAAGGTGAATTTCCTTAAAATGGTCATGTCTGGATGAAGTTTGGCTTTCAAAAGTTCTCTGAGAATTAGCTTCCTGAGTTAACCTAAGTCTCTCATATTCTGACTCTGCTAATTTCAGTTCATGCTGTCGTTTTCTATCATTCTCTTCCATCTCAAGCTGAAGTCGTAATGTATTTTGTTCAGCTATTAATCTTCTTTCTTCCATTTCCTTTTGTTTATTTTGCATTTCCTTTTGTTTAACTTCCATTTCAATTTTAAGTCTTTCTTCAGCCTCCCTTTGCTTCTGTTCTGCCTCTCGCTGAAATCGTTTCTCTTCTAATTCAGCGGCTAGTCTCATTTTTTTCTCATCTTCCTCAGCTATAAATTTCCTCTTCTTTTCATCTTCCTCAGCCTCAGATTTCAAATTTTCCAAACGTAACTTTTCAGCATCCAATCTTTGAGATTCCAACCTTTGAGATTCTTTATATTCTGTCATAGCAAAAGATCTAATCTCTTCCGGAGGTATATTAAGCGCCTTAGCTTGCTTAATAAAATAGTCTAAAGTAGACATTATTAAATATTATTATGTAATAATACTACTTAAAAGTGTTACTACAACTAGTGGTCTTCGTTCCTGTCCTAGAACGGTAAAATCAAGTTATATAATAGGCAATAATATTAATAATTAATAATGTAATTTATAACATGTAATGGTGTGAAAGCAATAACGTGACAGACAATAGAACAATAATGACACGACACGATAATCAAGACAAATGACTACAGTCGTAGAAATTAAATAAAATAAAAATGTGGAACTAAAATAGAATGTCGTAAAAAATTACGATGACATCTACGATCCAATAATGCACAAGACAATTGACACCACAGTGTAAAAACATATGCTTTGTAAAAAACTGAACGACAGGAAGATTAGACGGACGCATAATACAAACAAAATTCATCATAAAACTAAATACGAGTAAAAATAACTACGAAAACAACAATTAAAAACGTGACGAAACAGCTAAACAACTACTATTATAAGGAACAATTAGCGATCGGAACTTCGGCAAGGTTTCTAGCCTTGTACCGGAATTATCGCTCAATTGAAACTTACAAAATGAGCCCTACAGAACGTCTGACGAAGAGCCCGAATTGGCTTCGAGATGGATCTCGTTCGTCAGATCAACCTCCCTACCTCCCACGAAGAATACAACACATATAACATGTAACATGAAAAATATAAATATGGACATAACTACATGAGGCACAGCTAAACGTAATAAAGGGTACAACGAAAACACGTTATACTCATCTCGCGTGCAGGAAAAAACCAATGTGCCTCGTCTCCGTGTATGTACGTCTACGGATAAAATACTTCGTTCTGCGTATCTAGATTACAGCTCGCACGCAATAATGATGAAGAGGTGATCCCCAAGTAATCAGTCACTGTGAAACTTGACGTGGAGGTTGATTGAAGACCTTGACCTTGGTAAACGTAAGTTGATTCTGATTTCTCATCCCACTGGGTTCCAAGTTCGAGATGTTGGCGCCTTGAAAGTTCAAATCTTCTTTTCAAAGAAAAGTATTGAGTACGTTCTTTGGAAGTTAGATATTTCCAGACCACACTGGTACACCATTTATTGTTGACTCCGTTTTTTATTGTCGAGCTCAGTTTATACTGGTGAAGAGGTAACTTAAAACGCGAATGGTTAAAATGAACGAATGTCAACAATGTTCTTCAAACGACACTCCAACAAGCAGGGTTGAACTGGGTGAACTGGGCAAGTATTGGCAGTACATAAGTCGTTGATGACTGTACATAGATTTTTATTCAACAAGACACATACGAAGTGGACAAGACTAACATCGTCACAGGCGCAAAGATCATCCGTCAACATATTGGTAATTACTCTTAAAGTTTCCTGAAGATTCTCTACCATTAAGTCCTCTTTCAAGTGACTAAGGATCACAAACTGTTACCATATAATATTCTTCTCATTAAAGTCCATTGACCTTCTTTCAAGGACGTCTATCATGGTAACGTATTCATACTCCAGGATAAAATCTTCCATATCGTACTTCCCAATCCCAGACTTTCTCCATACATAACGTTATATAGCATATAGTTTCAAACAAGGTCACTCACGATCATACGAACAGGTTAGAGATTCCAGTTGACTAACCTCTCCCATTCTATGCCACGCTTCTGGCATTGTTGTAGCAGCATATTAAAACATGTGAATAAGGTAATCAATAACTTCTTCCACTCGTAGGAATCCTTCTTCTACGATACGAATCCTAAAGGCTAACGACTCTGTAGGTCCATTCTAGGAATAACATATTCCCGCTAGACTAGTATAAGAGCGGCCTTACAATATAGCATACAATAAGAAGTGGGGCGATAACTTACGTGACATTACTGCTATTGGTTTCGAACTGAAGACCAATACAGATCACTAGAATAAATGGCTTCCATAAACGTGCCTAAATACAATAATAATATATCAATCACGGACATAAACAAGGTCCATGTTGCCCCTCCAAATCATGACGTCAGAAACTCCCCAACTAGGTTACCCGTGCGTCCAAAAGCAACTCACACTGCTTTGTGCACGTCAGTGCGCGAATCATTCGACCGCACAAATAATATAACTATATTGAGACTGGTGCGTACATTTGGCAGGACCGAAGACTACCCCCTTAGGTAATAAATGTACGTAACAGGGAGGAAGCAAAAAGAGAGCGAAGTTCTCTCAATTTGAATTTGAACCTGAGGGGAGACAGCCCCAGGAAACAAATTGGTAGTGGTAGATTCTTGTGTGGTGACACAAGAAAGAAACGTCCGCAAAACAAAGCTTCCAATGTAAAGGACCTGACAGGGGCCATGAATACTATGTCAGAAAAATTAAAAGTCCATATGTAGCTTTGCTAAGGACCTGGACAGATGAGAAGGCAAAGGAGACTGTTACCTCATCATACCAATATGTGAACGAACTGACCACTCGTTTAAAAACCAGTTGGAAACTGGCAAATGAAAATTTGAGACAAGCCAGGAAAAAGCATGCTGCTTATTATAATAAAAAAGCGAAGGATAGAGAACTTGCTGTAGGGGAGAAGGTACTTCTTCTATTGCCAGGCAGCAACAATAAACTTCAGATCGGATGGCAAGGGCCATATACAGTTTTGGAAAAGGTATCCAGAACAAATTATAAGATAAACAAAAAAGGGAAAGGAGAAAGTCTATCATGGGAACCTTTTGAAGAAATATCTGGACAGACAAATCCAGGAGGGATCACATTTAATGGCCTTGTCTATAGCAACCGAGATGAAAAATGAACCTCTCTCCTCAGTTGAATATCCACTGAAAACCAGTGAAACGTTTGCACAGGTGAAAATCAGTAATCACCTGACAAAAGGACAGAAGGAGAAGGTTCAACAGGTCCTTGAGAAACATACAGATGTGTTAACTGATAAACCGGGACACACAAATTTGTTGTCATATGATATGAAACTACTAGACCCAGCACCCATCTGTATGAGGCCTTATTCTATTCCGTTTGCTAAGGAAAAAGCTTTGAAAGAGGAGATTGATTATTTGTTAAAAGAAGGGATTATTTCTCACAGTGCGTCTCCTTACAGTTCCTGTGTAGTTTTGTTGCGGAAACCATCAGGAGAACATAGACTGTGCATAGATTACAGGAAACTGAATGCTGTCACAGAAGGTCAGGTGGATCCACTACCTGATACTACTCAACTTTTTGACAGGCTGAACAAGGCAAAATATTTTTCTAAGGTGGATCTTAGCAAAGGCTATTACCAGATTCCAGTAAAGCCTGAGGTTAGACCTTATTTAGCCTTTAGCACATCGGAAGGGCATTATGAGTTTAACATGTTACCATTTGGTTTGAAAAATGCCCCGAGCGTGTTTTCTAGGATGATGCGAAAATTGCTGGATCCCCTGAAAAATCCATGTATTTCGAATTTAATGGATGATATCCTCATTGCTACGGAAACATTTGAGGAACACGTTACCTCTTTGAATATGCTGTTTGATAGACTCAGAGAGGCTAACTTAACCGCTAGGCCAACCAAATGCTGTATTGGTTGTAAAGAGTTGGAATTCTTGGGACATACAGTACATCAGGGTAGCATGACCCCTGATCCCAAGAATCTGGAAAAACTAAAAAGAGCACCTAGACCACAAACAAAAAAAGATGTGCGATCTTTCGTGTCTCTGTGTGGTTTTTACCAAAAGTATATCAAACATTTTAACTCTATATGTGCTCCTTTGACCGATTTAACTCGCAAAGGCCAACCTGATACTATAATTTGGTCAGCACAGTGTGAATTGGCTTACCAGGAGTTAAAAGAAAAGCTTACAAGCAGGCCAGTGTTGCAATTGCCTGACTTGACTAAAGAATTTATTGTGAGAAGTGACGCAAGCAATGTAGGCCTGGGCGCTACATTATTGCAAAGGTCTTCCTCACAAGATGGGGAATTGAACCCAGTCGCTTATGCTAGCCGCAAATTGAACAAGGCGGAAACAAATTACTCAACCAGTGAAAAAGAATGTCTCGCTTTAATATGGGCTATAAAGAAATTCCAGATTTATTTATATGGCCGGACATTTGTGGTCCAAAGGATCATTCTCCCCTTGTGTTCTTGTCACAGGCCAAGCATGAAAATTCTAGATTATTGAGATGGTCTCTCTTGTTGCAACCATACTCATTTTTAATAGAATACATTCCCGGCCCTTTGAACGTTGGCGCAGACTTTCTGAGCAGACATCCTTATGATGAAGATCAGAAACACGAGTAAGACTTCATGGAGCTAAGTTATCTCGCATATTATAACCTGCAAATGAATGCATGTTTTAGGATGGAAGGTGTGTAGCAAAATATGCTAGAATAAACGCTCAATTCAGTAAGATTTGGGCATAAAACGATAATAAATACATTTGCCCGCATGTGTCTGACGGTTGGCCCCTTCGACGCCAGCAGGCTGCTTTTTGCACAGTGCTAAGCCTATAGAACGATTTCACGGAAAAAGTCTGACACGCTTTAGTTTCGTTTTCGACAAACACTACTAATATTTAACTTTTGCCCAATCTGCTGTATACACTTTGTAGTCTAGCCTTACAATTAACAATTGGCGGAAGCATACCGCAATATAGCTATCTGAAGTAACACTTTCTGTCAACTTTGTAGCAAAATTAGTAGTAATCCTTACATTTTTTGGTAGTATTACACGATACAATGCTAACTAGTAACGCAAATTATTAACCCGCCCCGTCTACACCCCGCTTCGTTGACACAGTCTGCAACGCATATATTCACACTGCGGAAAAGCCAGCCAAGGCATAACCACGCAGACAATTTTATTTCCTCCTAGTGGTAGCATTTTTGATGTAACTAAAACAAGTAGTTATTTGAAAAAAAAATACATGCTCGCAAGACGAAGGAGAGGAAAGATGGCGGACTTGTGTAAAATTTTAGTTGACGATAGACGATGACAAAAATTGGAAATTTTAAACCATTATGAAGTTCCCCATAAGAATTATATGGTAGTATGACGTAAAGTTAGCTGAGTAAGAATGTACTTTAAAATATATGATAGCGCCAGTATTAGAAAAGTTATTGAAGAAATACTAATATCTAAGAACACACGACCAGACACACTGGCGTTCCTGCTCATGTTTTTTTGGTAACGTTAAGGGGACGCGAGCTAGAAAAAAAGGCAGGGAGGTACATTCAAATTCGCTTGGGGTGAACAGAGTATGAATAGGAAAGGGGAACGGTAGGAGAAATGTAATCTAAAACGTAATATCTTTTTGAATTGGGCATGACTAGAGCAGACGGGCCAATCGACCACCAGTTATTCAAAATTGTTTTGGGTTTTTCATTCAAACTGCATTTGAATTCAAGTAGTAGAACGTTACGATTGGCTAGTGCTGGTAGATATTAGCAAAAGGCTTTGATTATTCATTGCCAGTTGAACTAAAATTTTTATACAGATACGCTGAAAAACAGCTGTGTTAATTTTAAACTTAAATAAAGAATAAATTCACAGTCTGTGCAGTACGGAGGAAGCTGAGGCCATTTCTTCACCAAATCAGCGTCATTTGTTTATATATTTCTTGATTGTGGTAAGGATATTTTATGAAATTTAATATAATTGGTCCAACTACGAAGTTAGATACTGCTATTGGGGAAAAAGGGAAGGACATGTCGGAAGCAGACATAGTTGAGTCCACACATTAAACGGTATCTGACTGATGTATGTTGTTATAATTATGTTGACATACTATTGTATTAAAAATAGTTTAGAAAGTCTCTGTGTTCAATGAACACTGTTTACATGCCTGAAGCAAATATAATTGAAAAGAAAAGAAGATAATATCTTATCAAAGGAAATGTGGCTACTCCACATTATTGTATGGAGGAAAAGTATGTGAACGTACAGTGGCGTATCTACTATAAGGACTTGAGGTGTAGTCACAACCAGGTGGGAGTCCTGTACAATTCGGGGCGAGTGCATTTGTAAGGCACGCGAGGCTGACCCCATACCCACGTAGGAAATTAAGTGTTAGAATAAATGATCAGAGATTAAAGGCCAGGGTGTCCTTTTGTTGCAGAGGGTCTATGTTCCTGTTGCCGGCTGGTGACAGGAAACCTGCTGAGTACTTATAAACGCCAACCAGTCTCCAACCAGACTTATATGCTGTCGAATATCTAGTAGGAGCTTTGGCAAGTGGTGAAAGTGAACTTTCTGCAACTACACATTGAAATATTTTACAACAAGGACTTCCAGGTGATCAGTTAGACATCTGGGGCATCTCTGACAGTTTCTTGTGTTTCAAAATATTACACATGAACGTTTATGGGGGTAGGATGAACTACAGCCCTCATTTACAGTGACTCTCCCGTTAGATAAATAAAAGTGAACTCTGTAATATTTCATACAGGAAAGACATTATATCTAATACTTTATAACATTTTTAGTTATTGGGCAATTTGTCCCACCATTTTAATTGTTCTATTCTGTAAACTATCTTGTCCTTATTTTCAAAGACCTGTCCACAAGCTTTGAATGGACAGGCAAAATAAATTGTAAAAAATATGTTCAAAGAAAAACTTAACTGATAGAGTTATTATATTCTTTATAGAAACTTAAAGTGTTTGACTGTTATGTACCATCACTTCATTTCTCCCCTAGACACTAGGTACACCATACACCATACACTAGAGCCATAAGAGTGACCGTGTGAGACCTAGGGAGGTAGCTGTAGGTTCTCTGCACATAATTCATCATCATCATTTATAGAGTCAGAGGCCTACATTTGCTTGACCTCACACGGTTATAGCAGACACCTTTTCATTCTTTTAGGATACCATCATAACTTCCCCAGCAAAATCAACTTTGCTACATAAATTGGTAGGCTTGTCCGGGCATATGAATTTCTCTTAGTACTACATACATCGGGGTCTGGGGTTTAGCTTTAACAACAGTCTAATTTTCCCAGGGAATCCCCATATAGTATTACCCAAGTTTTGGGAAAGGAAGAAAGTGTCAGAGCCCAGATTTTATTAAATAAATTTATAATTAGTTAGAGATTTTGTTAGAACATTTTGTACTTATCAGAATGGCAGATCTGGCCAAGTTTCGCTCTGCGGCTGTACAGACTGCTAAAGAGATGGGCATGGATGGACCAGAGTTGGTTCAATATGTAACTTCAGAGGTGGATAAATTTATTGCCAGAGAAGATAAGAAGTTAGAAGCAGAAAGAAAGTTAGAGGCTGAAAAAGAAATTAAGAGGCTGCAGATTGAGGCTGACAAGGAGGCTAGGGCATTGGAGGCTGAGACTAAGAAGTTACAGATAGAGGCAGAAAAAGAAGAAAAACGACTGCAAAGGGAGGCAGAAGAAAAAAGATTGACTGCCGAAAGGGAGGCAGAAGAAAAACGACTGCAGAGGGAAGCAGAAGAAAAAAGATTACAGAGGGAGCATGAGCTACGACTAAGGGAGTTAGAATCTCAAGGCCATGCTCCTGAAAATGGTGCCAGCCCCTTTGCCTCAGGTGCCACTACTAGTCAGGGAGCCTCAACCTCAGCTATGAGTTTTCATGTAGACCATTTTGTTGAGAAAGACGATGACATCGAAGGGTATTTAAGTAGGTTTGAACTTTTAGCTACTACTTATGGGTTAGAAAGAGAAAGATGGGGGGTAAAGTTGTCTCAGGGACTTCGGGGAACAGCTTATGAAGTGTTTTCCAAAATGAGCAGGGATGACCAAGACAACTATGACATGTTGAAGCAAGCTCTTCTGTTAAGATGTGAAAAGAACGGAGAGTTTTATAGAAAGAAATTTAGGAATGCCAGGCTACTGTCGGGTGAGGCCTATCACCAGTTCTCCGCCCGGTTGGAAACGTATATGGAGAAATGGACTACTTTGGGGAAAACCCAAGATCTCAAAGAGATGATACTCATTGAACAGATGAGAGAGTCCATGGCTTCAGACATAAGAAAGTTTCTCATGGAACAGGGCGCAGAGAGGCTGGGTGAGATAATAAATGTCGCTGAAAGGTATCAGGCAGCCCAGGCAGAGGTAGCTGGCACGAAGAAGAAACAAATAGATCAGAGTAAGGCCCCTCAAAACCATAACAAATTCGATAATAGAAATAGGCAGAATTTTGATAGGCCTCGAAATGAATTTAAGAATAGACCCTCACAATACAATGATAGAAGGTATGATGAAAGAAAACCTTTTCACCAAGGATAGAGGTATTGTAAAAATTGTCGGATGGACAACCATAACACTGAAAATTGGGGAAGGAGACCTGTAGTAATGGCCACGCTCCACGTCAGGTCGACTCCTAAAAAAGAGGAGGAACCACCAAAAACAATGCCTCGTAAACAGTGGAGAAAGGCACAGGGTGAAGATAGGTCACTGAAGCCGTGTTTTGAAAAACTCCAAAAACTTCATATCCCTCCAAGGAAAGGAGATTTCTATTTGGATGATGGACTGCTTTGCAGGGCGGATAAGGCAGGACTATCCGGGTGTGGACAGGTAGTAGTGCCATCGAAAAATAGGGCACAAATTATGAGACAAACACATGTTCTAAATGGTGAACACCAGAAGGTAGGTACCACATGCCAAAGAACATCTGTTGGATATTTCTGGCCCAGAGAAATTGATGACATAAGAAAATTTGTCGAGGACTGCGAACAGTGCAGCACAAACAATTCCACAGGGTGGAAAAATAAGAACCAAATGCGAAAGAAGCATTAGGGCAAACCGGGACCAGAAAATAAAGAGGGAACACCAACACGTGGGAAAAGGAACCAGGACCTAGACACGCCACGGGGCAAACTTAGGCCTGGAAAGAAAAATAATTATAATAAAGTGGACGAAGGGGAATGGGAACCCCCGTTTCACAGACAGTCTTCGCTCAAATGTTTTACAATGGCTACTATGCAGCGAGTACAAAGAACTGTTATACCCCAGAATAAGCCGACGATCCCTCGGTCGGACTTATGTAAACGGGAGGAAGCAAAAAGAGAGCGAAGTTCTCTCAATTTGAATTTGAACCTGAGGGGAGACAGCCCCAGGAAACAAATTGGTAGTGGTAGATTCTTGTGTGGTGACACAAGAAAGAAACGTCCGCAAAACAAAGCTTCCAATGTAAAGGACCTGACAGGGGCCATGAATACTATGTCAGAAAAATTAAAAGTCCATATGTAGCTTTGCTAAGGACCTGGACAGATGAGAAGGCAAAGGAGACTGTTACCTCATCATACCAATATGTGAACGAACTGACCACTCGTTTAAAAACCAGTTGGAAACTGGCAAATGAAAATTTGAGACAAGCCAGGAAAAAGCATGCTGCTTATTATAATAAAAAAAGCGAAGGATAGAGAACTTGCTGTAGGGGAGAAGGTACTTCTTCTATTGCCAGGCAGCAACAATAAACTTCAGATCGGATGGCAAGGGCCATATACAGTTTTGGAAAAGGTATCCAGAACAAATTATAAGATAAACAAAAAGGGAAAGGAGAAAGTCTATCATGTGAACTTTTTGAAGAAATATCTGGACAAAGTTAGATACTGCTATTGGGGAAAAAGTGAAGGACATGTCGGAAGCAGACATTGTTGAGTCCACACATTAAACGGTATCTAACTGATACCGTCAGTCCTATAACCTCCATCCTATCTGCTGATACCGTCAGTTTTGTTGATTGGAACCACTAATACAATTGTAATCGTTTGATACACTGGGTATCGTTTGCAGTTGAATGTATTTATGGTGAAGAAGGTGAGTGTGTTTTGGGACAGTCACTCACAGTAGCGTACACACCGAGTCATGGAATGGTGTAACGTCTGATGATTTTTAACCATGGTTTATTACAATTATAACATCACGTAGATCTAGACGAAATACATCGAAATATGAATCTTCATACTGCAGTTAACACACCATACGGCCCATACACATCCTGGCCTACAAAATCTCTACTCTTCACATCAGTGCACAAAGACTGCATCTACGGCAGTTATATAATAATCAAGGCCTACAAAATCTCTACTCTTCGCATCAGTGCACAAATACTGCATCTACGGCAGCTATATAATAATCAAGGCCTACAAAATCTCTACTCTTCACATCAGTGCACAAAGACTGCATCTACGGCAGCTATATAATAATCAAGGCCTACAAAATCTCTACTCTTCACATCAGTGCACAAAGACTGCATCTACGGCAGCTATATAATAATCAAGGCCTACAAAATCTCTACTCTTCACATCAGTGCACAAAGACTGCATCTACGGCAGCTATATAATAATCAAGGCCTACACAAATCATGGCCTCCCAAAATCTTCGCTAAACATCTTCCTCACACATATAGCGAAAAAACTCGTCGACATCTTATCTTCTGCACTACGTAGGCATCCATACAGAAAAACACATCAGGGCTGACCACCTCAGTCAAAAACCCCGCACACACTGATCCCACGGGAACACACCCCGTTCACACAGTCACGAGAATCTACTGTTCTCTTCACACCGCTCTCAATCATACCTGCGGACACTAGCCGCGAGAGCTATTCACCCATCACTCAAAAATAGTTCAGAAACAGTACATTATGACCAGAGTTCACCTGCTATCTGACATATTGTTTTCACGAAACTAAGAGGAGATATTTTTAAACAAATCCACTACTAATCTGCAAGCAAGTACTCTAACCCAAAATTCACTCTACTCAACAAGTATTTTTCAAGATCACTTCCCTTTCATCACATCTGCACTCATCACTGACTGATGTATGTTGTTATGATTATGTTGACATATTATTGTATTAAAAATAGTTTAGAAAGCCTCTGTGTTCAATGAACACTGTTTATATGCCTGAAGCAAATATAATTGAAAAGAAAAGAAGATAATATCTTATCAAAGGAAATGTGGTTACTCCACATTATTGTATGGAGGAAAAGTATGTGAACGTACAGTGGCGTATCTACTATAAGGACTTGAGGTGTGGTCACAACCAGGTGGGAGTCCTGTACAATTCGGGGCGAGTGCATTTGTAAGGCACGCGAGGCTGACCCCATACCCACGTAGGAAATTAAGTGTTAGAATAAATGATCAGAGATTAAAGGCCAGGGTGTCCTTTTGTTGCAGAGGGTCTATGTTCCTGTTGCCGGCTGGTGACAGGAAACCTGCTGAGTACTTATAAACGCCAACCAGTCTCCAACCAGACTTATATGCTGTCGAATATCCAGTAGGAGCTTTGGCAAGTGGTGAAAGTGAACTTTCTGCAACTACACATTGAAATATTTTACAACAAGGATTTCCAGGTGATCAGTTAGACATCTGGGGCATCTCTGACAGTTTCTTGTGTTTCAAAATATTA
Source organism: Oreohelix idahoensis (assembly GCA_024509875.1). Lineage (NCBI taxonomy): Eukaryota > Metazoa > Mollusca > Gastropoda > Stylommatophora > Oreohelicidae > Oreohelix > Oreohelix idahoensis. The sequence goes on from JAMPIV010006036.1 coordinate 56,464, forward strand.
CACATAAACGTTTATGGGGGTAGGATGAACTACAGCCCTCATATACAGTGACTCTCCCGTTAGATAAATAAAAGTGAACTCTGTAATATTTCATACAGGAAAGACATTATATCTAATACTTTATAACATTTTTAGTTATTGGGCAATTTGTCCCACCATTTTAATTGTTCTATTCTGTAAACTGTCTTGTCCTTACTTTCAAAGACCTGTCCACAAGCTATGAATGGACAGGCAAAATAAATTGTAAAAAATATGTTCAAAGAAAAACTTAACTGATAGAGTTATTATATTCTTTATAGAAACTTAAAGTGTTTGACTGTTGTGTACCATCACTTCATTTCTCCCCTAGACACTAGGTACACCATACACCATACACTAGAGCCATAAGAGTGACCGTGTGAGACCTAGGGAGGTAGCTGTAGGTTCTCTGCACATAATTCATCATCAACATTTATAGAGTCAGAGGCCTACATTTGCTTGACCTCACACGGTTATAGCAGACACCTTTTCATTCTTTTAGGATACCATCATAACCTCCCCAGCAAAATCAACTTTGCTACAGTGACCAGTGGTGGACAGCCGTTGTTATTTTTCACGGCTGCCAGAACCTTGAATAACTTACGTCATACTCAGGTTGTGTTTTGTAGATACATGGAGAAGGTAGGAACGACAATGGTGGTGAAGAACTATGGCATTCTCTAGTTAGATGAGGAGATGCTATGATGGCAAATGTTCGTCCATATTCCGAAGGGGGTCGGGCGAAGCTCCTCCGGTGGAAAAAACTACGTTTTCTTTCTTGGGGGGGGGGGGGGGGGGGGGGGGGGGGGGGGGCGGATGTCACGGCGCTTTTTCGCAGTGCACCTGAAAAATCAGATTGGTCACATTGCAGTTGGCAACACTGATTTAACTACCCGCAAGTCACGTGATTAGCGGAAACGGCGAATTTTTAGGCGCCAAGAGATTATTAGTCGTCTAGCCGCGTCCGGGGTGAGGACGTACCTATGTTTCCCTTGCCAGCATGTTTGCTGAGAAGTGTGCCATGAGATATGTGTTCTAGGGTTTTGCTTTCTTGCGGATTAAGTGGATCATATTGTGTAATGCTAGTTTTGGGTGTATTATCTAGTGGAATTTTCTACATACCGCAGAGTACAAGTTGGCTATGATTAGAGTATTTTCATTGTCATAGATTTTGGCCGCTATGGTGAGCGGTAATCAGTGCATTGCTTGTACAGGGCCGTCATATTGGTTGTATGAGGCTAGTAGATACATTTATTGAGGCAGGTTTTCTCTGGCATTGATATTTATATTTCATATGTTTGTTAGCCGTGTGTGGCGGTAGTGTGTGCATTTATTCATTAAAGGAAAGTATCTGTAGAAAGTGTTAATCTTTCTTTGTCAGCCATTATATGTTGTGGTCATGCTCCCAGCGAGCGAGCCTATAATTATTAGTATGGTGTTATGATAAATCCACAATATATTGTGGTGCTGACAGTGTGTGTGTGTGTGTGTGACAGAACGTGATTCATCCGATTAATTGTTCTGTTCATATGTTTGCTTCACTCCACTACATCAGTATTCACTAACCTGCTTAGATAAGTCTAGCGTAAACCAGAAAGGGTATGTTTATCCTTCTGACTGTTGACAGCAACGTTAACCACGCGTTGAACAATAAGTCAGGGATTAAAACCCACCTTGACAGACTTTTACTCGCAGGCCTCTTGTGAACTCTTTTGGTAGATACGAAATTAAGCTGTGTGGCACAGACACCAGGATTACGTAATTTTTTCCGGTCAGCTTTGGTGTAAGATTGTCATTTAAAAGATAACTAATGTTTAATTCTGCGGGCATGACTTTCAAGGAAAAATGCCCCAACCAATTACAATGATAACAACAAGACTGAAGTATTAAGACACCGGAAGATATTACAAAACTATTTCCGGCAAAGTCTCTTGTCCTAATAAACAGAGATTGGACAATATTGCAGAAATAGGGCAGTTCAAATGATATTATGGGTTCTTGTGCTGTCAATGATAATTAACAACACTTCGACCCTTCATAAATTAAAAAAAGACTCGTAGGTGTAAATACATTAAAAAGACGCCATACTTTGCAACTGGTTTAGAATTAAAAGCTAAACTATACTGAATTGCGATTAGTTTTGACCAAAACAAACTAGCTAGGTTGAATTTCGCGTAAGCGGAATTTGAACTACAAAACCTGAGTGTTTGAAGATTCTCCACTGGATTTCCAATTCTCATCAGAGGAAGGCGCCAGGATTAAGAGATAGAAGATTTGCTTGGGAGTGATTGAAGCAAGAATTTTCTTTTATGAAATTAAAAGTGCCGAAATTCTATTAAGCTTTTAAATCTCGACCCCTATAAATCTGGCTCTGTGTTAAAAGCTAGGAGCTCTAGCATAACAAATATTATTAGCTCACTCGGGTAGACTGCTCCTTAGTGGCTGCATTACTTACTATCAGTCACCATGTGCAAAAAAGCGTCTGGATAATACCCATTGAAGGGTGGAGTCTTAAAATGTATTTTTGAATTATTAAAATGTATATTTGAAATTAAAGGAACTCAGAAACACAAAGAAATCTCAAAGCAACCAGGTATGTTGATACATAATTTCCAGCAAAGCTCTGGACACATGCATACAAGGATGATTCAGCAAAAAAGGCAACTGAGAATGAGGGGAGCGCTGGCATCTTCATTAAAATAAAGAATAGACTCCACTGGCAAATACTGCAATAACTACAATGCTGAAGCAGTAAACAAATATGAACTGGTGATTACTAAAAAAATAGGTTTCGTGATTGAAACTGATATAGGCTTTAGGAAGCTTAGTTGTGGAGTATAGATTAATACGTTCTGTTGTGTTGGCCTGCTAAAAATGCCACTTAGCTTCCAAACCACTGAGAGTGTTGATGCTGCTGTTTTCGTCAATTCGTTTCTTTGGTGAGGTCATTTCTCCTGGTCAAGGCAGGTATCTTCACAACCCGTTGAAGCTAAGTTTCAAATGTCGATCGCAAGCTTTGAACCATAGCTGGTATCGTAGAATCGTACATCAAATGGTCTCGTAAACTCGTACCACGAACTTTAGAGGGAATAAATGAACAAATTACGCTGCTAAGTCTTTGTTTTACAGATACTAATCAAGTGCCTTTCAACGGAATCTTTTCTCTGAATTTTTACTCTCCCTCAGCGCATATCGTATAACTCAGGGAATATGATGAAAATTACCATTCTTTTAGTTATACTGGGAAAATTTAGACTGTACAGTGGCAAATGGCTTGTGCCTGGTCGGACATGATTAAATATACATACACTTATTACAAATGATTGTATGTATGTATATGTATATATATATATATATATATATATATATATATATATATATATATATATATATATATATATATATATATATGTTGGCATCATATTCCACTCCCTTCTACACTTGGAGTCTGGGGTTACCCCTGCTTTTTGTTCCCTGAGAGAACTAGCGCGAAGCAGTCGCCAGCGCTTTGCTGTGGTGGTTCATGAATATACCATTTTCCCATGCTGAGGTTGCCATCCTCGTAAGGACCTGTATAACCATCAGTAAGTTCAAACATTTCAAATTCAAAGTATAAAATATAAGAAATAGGGCAGTTCAAATGACATTATGGGTTCTTGTGCTGTCAATGATAATATAACTTACCCCAAACTAGTTGAGAACTCTACACTTTTTGCTCAGTAGAATAGTCTTGGCAACTTGATAAAGATGCCTCGAACACGCGTCTGGGGTATTATTTATATTACAGAATCCCTCTGTGACTTTGTGAGTAGGTCCTGTAGGTGTCCGGTTTCCGTATTAAATGGTGGAGTTTCCTTATTGTATTATTCAAAAGGTGCTCCAATACTTAATTTCTGTTTCTATAAGTTCAGACTCCTAACGTCTACTCTTTCCTGGTTTCAGTCCGAGCTGTCTGCTTTGACGATTCTGGAATGCAGTGTTGTATGTCTAAAATGTTCTACGTTATATTGCAGTTTTCCTGCCCACGCTCACACCTTGCATTTCCGACAAAACTTTCAATCAACGTGAATATATATTAGCCTCTAAACTGCTAAGCCAATAGCATTCGAAAGTGCATGTTATGATAACTTTCCTCACGGAATTTTCTGCATGACTCATGCGTTTGTAAAAATTCAATCGGTCACTCTGTGTATATGGAATTTTTGTTTCCGTCAATTTTCGGTAATGATTACCACTACACCTTCTTACATTTATCTTGCTCATAACAAGCTTGTCCAAATGTTTATTTAATTGTGTCTGTAATATGCCACCGGATCGATAATTGACCAACACTCCCTATGCAAACAACCACTGGGCGTCATTACTCGTGTGTGTCTTGTCGCCCGTCTGGGTTTACTTGTAACTCATCTCCGCGAGGAAAGGCAGGGAAACATGACACGTATGAATGGAAGAGGTGTGTAGCAAGAGGAAAGATATAATGATTGTGATATTATCCTGGACAAATAGATGTATCAGATGATACCAGGATAGTGCCAGATAAGAGACTGGTCTTACAAGAAATACCCCATTCTCTGAAAAGAGTAATGGGCAATAGTGTATATGCATCAAAGGTATAGTCAAGCTGTATAGGTTCCTAGATGCGATGGTAATGTGCTATCTACATTCTTATGGGCTCCTCTCCAGACTAACCTTAGACAATGACTCTGCTAGGGGTAATTAACTACACAACAAGAACTTTAAACCAAATTTAAATAATTCACTGAAGACTCTGGGTACAATTTAGAATTTATTTATGTACAAGATCTTTTCTTCTTTGTTCTTTGTTAATTTTTCAAATAAAATTCAATTGAATACAAAATAAAATTATGGGTCACTTTCAAATTTATATATATATATATATATATATATATATATATATATATATATATATATATATATATATATATATATATATATATATATATATATATATATATATATATATATATATATATATATATATATATATATATATATATATATAACACATTTACAGTTAATTTCTTAAACTAATATAGTTCAATTTCACTGTTTTCTTGCATCCTGATGGAATCTGTCTCTATTTTTGTGCTTTCTTGAATAGATGATTCTAAATGTTACTTTATGACTCATATGACTGTCAAATGTTTTCTATATACACCACAGTTTTTCATCATTACATAGTCTATTCGTAGGTGGGTTAATTTGGTTCTGTTTGAAAAGTGAAGAGTAGCCCAACACTGAGCTACTTATCTGAAACAAAGTTCTTCCTAGGCCTCGTACAACAGTATGATTGGATAGAACCCCACCACTGCGGGTCCTCCATTCGTCAAGATGGCACAGTTAATACTGGCAAAGGCTCTGACAAACTTGAACATCTAATTGATGACTTGGGCACTAGAGATTGTGTATGACACTCAGGGCAGGATATAACCTGAAACAATATATACAACCTGCGTAGTATCGCTCATTGTCTCCTTAGCCAGATAGGAGGTAGTATGAGACAGTTCAGACAAGCTGTGGTTAACCACAAGAGACATAGTAAGTCATGAATAACACAATTCGTTCACGTTCTAGCACAATAGTTCAATAATTCACTTGTTACAGTTTTGTCAATGATTTGTTTCAATAAAATCATATAGGCCTTATAGTAATCATTGTGTCATATATCAAATAATACAGATAATCAATCTGATATAGTCATTCCTTCCTCCAGTTTGGATAGTCCTTTCCAGCAAGCATACTATCTTTAAAACGCTTTCCACAACCAACCTGCTCAATCCATTCGTTCTACTTATTTATTACAAAATTGAACTAAACCTACACACTTCGTTTTTTCCTCCAGAAATAGCCCAATGATTCTACACATATCAATATTCTCTAAGCACACATTGATAATATATCAATATTTGTATATATAAATTGCAAATATTTGTTTCATGTTATTCAAGATATGTTATTGTGTAACTACATGATTAATGATTCAATAGATGAATATTTTAAAGACATGTGTTGATGAATGGAAGGAATGAAACCAAACCAGATACTCACAGTTGGTTTAATCATTAAGGATCACTCTATAAGTGGTAGAAGTTGACAGAAAGAAGAAGTGAATGTAAGCCTATCTTGAATGTAAATAATAATGTATTATAATGTATTATGTGAGTAGTTCTGGAATTGCACAGTAGACACCTGTCAAACTGTACATGTAACAATCACATGTGTGCATTCACACATGTATTATCAGAGACACTAACACCCACCACAGTAGACTTGTGGATGTCATAAGAAGATGCTATCCACGGGCTCTGTATTGTTGCAGGTTCAATTCATGTCATAAGATCAAACTAGGTCTACATCGAGGAACTCTAAATTGGGAACTCCAAGTGTTATCCTGCCTATTTGTCAAGGATCAGTGCAGTTGGACCACTCATATTCACTGTTATCTCTATTGTGTGAGAACATCAGTGGAGAGTTTCATCATCGTGTGTAACCCTTTCAATTCTGGTCTGGGACATTGCATTCTATCAGCCAACGAGACCGTTAAGATAAGTTCAACAACACATGAACTATTGTTGCAATTTAAGTGCGAGTTGTCAATGAAGAAACGTTATAGAATCAAAGAACAGTTTTCATGAAATCTGTTATTCCAGTACACTTTATTAGTGTAAATATAATTAGAAACTGTGAATTATTGTGTAATGTATCATCATATAAAACTCATTCTTATTCATTCTGAAGACAAGAAGAAAAGAAATTACTGATAAATAAATGGATTCATTAATTGTACCGTGGGACTTTGTAAATTCCTTTTTGTTCAATTTTGAATTTTTAAATTGGAATTACATTACTGTTTAAGCATAGGGTAGTTTGAACGAGAGGGCACCATAGGCTCTTCATCTGTTATATCACGTTTTGTACAAGAGTACTTTACACACTGACTATAACCAGTGCCATCCATACACCAGTGCTCTTTTCTGAGACTGCGGTATTTCTTTTAGTCCAGAATTCGTGTCTGGCACTATCGCCTACTATCATCTAAATACACCTATATTTTCCATCTCGTCACAGCAACGAAAACGCAGACAAACTTGTTAAAGAAGGGAGAACACTACAACAAAGTGATAAAGAGACAACTTATGAAATGGCTAAAACAACCATGAAAGTTATATTCAAGTCCAAATGGGAAAAAGAGCACCCAGGCCATATAAAAAAATGATGCCTACCACCAGCTATCTAGGCGAGACCAGGTCATATTTTCCGCTTACGCACTGAGCACAACAGGTTGAGGTACCATCTATATCACAAATACAGGATTGGTACAACATATCCCTGCAACTGTAGCATCAGTCCCATGACAGCTGAACATCTGATGCAGTCCTGTACAACATACAGCAGTGAACACAATAGCATAAGGCAACAACCCACTTCTCTCCACGAAAAACTGTGTGGAGATGTCAGGAACTTGAGCTGACTACTAGCTTTATTAGAGCAATTAATGTAGAAGTCTGAGGGCGAACGAGGAAGAAGAAGAAAATGTAAATGTTCTTAATTTATATGTAGTTTTCATATCTTTGAAATGCTTATTTCTGTAAAGTTGTGTATGAGGCTGGCACCCTCATCATGTAAAATAAATTGCCACATAAACTGTCACTGAAAGAGCTGGTGACTGCTTCGTGCGGGTCTACTCACAAGGAACCAATAGCAGAGGTATCCCCAGGCTCCACAAGGAGCAGAAAGACGATGAGGATAATGTAGCTGGTTTGAGAAGGGTGGTAAAATGGAAGTAATACCACTTCGTTAACAGTAGGGGCACGAGTTCCCCCCTTTTGAGTCAAAAAGATAAGCCACTAGAATTTACGAATTGCCCGAGAACCACTCTGTCATATGACTTGAGTTGTATTCAGAAGTATCGAACATGGTTTTCGTTCGACGTGTGAGGGAGGAAGAACATAGATATCGCAACGATGTGTCTTCGTTGAGGAAGGACTGAGAAGAACTCAGTCTGATGAGTGTTGGTGTGGTCGTTTTGCGATGCTTGCGCAAAGGCGAGTCTGTGGACACAGATACAAGCCCAACACCAAGGAAGCGATGCAAGAACTTATCGTGTGTGAAAAGAAAGCTATTCCTATTTTAAACAGAAGTTCACTGTGATTTATTTCGTTGGACGGAGATGTCCGCATTTGAGAGAAAGTACGTGTTATCCCATTTATAAACTTTATGCCTCGTAAAAAAACTACGTTAAACAGTCGTGTTGGGTACCAGCCTAAACCAACAGGGTATCAGTCTTGAAACCAAAGCAAGATTCCCTGGTGTCAATCGGTCAACTGATAATTTCAAGCATCACCTTAAACATAACAGTAATGAAGTATAGTATGGATTGACTGTCAGACTAATGTAATAAACAGTCGTGATCGAGAGAAATAACTTTGACCAGTGAAACCAGTTTTATTAGGTGGGGTAATCAGTTCGCTTCCTCGCTACCGTCGTCTTTCCTAACTAAAGAGCAGAGCCAGGTAGCTACTTACAGGTGGGTAGGCTGGAGCGTGAGGCTGCCAGGTATCGATCCCGAAACCTGATAACTCTGCCGCGAGAGGTAAGAGCTCTAACCGCTTCGCCAATCAGACACTTGTGCTTATTCTTTCTTTGGTCCTTGGCCACTGACTGACAAAGCAATCAGTGACCATCACGCCTGGTGACGTCTTGTAGGGCAGCAAAAAACTGTCTCCACTTTGCTCCGTCGACAGGCATCTTTCGTGTGGGGCCCCAGCTCTGGTTCATGCTTATCATCTTTGTCTCCACAGTTCTCCGCCAGGTAGCTTTTGACCGTCATTGCTTTCACTTTCCTTCTGGAGTCCATAGCATTGCAGTTCTGGTGATGGTGTCAGGGTCTCTTCTGAGGATGTAGCCAACCCAATTCCAGCGTCTACCCGCTATGATGGTGCACATCTCTTCTTGGTGGCTCCGAGTTTGCAGTTCTTGGATGGTGATGGTGTTTGGCTAGAAAATTCTTCGGTATGGAAAGAGAACAATTTGGACATTTCCTTTTCTGTGTTACTCTACAGTATTCTGCACCGCACAGAAATTACGCAGCTATCATATATTTTTAATTTAGTGTTTGTACTGTACTGGGAGGATTTCCAGTTGTTGTTTATGTTGGCGAAGGCTTTATTCACTCCACTGCTGATGTCTTTGCTTGTTTCGCCTCTGGTGTTACTATACTTCCTAAGTATGCAAATGAAAATCAGGCCTAAAGGTCTTTTTTAATTGGAGATGCGCCCTAATATAACCTAATAGGTTGAACGGGACGCGCCTCGCCAAGACGAGGCAAAATGTTATTTATTTTTTAAACTGTGTTTGTATTTTCTAGCTCTTGTCCTTTATTTTATTGGGTACAGGATTTCTAACATTTAGTGTCATGACTTCTGTCTTCTTGAGATTAATGTTTAACCCCACCTGTTGGCTATGTTTATTCAGTCTGTCTGTTTTGTCTTGGATGTGTTGATGTGAGTTTGCGAATAGTGCAATGTAATCTACGTATTCTAGATCCTCCAGTTTATAACCTACTTTCTCTCCATTCCTTAAGAAACAACATTTCATTGTTGACTTACTTGTTTCTTCTTCTTCATCTTCGTACACTCTCAGACGTCCACACTCAGACGTCCACTCTCAGACGTTGACTTGAATGTTCTCAAAGAAAGCATTAGTCAGTTTGAGGCTATTTGAATCCCCGTAAAGCTTTTCCACGAAAGGAACTGGCGTCGGCCATGTACGCTTTCTCTGTACCGCATATAAGGGGCAACTTTGAAGTAGATAATATACCCCAACCAATTTTTTGAACAGGGTATAACAGCAACATAGTAGACAAATGAACAAACAAACGAAATAGATGTACAGCAGTAATTTTATCACGCTTGCATCAGGCTGAGGTAGATTTCCACCTTCCTTTGCCAATCTGTCAGCCTTTTCATTGCTGGACTCTTACTTGTTTGACTGAACGGGTAGTAGTAAGTGTTGCTGTGAAAGTGGTTTTCTTATTCGGAAGATTAGAGCGAAGGTTGATTACATGTCACATGCCATCTGTAACTTAGTTTAATCAACTGTTAGTAAGAAAATATGTAAATGTAATGCTATGGATAAGGTGGCTTTACTTTGTCAAATGTCCTGTGGAATCACCAAGGGGTCTTGATGATAGTGATGACTGTTTAAAATAGGTGCATTAATAAGCCACGATATCAGACTACCTTGTATGTCCTCTCTGTGACGTCCTTTGTATCTTTTTTCTTTCCTTCCATCTTTCCTATTGTCACAGTGTTTATCACGGCTTTAGCTTTCTCATAACATGAGCCAAAACATTGGATTACTTCGTTTGGAAAATAGGTACACTGCTAATTGTTTTGTTCGATCTGATGAGTTGATCCTGCCGTTCCCAAACGATGTGGCACGCCACACTGGTGTGGTGGTAGGGAATGGCGGTTGTGGGAAGGTTCAAATGCAATGAAGGATTTTAGAGAGATTTTCAAAAGATCCATATGCCAAAAATAAATATGAAGGTCATGTTCTTATTTATTTTGTTACCTGTGATATATTATAGTAAATATATGTATAGAAACCAATAGAATTTTCCAGAACTTTCCAGATTTTATTCAGTTATATAATTTGTTATACATCAGATAGATACACTTCTCCAAGACATATTATTGTGAACAGGGATTTTCACCTCTGACAAATACAAAAGACCAGAAAAGAGAAAGGCTTCTTTGTGTTGATGAGATAAGACCTAATATAAATGAAATTACCCTACAAAAGGAAGCTATACCTCTCATTGAATTTGTATATTTTGTGAATGAATCATGTTTTTATGTAGCTGCATTGTTTTACACTTTCTGGATGTCTACTAGGGTTAGTGTCACCCAGTGCGGTAACTCATGGTGTCACCCAGTGCGGTAACACATGGTGTCACCCCCATGGACCTCCTCCCGTACCAGACCATACAGAATCCTTAGTAATGTTTTTTTGTACTAATGTTACTCGTAAATCGTAATTCCCGTATATCCTTGAATGTAATGGCAATAGTAGTGACATAAACAACTAGCAAAATTAAAATTACACCTTTAAATTACAATATCATAAGCACGAGCCTAAATCTATTTACATTTACTTAGTTTCAAGTGGTTAAAGTGAAAATTCGGTAAGAAAACAATAGAATTCGAAGTAAAAACGTAGGTATATTGAAACAGTACATGTAAGCTGGGCTTACAAAAAAAAGTTTTTGTGGTTATAACTAACTACAGGGATATTTTTATAAAAAATAATAAATTTCTGCTGAAACACTGCACACAAATTTTAAAGACAGTCATTTTGGTGTCACCCCCTCTGATTGTGTCACCCGGTGCGGTCCGCACCCCTTGCACCCCCTTGGCACAAGGGGGGGGGAGCTAAATCCCAGGATCCAGATGTCCCCAGCATCGAATCGATACCCCCACCCCTATTATATATACTACTCGTCAAAAGTCAAGGGCCACCCTATTATTTTCAATACACTTTTATATAAGCGCATAGAATGATTAAATGAAGAAAGTTTTTAGTAAAAATGGGTGCAATATCTTCCTCTGACAGTCCTCTATGCACGTTAAGCATAAAAACCACTCACCGACAACCATGGTGATCACGTGCAATTTGGTTTGCTGACCATAAATTCACATTTTTAATCTGTTTTTTCAAACTTCCGTACAACCAAACAGGTGAAGTAATCGTGCTGATTGACATTCCACGTGCAATGGCGACTTTTCGGGAACAGAGTTCACTCTTAATTTGTTTTACAATCAGCAGACTTAGGGTAGTTTCATCACTTGCAAAAACCATGCCACCGAGAAGAAGTCTTGACACCTTACAAAGAATGAGGGCTATAGCGTGGATTGAAAGTGGTTTATCTGTCCGTGAGGTTGCTAGACGGCTTGCAGTGTCACACTCTACTATCCAAAGAATTTTGGAGAGATTTCAGGCCACAGGAAGTGTGGAGGATCGCCACCGGCCAGGTCGCCCTAGATGCACCAATAGACATGATGACCGGTACCTCTTGTTGTCAGCCCTGCGCCATCGAACAGTGACTTGTTCCACTCTAAGATGTCAGCTGAGACAAACTGTAAACGTTAATGTCAGTCAAAGCACCATTTGCAGACGTTTACATGAATTTGGACTGGCTGCTCGACGTCCTGCAGTCAGAATCCCTCTTACTCCTGCTCATCGCAGAGCCCGTGTTGCATGGTGTCGCGAGCACATCCGATGGACAAGGCAACAATGGAGTCAAGTTCTCTTCACTGATGAATCTCGCTTCACTGTGTCATTCAATGATGGCAGGATTCGAGTTTATTGACGACCAAGAGAGCGATTTACTGATGACACAATTCGAGAGGTGGATCGTTATGGTAGGGGTTCTGTCATGGTTTGGGGAGGCTTCTACAGATCCGGCAGGACCCCCACTCTACATCATCCAAGGCAACTTGACCGGCCCAAGATACAAGAACGAAATCTTGAGACCAATTGCTCAGCCTACTCTGGAGGCCATAGGTGGTAATTCCATCCTCCAAGATGATACCGCTCGACCCCACCGAGCTCGTGTGGTGAATGAGTTTATTCAGCAACATGGGATCATCAGGAGGGCGTGGCCAGCTCATTCACCTGACCTTTCTTCGATTGAGCACCTGTGGGATGTCCTTGGTCGAAGATTGTCAACAAATCCCCCCCTGCCAATGGATGTTGCAAAGCTGTGGCGTTATCAATAATATGTTCATAAAATTAGCCAAGTAAGTGTCTAGTAGGTGTAACGCCAACAGTAAATCATCAAATAAATGCTCCAGTAACAGATACGAAACAAACTTTATTGTCGATACATTACTCCAATATAATAGATGATTATCAAGTTAACACACTTGAATAGTGTCCACACATAGGACCTATGCAGTCAATGTATAATTCAAGAAGCGAACTGTTCTGTCCGTCTTGCGTCCGCACTGAAGTCGTTTAACACAACATTATTGAAATCATGAATGAATCAAGTCGAGCTCAAAATATACTTCCTTTCAATAAATATTTCATCTAGCAATCACACACATTGCTAATTCCTCATGAAGTAGAATCATACAGCAGACATAGAATATAATCCAAGAAACTACACATCCCACTTAGCCATTCCGGCTGAATACACTGCCCTGTAAGTTATCTCCCTTCTTTCACGCACTCACTCACTGCCAATCATCACCCGACAGTTTCCCTTATTCACGACCTACATTATTCCCACGGACTTAACCTAGATCACACTCACAAACATACCCACACACACAGTCAACTCAGTTCACAATCTATTCCCGTGACACTAGTTGAACACCGCAGCGTTTCAAAATAACGAAACATTGAGGTGCACAAAAAGATGTGTAACATTATCCCCCCCCCTCCCCTCAAGGGAAAACTACCGGTTTTCCAAGAAGGGTGGCCAACAATGTATCTTGGAACTCTGTCATGACCATCTAAGTCATGTTATATATATATAGTTATGTTAATGACTGAAGTAAATAATAATAATAATAATAATAATCAACACATTGTGTCAATAATAACTTAAGTGTGGTAGTGGATGTAATGCAATATATAGAAAAAATAATTACCAAACAGTTCACTAATTTACTAAAATGTTTTCTTGTAAGTAAATAGAGACAATCCATGAATGAAACTAAATGTTCTTGCAGTAATCACGAGTTTCACCATTAGCATAGTTCCGAAATAGTAAAGTTCATAAGTACGCACTCAGTGTAACTATCACTCTGTGTATTATGTTCATGTCACATTACTGTCCTAATCATGTATAACACATCTGGATAATGTGTCAGAAAAAACATTCCTGGTACCTGTTATAGGAAAAATCTTATAATCATAAGATTGTAGAAGGAGAGCATATCTGGCTACACGCAGATTTGGAAACTTGGCTGTTTGCAAATATATCAATGCCTTGTGGTCAGTTTGCAGGACAAACTGAGCACCCAGTAAGTACCGCTGAAGCTTGATCATACACCATATCAATGCAAGCAACTCACGTTCAATGGCGGGGTACCTGGATTCTGTAGTACTCAGTTTTCGGCTAACATATAAAACTGGATGAATAGCTCAGTGAAATTCTTGCATCAGGCACCCGCCAATTCCTTCCGAAGATGCGTCATTCATGAGAATGAATGGTAAATGCATGTTAGGCAATCTTAAAATAGGTGCGTTAGAAAAACACATTTTAATGTGGTGTAATGCTCTGTCGCAATTTTCATTCCATAGGATTTTACTAGGAGAGCCCCTTCTAGTTAAAGAGGATAGAACTGACGTGATGGACGAAAAATTTGGTATAAACTTATGATAGAAATTCACCAAACCAAGAAGACTGCGAACTTGCTTCTTTGTTGTCGGTCTAGAAAGATTTAGGATACGTGACACAGTAGTATCCTCAGGTTTTAGACAGCCGTGACCGACTCTGTGTCCTAAACAGGTAATTTCTTGAAATCCTATCTGAATTTTGGAGGGTTTTGCTATGAGATTATGTAAGCGTAGAGTTTGGAGCAATGACCTGAGACCAGCAATATGTTCCTCCCACGAATTGTGAAAGAGACATATATCATCAATGTAGGTGTTGACATCAGATCTATTGGATAAAATCATCCTCATCATACGCACAAAAGTAGCTGGCGCATTCACCAGACCAAAGCACATGTAGTTCCACTGAAACAACCCTCTAGATGTAGTAAAAGCTGTGAAAGGTTTTGACTCTTCTGTGAGTGGAATTTGCCAATACCCTTTTGACAAATCTATTTACTGAAATAAGTAGACTCAGAGAGTTGGGACAGTAAGTCTTCCAGCACCAGCATGGTCTCAGCATCAGTAATTGTAATACTGTTAAGTCGCCGAAAGTCTATGCAAATTCGAACTGATTTATCCTTCTTCCTAATGACGACCATTGGAAAAGCATAGGGTGAATTAGAAGGAGATATGATGTTAAGTTGGAGCATGTCGCCAAGTTCTTTTTCCACTTGATCACGAAAGTGCAATGGAATTGGATATGGTCGTAGTCTGATAGGGTGATAATCTCTAAGTTTAATAGAATGAGAAATGATATTTGTTCGTCCATGAATGTCAGTAAGTACATCTGGAAAAGACTGTAAGAGACTTCGAACTTCATCTTGACGATCATAAGAAAGTTCAGTGCATATGGAAACATCTTTCCAGGTCTCTGTAGGTTGAAGAGGAATGAGTGGTAAATATAAAGGAACATCATGGAAAGAAGTTTGTTCTTCGTTAATAACGGCGATAGAAGCAAGACGACCTGTAGGTTCCAGGACAGAATCAAAGACTAACTGTAAATTATCAGGTCTTGAGTGAAATTTTTGAAGCATATTTATGTGGAATGTTTTATTTTTCCCTTTTACCTCAATGACATAATCAACATCTGTTCTTTTAGAGATCACCCTGTACGGGCCACTCCACGAGATTAATAAACGATTTTCTCTTTGTGGTAATAGCACATAGACTTCATCTCCGGGTGCTAGTGTTCGTAACTTCTTATGTTGGTTGTAAAATGAACGTGCTTTTTCTTTTGCCAACTCCAATGATTCTGTCGCAAAGTAACATGCGTCGATTAGTCTCTCTCTAAGATCTACTACGTACTGATATGAAGATTTCACCTCTGGATCTTTCTCCAACCCCAGCAGTAATTGTTTGAAAATGGACATGGGTCCTCGAGGTTTTGCCCCGTAAATCAATTCAAATGGTGAAAATCCTGTTTGTTCATTCGGCACTTCCCGATAAGCAAACAGTACTGCTGGCAGTAATCTATCCCAATCTTGAGGATGCTTCTCAGATACTTTTCCTAGCAGTTGCTTTAATGTGGAATTTAGACGCTCTACCATGCCATTTGACATCATCATCATCAGTTGCCATCTCCACAACGAAGGTTGGCTGTAATGGATCTCCAACGTCTTCTGTCTCTTGTCTTGATGGTGCACTGTGATAGACTCTTTCCTGTCCATCTCTTGATGTTGTCTTCCCACTTATAGCGCTGTCTTCCCCTTGCACGTTTGCCTTCAACTCTTCCTTTTGACATCGGATGGTAAATTGAACTCAGAGATCTTTCAATCGAAAATAAGCTCATCACCTTAGACATTGCCTCAGATACAAATTGTGTACCTCTATCAGATAATATCTCCTCTGGAAATCCCAAGCGACAAAAAATGAGGAAAAGTGCATCAGCTACGTCCTTAGTTGCAATATTCTTCAAAGGAATAGCCTCTGGCCACCTTGTGCACATATCAATGCACGTTAGGACATATTTGTGGCCTCTGGCCGATGCGACTGACAGAGGACCAATAATATCGACTGCCATTTTAGAAAAGGGGCGCACAGAAACATCTGTTGTCTGAATAGGTGCCATATGGTAAGCACCCTTACGCCCCACTCGTTGACATGTAACACACGAGCGAAAACATATTTTAATGTCCTTATTAATGCACGGCCAGTAAAAATGCGCTAAAATCCTATACTTTGTTCTCGCGATACCCATGTGACCTGCGCAATTTGCTTCGTGTGCATGTCTTAAGACTAAAGGTCGATAAGGTGCGGGCACAATTATTTGTTTCTTGACTGTTGTGAAATCGTCGAAGTTTCGTATCAAGATATCATTTTTAATTTGGAACCAATATCTCGATGTTTTTGTACATTTAATATTTTCTGACGTTGCCAAATGAAAAAGTTTTGTCAATGTGGTATCTGTTTTTTGTATAGCACTAAATGATTCTTTACTTATCATGGTAAGCTGCATTTCATCATTGTTTATCTCATTTTCGCTCTGTGTTTGAGACCTTTGTTGTGCTCTAGTAATGACAGCATTTGTAGATATCATATGATGACATTCCCAGTCCGAGATGTCCTGTTTTGAGCAGTCCTTTATGCCTATAATGTTCCCCAAAACAACATCCGAAATTGGATGATCGAGCATACAAACCCTAACCTTTCCTGTGAAAAACGGTGTATCAATAAAAACATCCGCCATGAGATAGTACTCTACTGTACCCCCGAAGGTTATACATTTAACTTTAGTACCTGTGAAACAAGATGGATCAATCAATGACTTTCTAACACCTACAGTGGTACAACCGGTATCCCTCAAGACTGAAACAAGTCTGTTATTGAGAAACCCTTTGTTAAAAGTCAAAGATCCTTTGCCATCACGTACTGCCAATGCAGGTAAAGGATGCCCGCATAACAATCTTGAAGTTACATCTGACTTAAAAAGAGTATCACATTCCGTGCAACATACCTCATTATGCAAGTCTACACTGCACGCATTAGCGTGGTTGGTATTATTGTCCTCTTTGTTTTCCATGTCAGGATTATTATCTTGACACGCATTCGCATATGTGCGTTCTACACTCCGTGAACGATTGAAGTAGTCATTACCATGGAAGTTTCTACCCTTGTTTCTTCCATTTCGTGGATTGTTTGGGACATGTACATCCGGGACAATGTTGAGAATTAGGTGCATTAGTGTTTTGGTTTCTATAATAATTTCTATTGCCTCCATTTTGGTATCGACGCCAAGAGTTATTGTTTCGATTATCATTATATCGAGGTGATCCACTATCATAATAACGGTGGAAATCCCCCCGGTGTGGAGATTGGCGGCGCATAAAGTTATAGCGCCCTCGAAATGATCTAGTATTTCGATGGAAATTCCTATCCATGCTTCGAGTTCGAGACCTAGTATTATCCGTATGCATGAGCCGAGCAGAGCACACAGGTAGTGCCTCCTTAACATTCGTGTTACCGACTGTCTTACCCGGATATGCCGTCATGAATTGGCGTCCTAAAGATTCTATCATTGTAAGAGAATCCGGTTTCCGTTCGTGTAAGTAGGCGAGTAATTCTAGACTTATAGATGATAAGACCGTATCCCTCAGCACTAGATCCATTAATCCCTCGAAAGTGTGATCAATTTTTGCCAATTCCATCCAACGATTGAAACGATGAGATGAATTCTCCGAAATCCTTGTTAGTTTCTGGTATCAATTTCTTCAGACGTTGGCGATATCCTTCCTCATCCAAATGATATTTTCTTAACAAGAGTGTTCTGACTGCGTCATAATTCTTTCTGTTCTCCTCGTCCAAAGTGTACACCGCTGTTAATGCGTCCCCTGTCAAGTAGGATTCTAAACGAATTGCCCATGATGCTCTTGGAATATTAAATTCCGTGCATAATGATTCAAAACGGTGTAGGAAGCATGACACGTCATCTACCCCTGGAGAAAAATTCGGTAGACGGAACTTAAAATTAGCTGTGTGGTCCTTTTTTTCATACCCAGAATTTCCAAGATTCCTTAAGTTATCTTGTTGCTGTAGTTTTAATTTCTCAAGCTCTATAGCTGCTATTTTCTGTTCATGTTGCAATTCGGCTAATCTTATTCTTTCTTCAGATAATTTAATGTTCTCTTCTCTCTCCCGTGTTTTCTCTTCTCTCATCCGTGTTTCTTCTCTCTCCTGTGCCCTCTCGTCTCTAGCAATATCGTCTAATCTTTTTTTTCTTCTTTTTCTTCAGCTACACGCAATTGCGTGAAAGCAAAATCTTCCAAAACCTGTCCTTCTTTTCCTAGGGTTTGTCCTATCTTGATAAAGTGTTCTAATGTAGTCATGTCTTACCGTTAATGTTTACTCGTTTACTTACTCAATCGTCAATATATTACTGGTTCCTTGAACCTAAATTATAAATACTTATATCCAATAAGTATGATGTACCAGAAATCGTTCTCCTTTAGAACTTGAAGATTAGTAATAAACAAATAGAACACTACTTTATATATATATATCAACGCAGGTATCATGAAATCATCATAAAGATTGGAGTGAGAACAGTACAAACAAAGACGATATATGACAATAGTGGAAGCAAAGAAATGTAGATAATGAAAGAAAACCAAATGCTATGAAAATAAAATAATCGCTACCACTATACAGTGACAAGACACAGACGCAAATAACATTAATATTAACTTAGTATTAACTAAATTAGTATTAACTAATATTGACTAATTTAGTATTAACTAAATGATAGTAAGATGAGAGCAGCAGGTTACAAACAATAATGCTGAAGAACTAAATATAAAAACAGTCAACAACCACGAACTATAATCAAGAATATGACATCACAACTAAGATAGAAATTGGATATAATAAATTCGAAGTGAGCGCTATAATATACAGCACTTTTCGCTGGGCCTCACTTAGAAAGAATTATATGCTGGCCCTACCGACTCTTTGAATTTTGGGACCGTCCTGAGAGGTATTCCAAAATCACCAGAAAATACAAAAAAAAAAACAAAAACAAAACAAAACAAAACATAGAAACATATAACCTTAATAGACATAAAGAAGGAGCTCAACCATGTAAAATACAGGAAGGACTTATGCCACAAAACATTAAACCACTTATCTTATTTATGTCCTACTCCTGGACCGATGCATCACAGTGGCAATACACGATGGTGGCTCCTTTCTTTGACTGTCTCTGTTGTAGACTGCACTCCTAGCTAAGGCACTTTTGCTTGACGACTGTGGACACTTTCACTGCTTGTTGAGTGGAACTTGAAATGTTGAGAATTTGACACACAATGTCACTATGTTCTGTAATCTGACTCGATGTTTGATATCCCCGATGCGTTGAGGTATTTGGTATACCAACCTAGTATACGCACGAAAAATGTTTCTTTCACTCTGTTGCACACCTTTGTTGAAATCGTTGCTTCGCCGGCGTTGTACACTGTTGGTACCTTTCTGTGTGCACTCTAAAGCTGTAGCAGATATATTCGTCTTTGAAATTGATAGATATTGAGGCCATCAAAGTTAACACGCCAAAAAAAAAATTCCATCAACTAGATCGTTGGAATCCGTGTAGACATAAATGTTGATTGAAAGCTGTAATTAATTATAGTACTTCATTTCCACTGGCTAGGCATGTACAACAGAACTATGGGGGTGTTGCTAAAATGAGCTGTAGTTGTTACTGTCTACTTAAAAATCTCCGGCTTGGCCTTCCAATTAACTGTGGCGTTATCAATAATATGTTCATAAAATTAGCCAAGTAAGTGTCTAGTAGGTGTAACGCCAACAGTAAATCATCAAATAAATGCTCCAGTGACAGATACGATACAAACTTTATTGTCGATACATTACTCCAATATAATAGATGATTATCAAGTTAACACACTTGAATAGTGTCCACACATAGGACCTATGCAGTCAATGTATAATTCAAGAAGCGAACTGTTCTGTCCGTCTTGCGTCCGCACGGAAGTCGTTTAACACAACATTATTGAAATCATGAATGAATCAAGTCGAGCTCAAAATATTCTTCCTGTCAATAAATATTTCATCTAACAATCACACACATTGCTAATTCCTCATGAAGTAGAATCATACAGCAGACATAGAATATAATCCAAGAAACTACACATCCCACTTAGCCATTCCGGCTGAATACACTGCCCTGTAAGTTATCTCCCTTCTTTCACGCACTCACTCACTGCCAATCATCACCCACGGCTGTTTGTGCCCTATACCAGAGCGCTCTTTTAGTTTCGGTGACCGGAATTCTGATACCGGGTATAAAATTTTGTGTGCACCGTAAAAGACTATTTAAGTTTTTGGCGGGGAAAATCAGCTGATGTGTGAGTAAAATCAGTAAAATATAAATCATTACACACTCGTTCTGGATAAACACAGCGCTAAAATTCTTTTGTGTACTATAACTTTGTTCTGTGTTCTATTTTTGATTGCATTTTTATTTGTTTGAAATTAGTTTTGACGGAGTTACAGACTTTTGAAAACAGCGTCATCATTTAAGGAAATTCATAAAATAAGTAATCTTTTTATTAATTTAATATCTAAAAATCGGCCCATTCGTTTGAGTTTATAATTATAAAGACTTCTCGAAGGGAAGCTAAAGATTATTTCCACATACTTTTTTTTTTTTGGTTTCATATCTTGAGAATGTGTGGTAGTCAGTTTTGTGAGTGTGGCATTACAAGAACAAGCATATTGTCACCAGATTTTATAGCATTTAAATCCCTTTAAACGCATTCCTGATACCCACAAATCTTAAATAAGGTAGTAAAAAAATAACTTTTTGTAAAGCACCATCTGTTTTTGCATTTTCATTCATTTATAATGATATTTAGCTACGTATATAAGCGTCAGAAAACATGTAAAGCTATAGATAGATTACTTCCACATAATTTGATCTATCTTTCAAGTCTTGTTAATCTTCTATTTATAATATGAATTTTTTTTTAAATTGTGTGTGAGATAAGGACTGTTCCATTGGTGTTCTTTGGTAGACAATCCTGTGCACACGACGGCTGCCAGCGAATTCTAAGTAACTGTTTGTATATCTTCTTTCATTCAAAGTTACAATGCAGGTAGTAAATTTAGAGAAACCAAATTCTAAATCTAATACCATCCTTTTATCAATGGCTAGAGTCAGAGATACATATGATAATTTAGAAATATTTATGAATGGCATGAAAGCTCAGATAGAGTCACTAAAATATTTAGAGTGGGATGGTAAACAAGTTGTTGTTTTCTTATTCGGGGATTATTTCCTTGTTTTGCTGGAGACACCACAGACATGGGTCTATTCCTTGAGCTCCAGACAAACCAAACATTTTCATCAAAGACATCCAGAGAGCATACAACTTGCAAACCAAGAAGTTTGGCCATGTTGATAAGAGATTACAATAGATATATGAAATATGGGAAAGAGAATAAAAGGCAAGACGCACATTACCATAATTGTTTACACAAACCAATGTTAGAGATTGAAATTGAAAATGTAGCTCCTCCTTACCTTCATATTTTATTAGGCATTGTTTTGAAACACCACAGACTTCTAGAACAGGTAGCTGATACAATAGACGCAAAGATATTTGAGAATTCGCAAGAGATACATGCAAACATTAGTACTTTTAAGAACTTGAAGAGATTTAGTAGGAACTGGAAATAGGCAGAAGAATTAGGAGCTAAAATTGAATTTTTCAGGTAGGTATTGAACTTTGTGAGGATAAGGAGGAGACAGATAATTTTAAAGTTAGACTTGAAAATGCACAAGATGCGCTGGCCAAACTTCAGTTTCAAGATCTGTGTACTAGGTCTGGTCCAGTTTGCTCACACATGGACAAGGTACTAGCCAAACACAAAATCATACAACAGGCTTATAATAGCAGAGCATTTATAGGGAATCACTGCCACAGATATCTCACACAAAAAGTTTATAAAGATCTTACAAGAGCAATCATTACACAAACACTGAAAATTACAGACAAACAAGATATAACTAACATAGCTTTTATTGCCCAAGAACAATTCAACTCACTGAAAGAAGCATTTGAGAAAGTACACAACAAAATATCACACAGTAAACCAATTAGTAAAGAATCAATAACAGCATCGATAGAGACTTATATGTCTTTGTTCTGAAAGCTATTCCCTAGTAAGACAATTCATAAACAGCACATATTAGAAAAACATTGCGCAGACTGGATCAGAACTCATGATGTATGATTGAGATAATTGTTAGCTCTCATGTTCTGGGGACAATTGGGTGTGTTATTTTAAGGTTATAAATGTGGACATGCAATTTAAACTTTCAATAATTAATGTTTGACGCATGAAACCAAAACAAAACTTTGATATCCATTTTCTGCAGGTTTTCTACTTTTGATTTCTGTAATTTGTTATGCATGTTGATTGTGACCGTTTTAGTGTAAATTGAATTAGAAACAAACCATAACAAAATGTAAAAAAAAAACCGTAAATTTTACACTATTTCAGACTATTATATCTTCTGTTCTAATTGTGATAAAATGTTTGTTCTTGTTCTAAAATTTACTCTAACATTTCTAGTCTAGCTTTACGCAAAATTAAAGCCGGTATTTATAATAATAAAGTAGCATAAAAGCAATTCAAACATGTTTTGGGGACAATTGGGTGTGTTATTTTAAGGTAATAAATGTGGACTTGCAATTTAAACTTTCAATAATTAATGTTTGACGCATGAAACCAAAACAAAACTTTGATATCCATTTTCTGCAGGTTTTCTACTTTTGATTTCTGTAATTTGTTATGCATGTTGATTGTGACCGATTTAGTGAAAATTGCATTATAAACAAACCATAACAAAATATAAAAAAAAACGTAAATTTTACACTATTTCAGACTATTATATCTTCTGTTCTAATTGTGATAAAATGTTTGTTCTTGTTCTAAAATTTACTCTAACATTTCTAGTCTAGCTTTACGCAAAATTAAAGCCGGTATTTATAATAAAAAAGTAGCCTAAAAGCATTAATTAAGCCCTATCAAAAGTAAACATCGCCACATGTTTTTCCCATTAGGAAGCTGACCACGTGACCTCTGTCAAGTGGGCTATAAATAGCGCGGTCGGGGAAAAAGGGGAAATAACTAAAAGATCGCTCGCAAACAGCCGTGCACCCAACAGTTTCCCCCCATTCACGACCTACATTATTCCCACGGACTTAACCTAGATCACACTCACAAACATACCCACACACACAGTCAACTCAGTTCACAATCTATTCCCGTGACACTCTAGTTGAACACCGCAGCGTTTCAAAATAACGAAACATTGAGGTGCACAAAAAGATGTGTACCTGTGGGATGTCCTTGGTCGAAGATTGTCAACAAATCACCCCCTGCCAACAGATGTTGCACAGCTGACTGCATTTCTGCTTCAGGAATGGCAAGCTGTTCCTCAGGATACTCTTCGGACCCTTGTGGACTCGATGCGTCTACGCTGTCTTGAATGCCTTGCTGCAAACGGTGGTCATACCCGATTTTGAAATGTCTATTTGTCCAATATCTATTGTGTGACTTTTGAAAAGGTGGGTGACAAACTTCACAGCTTCATTGCGTTTGAATGTGTGTTTCCATTTCTTTACGTGACATGTCAATTTGGTATTCAATAAATGCCGTTTTGACAGATACCAATTACGTTTATATCAGATTTGTTTTATGGTTTCAACCAAGGTTTTTCTAAGTGGCCCTTGACTTTTGACGAGTAGTATATATAGGGTGTCCATAAAAGATTGTACCTTTTTGAAAAACATTATTCTCGGCCCCATGATGTGGTAAGAGGATGCTTTCTATCACAAAAGTAAGATAATCTCTGCACGTTTTTAAGCATAGTCTTTGTCCCACCGTTGCCTCGAGATCTGGTGGAGCTGAGAGAGCGGATCATTGGATCCTTTGCTGCTGTTACAGGAGACATGCTGATTCGAGTGTGGGAAGAAATAGACTATCGACTCGATATCTGTCGCGTCACGAAGGGTGCACATATTGAGTCTTTGTAAGGTATGCTTAAAAATCTGCAGAGATTATACACACTAGCTTTTCAAACCTCCGTCTTGATTAAAGGGTTATAAAGAAGCAAAACTCCGCAGTTATCCTAAGTTTTATTAGCTGAAGATGGATAAAAGGCACGTATTCAAAACAATCCCAGCTTTCATTAAAAAAAAATGCAATTTCTTTGCCGTGTCGATTCGGAATGTGATATATGATGTGCACAAAAATAAAGGTGCAATAAAGCGCATTATGTGCGAATAAAAGTGTGGAAGCACTTTTGCGCTAGCAAAGAGTTCAAGGCAATGATCTACTATTTGCATTATGTAAACGCTAGCAATAACACGTCAACATTGACAGGTTATTAATTATAGTGTGTTGTTTCTGTTACATGTATTACAGACGGTACTTTTACTACTGTGGTCATTTCATTGCAGGCGACCGTCATTAGATGTTTGTAGTGAAAATTATATTAAATACGAACACATGGAGTAACCTTACCTAAATGAATGTGGAGCAGAGATAATGATCTAATAGACCGTAAATTTACTAAATAACTAACATTTTTTTAATGACAACATGTCTCGTAATAGTTCGCGCATCTTTTAAAATCTTGCCCTGGTCGACTTACTGCCTCTGAGAAGATATGGTCGACTTTCTGCCTCTGAGAACAACGTTTGAAGTTTGATGAAACTCCAGTTCATGGTTTCTTTCTTTCTATAATCAAACTGTTCATGCACACCTTAATTTGCGCACTTTTTATATTTTCGGGAGAGTACATATAAGGGGAAACAATACAATTAATGTCTAACTTTCAACCACAGTTGCACCACTTAGCTGTGGTTGAAAGTTAATGTACTCTCTCGAAAATAGAAAAAGTGCGCAAATGACGGTGTGCAAAATGTGACCGACCGACCGACAGAACGAAGTACTTACGGCGGTAATTATGGTATTGGATATATACATACATACACACACACACACTGCCACCAGTGTCTGTGGGGTGAGGTAAGGTGCCACCAGGAGAGGTGGATATCATGATACTTCGAATCCTGGGTATCGATTCGATGCTGGGGACATATGGATCCTGGGATTTAGATTCCCCCTCCCCCCCCCATATTTGGTGTGTGACCAGGGAGACGGCTGGCTGTGGTGAATACTAATACTAATAATAATAATAGCCTCTTCAGTCATAACTGACTTTGGCACATGCGCCCCTGCGGTGACAGCCCTCAGCAGCTTATTTTCCTGCTGCATGCACCTTTCGACGTTTTCTCCTCTCTTCGGCTTGTTGTGTGAGTTTCTTTTCGCCCAGTCTTAGGTGGCGCCGTAAATGGCATCGCCACTTGGTGCGATCGGCAGCTTCATCCTCCCACGTTGCATGATTTATGTCCATTGCCCTCATATCTCTCTTGCACACATCTTTGAACCTCAGCTGCGGTCGCCCAACTGTTCTTTTGCCATCTGCTAGTTGCCCGTAGAAGATATCTTTCGGGATGCGACCATCTTCCATGCGGCGGACATGGCCAAGCCAGTGTAGTCTGCGCTGTCTAAGCAGTGTATACATGCTTTGAAGGCCAGCACGTGACAACACCTCGACATTTGTCACTTTATCTTTCCACGAGATGCCGAGGATGTGGCGTAGACACCGTAAATGGAAGGTATTGAGCCTTCTTTCTTGCTTAGCAAAGGTTGTCCAAGTCTCGCTGCCATATAGGAGAGTGCTGGTGACGCAGGCGTTATATACTGCAGCTTTGGTCTTCGTTGTGAGTTTGGAGTTTCCCCAAACACGCGATGTGAGAGGGGCAGAGGTAGCTGCAGCTTTGCCAATGCGGCTGTCAATTTCTGTGTCCAGTGAGAGTTTGTCATTGATGGTAGACCCTAGGTATGTGAAGTGGTGCACCACTGCTAATTCATAGTTATGGATAGTGATAACTGGTGCAGCACCCACATCCTGACTCAGCACATTCGTTTTTCTGGACTTATTGTCAGGCCAAAGTCCTTGCATGCCTGGGGGAAGCGATTCATCAAACTCTGAAGCTCCTGTTGGCTTTGAGTGACGACTGCAGCGTCATCAGCGAACAACAAGTCCGTTATGGTGATCCTTCTGATTTTTGTTTTTGCCTTCAGCCTTGAAAGAATAAACAGACTGCCATATGACCTATTGTGAAGGCATATTCCTTCAGCTGCATCTCTGAATGCATGTTTCAGCAGTAAAGCAAAGAAGATCCCGAAGAGGGCCGGAGCCAGAACACAGCCTTGTTTAACGCCACTTCGTATGTCAAAGGGTTGTGATGTGCTTCCAGCATAGTGGACTGTATGTGACAAAACGTCTGAACATGCTCGTTTGTGTGATTTCTCACACCTTCAGCCCTCCGGCAGTATCCTTTCTTTGTCTTCAGTTTTCTCACTCATCACTTTTATTTGGCATAAATCATACCTTTTCATTTGTATATTCACTATTTTGCTCTATGCTGGACATAGCATGGGGAACTCTCTAACACGCCACTCCCCTATGGCAGTATTGCTACGGGAGTAATTCGTATCTTATTGTGTCGCATTGACGCTTCACGAAGACGTGTAAAGTTACGATAGGTTATTAGATGGTCAGCGACAGTATTTCATCACAATATCGGTCTGACCATCTTTTCAAGCGACGAGGCGTGTTTATCCAAGGAGTGTTGAATAGAACCAGATTTGTTTGTCTGGCGAAACACATGATAACCCGTGCATGAGGCAGAACTTATGACATAAGCGCTTCCGGGTCATCCTTCATACGACAGATAACGACATTACCGTCTGTGTGACACATGTGGGAAACCAAGAGTGATATAATCGCTTCCGGTCACTGGGTAAAAAGTAATCATGGATGTATTATATTTTAGACAATATGAGTCAACAAATGTGTTTGTGAGAGTGTATGCAAGGCATCAGATGTCCATATATGGTAATACGTGACCTTTGCAGGCCCGCACCGTATTTCACAGCCTATCCTGCATGATTTGAAATGATTGGATCTTTCTGATTAGATTCATAACATCATTGGAGGGAATATAGCCTGACCAATTTCACAGTTTTATTTCTCTGTGATTTGCTCGCTCGCCAAGACAACACCAGACCTTCGCCAGAGTGAAGAACTAGATTCATAATTCCTATTTGTTATCCTGACCTTTTATTGGAGAACCAGATAAGATTTATAAAGCACAGGAAATCTCTTTCAAATTTTAATAAGGAACACCGGACTAGGAAAATGAAGAAACACGGAGTCAGAAAGGGAATCTATTGTAGAATTACAGCATCCCAGACACGTGTAAGAGAACAATTCGTCTCTTTTATTCATCTGAGTAAACACGTCTGTTGCCAGGATTTGCGTAAGTTGTGATTTACATTTCATATTTTATTACTAACATGTAAACTAACATATATATGTATATATTACCATGTGAAGTTTAATGTGTAAAACTCGCTATTGGATGTCAAAGTCATTTGAGGCTGGCAACCTCAGCGTATAGAATGATGATTCATGAACCACCACTGCACGGGCTGGTGATTGCTTTATTGATAGTTTCGAAAGAGAGAACTAAAAGCATAAAGTGGTTCCAGGTTCCCCATGGAGCAGGGAAGGAAAGATGAAAATAAATGATGCACATTCTAAGCAGTGTAAATGTCCCTATAAACATATTCACTTTAAAATTAATGTAAGCTTTCACGCTTTAAACCAGCGTAAGTGTCTATGTGAAAATATTCATTTTAATTAATGGAAGTTTCAAACTTTTCCCCAAGTGTAAATGTAAAGGAAATAAAGGAATTTAAATTCACTTTTCAAACAATGGAGATGTAAATATAAAACAAATTATATCTGTACATTTAGCCCTTTCATTTAAATGTAATGTAAAGCTAAAGCTATTCAGTTTAAATGTAAAAGAAGTTTTATACCGAGGGATTTAATGTAAACTCTGAGTTAAGTGGGATGGTGAAATAGAAGAGGGGGGGACACATAACTATGTGTCGGAGAACGCCATACTCAGTAGAGCGTTCTTTTCTATTCTTCAATCACAGTTATTGGTGGTACCAGCAGTACGTACTATTTCTGGAACAAGACGGGTTCAGTGGTCTACGCTTTAAGCAAAAGGACGCACTGTGTAGACTTTCCTTGAAGATTCTGGGAGACGAACTACACCCGACAACCTTGACCAGAGACGAGTGATCAGTGTGAAAAGACAGAACCGTCATTGGCAGCTAAGTTCAAATATATGCTGCCACTTGAACGTCTTAACCCTTTTCGCAATCCCCAAATATGAGGATGATAGCTTTTCTTTATCCAAAACTATTCAATTTATTTTCCAACTGTTAAAACTTAAAGTAATTTTTAAATTTTGTTATTTGTAATGTTACAAATTTAACCAATTCACTCCTTTTAAATGTACTACATGTTTGTCTCAGTCAAAGTTACTAAACATACACTTTAACCAGAGCTATATATATATATATATATATATATATATATATATATATATATATATATATATATAATATATATATATATATATATATATATATATATATATATATATATATATATATATATAATAATAATAATAATAATAATAATAATAATTCCACTAATTAACTCAGCGGTGGGGGCTTAACAAGCTAGAATAACAATTGCTTCAATTCTTCATAAAAGTGTCGGCAGATTATAGAATTAACGTGCTTAGCAACAGCCAGCAATGTTTTCGCTTATCTGAATATCTTATGAAGACTCCCATGTGATAGAAGCTTTACTACTCTTCTATCTACATTTCTACCAAGAGTAATCTTGTGTAAAGATAAACTCCATTGAAGCCTATAATGGATACTCTTAAGTTTTGGCCACTGTTGGACCACTACTGCAAAGCAGGGGAGGCAATACCGTCACACTGTTCCCTTCATGTCGTCATGGAATGACTTTATCATTTCCAGCAATTTAGCAGGGCAGCCTATTTTCAGGAGGATTTTGAAGAGTCCATCCCTACTAACCAGGTCAAATGCTTTTGTGAGGTATATAAAGGCGATATATGAATAAGGTGACCATATTTTCAAAACCCTAATCCGGGACAAAATAGTAGATTTGACCTATTTCAATGCAAAAAATCGGGACAAAAGGGTAAAGAAAAGGTCAAAAGTCGGGACATGTCCCGGAAAAATCAAGTTGATGTCAATTTAAAATAATATACATATTATATATACATTTGAATAACATATATTTTACTGTATAAGTTTAACTACTTAAACTAATAAGAGAGAAAAACATCAATAATCCTTACTTAAGGTGAAGCTGAGTTACTGTACTTTTCAGATGAGTGGATTTTTATCAATAGGTCCTTCTTTGCAAGCAGCATCTTAAAGAACTCGACACATGTTTCCTCACAGTTCACTTTGGTTGTCTACATAGCTTTCAAAGTTTCAACACCTAGCTGTGTTTTATCACTTGCCCATAAGCTGTTCATCAAAGAAAACACTCTTTCTGTGGCAGCATTTGTTCCAGGTAGACAGAAAAAGAACTCTGCCAACTTCAAAATATTTGAAAATGTCGCATTATTGTTTTTGAAGTGGGAAACCATTTCAATCCAACGTTGTGGTGGCAATGTTTTTTTGGCACTCCATTCACTAATTTTCTGAGAAGTAACAAACTGCTTCATATAGACATATTCGTCATAAATTTCAGTTTCTGTAAAGTGGGCTGAAGGTAATGTTTGAATCACTAGTGATGATGATATCTCAATATCTGCCCAAATTGGTATTATGTTCAGCGTTACCCAGCTGTAGGATTCTAGGTCTTGAAAATTTTTTGCAGCCCATTTATTCAAATAATTGAAAGCTGTTTCATAGAACGAAGAAACGCTAGCATGAAACTTTTTCACATCCTCCTTTGGAAGTCCTTCCATTTCCAGCTTTTCAAGGATTAGCTTAACTCTTGATGGCAAGAAACAGTCTTCCAGTTTGGACTTCAAAATAGTTTTCAACCTGTTGATGCTGGCAATGACTTCAAACACAGTGACCGTCTGTCCCTCTATTTTTTGCACTGCTTCGTGAAATGGAGAGGCCTGACTGTGAACAAAAACAAGCCATGCCTCAGATAGAGGATTTTCAAAGAATGTCTGTATAAAAACTGGGCATCTGTCTTGAGATTGAAAATATGATTTTAGAGGCAGGAACATCTGAAGAACCCTTTCAACAGCAGGCAGCAGAGCAAGCCACCTAGTCTGAGCATAACCTAAGATCATCTGGAAGTCAGTTTCCACAAACTGGCAAAACTCCTTGAGTCTTTCAACTCGTACTGTGTATGATTTGAAGAGTAGATAAATTTTAGGAATAACCAGCTCGACATCAACAGGCAGTACATCTGCAGCTGTTCGAACAGTGTTGTGGAAAATATGACCTGCACACCCAACTCCTATAAGACCATGTCCAAGGTTTTCTTGCAGTTTTTTGAAAACATTGTTCTGTCCTTTCCTTTCAGCACCTCCAAAATTGGAATTTGTGTTGTCTGCGCATAATCCAACTACTTTCCTGTCTAAACCATTTTAAGTTATGCAGTCATTAAGAAAACTACTTACAATATCAGATGTTTCACCTGGCAATGACTTTAACTCTAATATTTTAATTTTCACTCCATTACTGTGATCAAAGTATCTGACAAGCAAAGGAAAAATCTTGAATTCTTTGTGGTTGGATGCAATTGTCAGTACTGAAATAAATGTAGACTTTTCTAGGTCACACCTTAACTCATTTAGAATATGGGGTGCCAAGACATTTCGAATAATGGCTTCTGTTTCTTACGTGCACATGCAAATTTTGGCTCTAAAGTAACCTGAAGTAATTTTGATGTGCAATCCATAGACCTGAAAATATGATTGTGTAGCACTGTATGGTATGCAAAGGCGCCTTCTATAGCAGCTAATTGCTCTTCTTGGTCACCAATTTTATCAGCTCTGAAGAAAGTGGTTAACGACGAGTTTGATGCAGCTGTAACGACAGCTCTCTTACGTTTCTCACTGCTTATGTGGTTCTTAATATCACCACGTCCACTATGGCTTATCGAAAACCCGGAGGCACATATATTGCATCGTACATTGAAGTTTGATGTACTCTTTTTAATAAACGGATATTCCTTTTGTAAATCTTCATTGAAACTGCATTTACGCTTTGGTACCATTTTCTTACAACAATAACAAAATATGCACAAATAGTTCACCGTTTAAATTAAATAAACGTATACCGTACACAAAATCTTGGTACTTTACCACTACGTACCTAAAATTTCAAATAGCTGCGAATATCACATTGGAACTACAAAACTAATTCGCGGTCCTGACAATCTCTTGTGCTGTTTCGGCGCCAGTTCACTAATAATTAAAAAATTCCCTCGTCAGCCACGGAATAATAATTTTGTTTTTAAATCTGAGATTTATGCCAATTGGCAAATTCGTCCAAAACCGGGACAAATTGGCGTCCCGGATTGCATCGAAAAAAAGTCGGGACAAATTATCAAAAATGGTCGACAACCGGGACTGTCCCGGAAAAACCGGGACGTCTGGTCACCTTATATATGAAGGCCTTTTCTGCTCTCTTGATTTTTCCTGAAGCTGGCGGAGAGAAAAGATCATGTCTGTTGTTGATCTACCAGCTCGGAATCCACACTGTGACTCTGGATATATGCGCTCAGCTAACTTGTGTAGTCGCATTAAGATGACTCTGGCAGAAACCTTACCAACAATACTAAGGAGAGAGATGTCTGTACTTATTGCAATCACTTCTGTCTCCTTTATTTTTATACAGTGTTACAATTTTGGCAACTTGCATATTTTGAGGAATAGTTGTCTCTTCCCAGCACTGGCCCAGCACCCTATGCAAGGGATGTAATAGCGTGCTCTTACAGCATTTGATTAAATCAGGAGGAATCCTATCACTGCCTGGTGCTTTGCCAGTCGCCAAGCTATCAATGGCCTTGCTGAGTTCCTCCAATGTTTGTTCGGCATCCAGCTCCTCCATAGTTGGCAGGCAGTTGACAGCATCAATGGCTGCAGGCGTAACGGTATTTTCTCTAGCGTAAAGCTCAGAGTAGTGCTTGACCCACCTCTCGATCTGCTTACCCTTATCAGTACGGTAAGCTTCTCTCCGTTGATGGTTTTTAGCGTTGCCGTCTTGCTTGTCTGTGGTGAATACTGACCCTCGTTTCAGTCCTCAAGCTATGAACGGTGCTTGCAATGTAGATACTTTTTTGGTACTAAAATCATTCTCCCTGTCTTTGTATTTGGAAATATTTAAAAAAAAAAACATTATTTTTCTTTGTCTTTTGTTTGGGGGAGGGGTGGTGTTTAAATAACTGTCACAACACTTGTAATTTGAACGGCTAGCCTTTCTCTTAAAGATGCCATAACGCTGTGAGCTCTTCTTTTACGGTGTACGAGAATGATACTTTTCTCCGAAGTGTTTTAAAAACTATCTTCATCTTCTTTGGTTCTTGACCACTGACTGACAAAGCAACCAGTGACCATCACGCCTGGTGGCGTCTTGTAGGGCTGCAGCAAAATGTCTCCACCTTGCTCGGTTGGCAGCCATCCTTCGTGTGCTGCCCCAGCTCTGATTCATGCTGTGCATATCTGCCTGCACATGTTTTCAGCCGGGTAGCTTTTGGTTGGCCCTGCTTTTGATTTTCTTCTGGAGTCTATAATAGTTCTGGCGATGGCTTCAGGGTATTTTCCGTGAGAAGTTAAAAGGTGATTAATGAATTACTGACTGTATATACTACTATGCTGTATTTTGAGACATTGAAACAAAAATTTTTCTAAGGGGCATAACTATCAAAAAGCATTAAATACAAATTAAAAGTATTTACTCAAAAGTTTATTTATGTAAATAAAGAACACATACAAACTAAAAGAGGACATAATATTATATAAATGATAAATGTAATTTATAAGATTTATAATGAGTTTGCCAATTTATATAACAACACATTAAAAATTGCATTAAAATTTATTATAGGAAATTGTTTGGTAAGCTGAAGGTTAACATGTATCAAATCACTTGCTTTGTGTACTATTTTAAACTGAATGTGTGAAACGTTCCCCCTTAAGGTAGTCCACGGTAGAGAAAACTCAATTTTACGTACAAAATATCGATTTTTTTACTTTTGAGCTTATTTTATTAAATAATCATCGAGGAATCGAATGAGCTAGGTTTTATAACATAAAAAATGCATTTGATGTATCAAAAAGCATATTTTCTGTACCCACCCCCAGCTATGATTTGCAAATTTGTGCCGAAAATGCAAGATTTGTCGCTCAATAATACCTTAGTTACCATTTCCATATCAGGGACTATTTGATATCGATACACAGGGAATTTCATTGTCTGCCGTAATATCGCAAATTCGAAACTATTTTTTCTTATAGCTCTGAGTGAATTGTGTTTGAAAATTTCCGTAATTTTATGCTAATTGCCTTATAAGGAGTTGTCACGTGGTGACCTCATTCCCTCATTCCCGACTCATTGAAGACACAATCATAAACAACTGTTTTGATTGGTCATAACAACATTTTGGCTGCGTGCGCAAATGTGGAAGAAGCAACAGCCATTTCCGCCCGTCAACAATTATTGTTTGCTGCAAGTTCGACATTTTTCTTGTTTAAATTTCAGTGAATTGTGTTCTATTACTTCAAAATGAGAAGAATAAGTAAGAGATCAAAGCAAATATCTGCTGCCAGGTTGTGTCGACAGTATGTGATTTCTACTAGTGGTAAAGGTAAGACAGAATTAGCGGTGAATAATACACAAACTGATAGGCCTACACAAAATACGTGGAATTTCTGCATCCCAGTAGCCGAAAGGCCCATGGTTCACATTGCAGATCCAGTAGTGCCTGGCCCAAGTCGATCTGATATAAAAATTAGCTTGAGCACGAGCAAGAATGTTGCATCTCATAATACTGTCTGTGCTCAGCCTAAACCTACGTATAAAACCATTGTCCATATTTCTTTCTTCAACAACCTTCTTAAAAATGTATGTTGCAATTTGTGTAAGCAAAGCACATTGCAAACAAGAACTGACAACACCAAGTCTAAAGGTTTCTCTCTCTTCCTGGAAGTTGTGTGTCACACATGTGAAAAAGCAATTTCTAGAACGTACACATCCGAGAGGGAACCAGCAGGCCGCGGCCCTCATGGACATGCAATCAACAAATCTGCTGTTCTTGGTGCCCTCATGTCTGGAATGGGCCCATATACATTTAATCTCTTCTGTGAGAACCTAGACCTCCCTGGCCTGCACCAGAAAACATTTCATAAATATGCAGATCAAATTTTTGATCATTTGGATACCATGCACTCTACAGTATTTCAATGTTCCGTCAGCATCGTCCGAGCTGAACACGCTAAGAGTCAGCATCGTACCATTAATAAAAAAGAAGTCATTGACATCGCTGTCAGCTTTGATGCAACATGGCTAACTAGAGGTCATAAGTCACTGATAGGTGTTTTCAGTGTTATTGACATCTTGACTGGCATGGTCATCGATACGCATGTTATGTCTTCCTTCTGTCACACCTGTGAGACTACTGGACAGTGGCAACTGAAAAATCAGCCTGACAAATTTGAAAAATGGAAAGCAGAGCATCAGAAGGACTGCTGCCATAATTACAAAGGGTCAGCCGGAATGATGGAGGTAAAAGCCTGTGAAGTTCTCTTTCTTCGTTCAGTCGCAAATCACAAGCTACGCTACACTGTTTTGCTATCAATTGGCGATTCCAAGGCCTACAACAGACTCTGCGACATCAAACCGTATGGACCAGAAGTTGACATAACCAAAGAAGAGTGTGTCAACCATGTTGCAAAGCGATTAGGCACTGCACTGAGGACACGGATTACTGACTGCAGGAAAAAAAAAGTCACCCTTGGGGGAAATGGCCGTGGTCGTCTAACCCAAAATGCCATACGAAAATTGTGTATTTACTACACCAGGGCCATCCGCAAGCATAGTACAGCCCCAGAGATGAAAGAAGCCATCATGGCTTCTCTCTACCATGGGTATTCGACAAACGACAAACCCCAACATAATTTGTGTCCCCCAGGCAAAGACTCCTGGTGTTTCTATCAGGCTTCCATCGCCAAAATAGAAGCTGCCGGACCACACAAAACCAAGGTTCACACCCCGCTAGACTACAACCTGCTCCATAAGCACTTAGCCCCTATTTATGAGCGTCTTACTGATCAGCATTTGCTGAAGCGATGTCAGCTAGGTGCTACACAAAATGCAAATGAAAGCCTACACAATGTTATATGGAATCGTTGCAGCAAGCGGAAATTTGTGTCATTAAAAAAAGCCAAATTCAGTGTCCTTGTGGCCGTTGGAGAGTTCAACTTTGGTCCATCAGCCAGTGCAGAAATAAAAAGGCTGTGTGGTCAAGCATCTGGAACAAACTCAATACGCCTTGGACAGGTGCGACTGAGGAAACGTCTGACCAACAGCCAGAGACATGAGGCTGACAAACTTGTAAAAAGAAGAAAAATTAGGCAAGAAGCAAGACAAAGGCGAGAGGTGGAGCTGCAGGAAGCTGAAGGAGGTGCAGCATATAGTCCTGGAGAATTTTAAAAATATTCAGCCCCCCAGAATGGAGTATATTGGACAAGACAAGGCACTCAGTGAGTAAAATGCATTTTTCTTAAAACTAAAATTTTATTAACCAAAAATTGTATTACTAACAAACTAACTAATAGATCAATGTGAAATTTGGCATGCATGTAGTACACATATATACCTTTAAATTGTCATATGCTTTTTTGATATTTTGGTAATTTGCTTTGCTATATTTTTTTTTCTCATTTTTTTCATACAAATAAAGTGTATTTCTTTTTTAAATCATTAAAAATAGAATTTTAAAATAAGCTGAAGGAGGTGCAGCATATAGTGCTGGACAATTTTAAACACATTCAGCCCCCCAGAATGGAGTATATTGGACAAGACAAGTCATTCGGTGACTAAAATGCATTTTTCTTCAAACTAACATTTTATTAACAAAAAATGTTATTTTTTACAAACTATCTAATAGATCAGTCTGAAATTTGGCATGCATGTAGGACACATATATACCTTTAAATTGACAGGGGCTTTTTTTTGATATTTTGGTAATTTGCTTTGATATATTTTTTTAAATATTTTTTTTCCATTGTTTTTCATACAAATATAGTGTATTTTTAAAAAAAATCATTAAAAATAGAATTTTAAACTTATCAAAAAAAGCCCCTGACAAATTGTTTTAATTGTCAGTCACAACATGTGTGTGCAATTTGATAAAGTTTGGTCAATGGTAAACATAAGATTTTTGCTCTTGAAAATTGGTGAAAAACCCAATATGGTGGTTGTTTTTTTTTTGGTTACCATGTAGAAGGAAAGAAGAAAAATTAGGCAAGATAAAGGCAATAGGTGCAGCTGCAGGAAGCTGAAGGAGGTGCAGCATATAGTGCTGGACAATTTTAAACACATTCAGCCCCCCAGAATGGAGTATATTGGACAAGACAAGTCATTCGGTGACTAAAATGCATTTTTCTCAAAACAAACATTTTATTAACAAAAAATGTTATTTTTTACAAACTATCTAATAGATCAGTCTGAAATTTGGCATGCATGTAGGACACATATATACCTTTAAATTGACAGGGGCTTTTTTTGATATTTTGGTAATTTGCTTTGATATATTTGTTAAAATTTTTTTTTTCATTGTTTTTCATACAAATATAGTGTATTTTTTTTTAAAATCATTAAAAATATAATTTTAAACTTATAAAAAAAGCCCCTGACAAATTGTTTTAATTGTCAGTCACAACATGTGTGTGCAATTTGGTAAAGTTTGGTCAATGGGAAACATAAGTTTTTAGCTCTCGAAAAGTGGTGAAAATCCAATATGGCAGATGTTTTTTTTTTGGTTACCATGGTAACCACATGTTTTTTTACAAAATAAACTGTAGAATTTGGTTCATGGACATACACTGTGTCTATTGTGCACATAAAAAGTTTGAAAATGTTATTAGAACAAAAGTTAGTTTTCACTGTAGTTCAACCCCTTAAATAGAGATCTAACTGTTTTATTTTTTTTTATTTTTTTATTTTTTTTTTCACTTTTATTTATCGTTCTTCCACTTTACAAAAACAGGTACATTTTGCATGACATACCAGAAAAATACATTTTATATTACATATGAAACTTCGTTCGCACTCTCATAAATAAAGTTGAAAAAAAAAATATTTAAAATAATAATAATAATAAAATAATATACTAAAAAAAAACAAAAATGATTTATAGCTAATTCAAATTCCTATGTAGTTCCTAGTATTTAAACATATTTGTAAAAAGGCTTACACTTGCTCACACTTTCCACTTTGCAAAAACAGATACATTTCTCATGAAATACCAGAAATATATTACATTTGAAACCTCGTTCGCACTCTTACAAATAAAATTTAAAAAAAAATATTTTAAATAATAATAATAAAGTAATATACTGAAAATTAAAAATGATTTATAGCTGATTCAAATTCCTATGTAGTTCCTAGTATTTTTACATATGCAACAAAAAAAAAAGAGAGATCTAACTGTCAAACACAATTAAAAATAGTAATAAATATAGAAGCAAAATACCACCCTGGGAACTAAAAACACCAATCATAGACTACTCACTTACTGAAAAGATCAAACAAAACATAGAAGATGAGGAAGCCAAAATGATAAGTAGAAAGTTCATAGATCAACTAACTAAACAAAGTCTGGCCGTCTACACTGATGGATCCAAGGGTGATAGGGGCAACTAGGCGCAGGAGTCGTAATACCACAGTGGGGAATTACAAAGTGCTACAGTATAACTGAAGGGGCTTCGATTTTTACCGCAGAGATGGTAGCAATTCTAAAAAGTTTAGAAATAATCGAAGATAACCCACCAGAAACTTTTACGATATTTACTGACTCACTATCATCACTACAAGCACTAGAACACCCAGGTAAATGTAGCCGGCCAGACATAAAGGAGGAATTCTAGCAATTAATACATCACTAGGGAACAGAGGATGTAGTGTGAGGCTAGTGTGGGTTCCAGCACACATAGGTATAGCTGGTAACGAGTTGACAGACCAGAACGCCAAGAATGGAAGAATAAGTAAAAACAATATAAGAGCAGCACTGGGAAGGTCGGAGATCAAGAGCCAAGTGAAGCTAAATATAAACGAGGAATGGAAGACAACATGGAAGAACAGTAGAAAAGGCAGGCACGCGTTCAAACTGCTGAAAGAACCAACAAGGACGTGCCAGGTCAGAGAAGAATTAAAGATACCATCGATCAAAAAACTGTGGCGTCTCCGTCTCGGTGCAGCATACTTTATGATAGAAGAACCACACTGCCAAGAATGCCAGGAAGAGAATGACATAGACCACAACCTGATCCACTGTAAAAAGTATGACCAACAAAGACTTGAATTAAAAACTTACTATAGAAATCACAATATAGACATGACAGGTGATAAGGTTTTAAGTATAGATGCCCCAGGAGAAGCCCAATCAATACTTAAAAGATATATACATAAAAGAAAGGAATAAAGTCAAATTTTGAGGGGGGGGGGGGGGGGGCATAATGTTGAGCTCCTCTGGCCACAGACACTTATCTTTCGTGATGGCGGCAGGAAAAGACTCCTCTGCTCGATAGCCTCCCTGTGTTTTGGAGACACCTCACTGGTCACTATCTGGACCCAGGAGTATGCTGTCAGCCTCTAGATTCAGCAAAGC
Organism: Oreohelix idahoensis; assembly: GCA_024509875.1. NCBI lineage: Eukaryota > Metazoa > Mollusca > Gastropoda > Stylommatophora > Oreohelicidae > Oreohelix > Oreohelix idahoensis. Next base: position 95,747 of record JAMPIV010006036.1, read on the forward strand.
TCAGACCAGGTGCTGCTCAATAACTTTAGGACCACGGTCCCTGAAACAAGAAGGTTGTACCTCCTATTTCAGAACTAATTTATAATAAATTTCCAGACTGAACACAATACATAACAAACACTGTGTTCAGAGCGGTAGGCCAACTGCTATCTTCATCTGAAACAATTTTCACCAGTATACTCCTCCCTAATGGTTACTACGCCTCTGCAATTCCAGCATTATTTCTTTCTAGTCAATAAGATAGGTGTCAGTGTACTGTTTGGCAATTCCATGTAGTTTTACTTTCCTCCGACACCTTCTGTTCAGGTTGGAGCACTATATAGGCTTTACCTCATGGTCGCTACTGAACCACACATATATACAGACATAAATTATCAATTTACATTCAATTTTCATTAAAAAGATATCAAATATTTCAAGCTTACCACAATTCATGGAATAATACACAGTTACGTTGACTGGCAATGAATATAGCACAATTTCGATCTGCGGATGTCCCAGGCTTTTATTTAGAAAAATATGCACTGGCGCTCAACGCACTGGTTCTTTAGTAAGTTTATTTGAAAATGTGGTCCTGACCTGACGCTCCTAATTGCCTATATTGGCCGGTCTAACCAATCGAGCCATGTTTACACAAGCGTTTGAAAAAAAGTACCCTACTACTGTTTCCCCTAGCAACAAAGAAGTAGTATTTATAGTCCGACTAATCGTGTTTAGCCTTACATTTACTTCTATCCAATCAAATAGGTTTTAACATGGGGACCTCTTTCCCGCACAATGGTGGTTTTAAAATCTGCCACTGAGCGATTCTGATTTTGATGTTGTCTGACAGCACCACCATTTTATTTTGGCTATAATTTGGTAATTCCTAGACTATTTGCGTAACACTTAACATATTCTTTGTCAGCAAGTCCTAAGGAACCCAAATATATAAATTTAATGGGGCTAAGGGGCTGCGTTCAAAATATGCATTTTCTTCTAGGATAGTCGTGCTGTTTTTTTATTTTTTATGTTTAGAACCGCCACCTGTCCTGCTGTACTGTCAGACTAATGTCAGGATTTTAGACATAAAACAGTAGAATGTCATGTTTCCTAATAAGCGTTTTGTAAGTTTTAAAACCTACCTCTCGTATGGGTAGTGTTTTTTATCACTGTCGATTTGAAAAAAAGTTAGTGCTTGTGGCCTTACACGCGTGTTAGGGGTGGCATTAATTGTGTATCGCGAGACTGTGGTAGTATTGCCTGCGTTCCGGCTTTCAGCCCCTCCCTTTCTTTCTATCCTTAGTCCATCTGTCTTTCGTTTATGGTAACTTAGTGTATAAAATGACATGAATGGACTATTAAATATAGGTCAGCTTGCGTATCTCAAGGTTTTTCTTAGAAAGGCAGTACACGTTTTATCGTAGAAAGCGGGTATTGAAGCAGTAGGCTTTTACTATCAACGTGAAACGTTACAATTTGCAGACGAAGGAGAAAACAAGGGGAATTTCGAGTACAGTCATTGTGACAGCACTGTTCTTTACCATTCTTCTTTCCTTTTATTAAATTTATTTGTTAGGCTTTACATTTACGTTTTAATTTATATATGTGGATTAAAATTTCACACGACAACATATAAGGCTAGTACTTCAGAAAAACATTCAACCAAATAAAAATTAAGCAACAAGAACTAACAAATCTTAAAAAAAAACAACATAAAAAAACAACTTTTTTTTGATTTTGATTTGGCCAAGACCAAAATGCAATTTTATCAGTCAATAGTCTAGTGCTTCATTGACTATAAGAAGGCTTTTGACAGAGTTCATCATGAGAAAATAATTGAATGCCTCAAAGACATAGGTATTGATGGAAAAGATATAAGAATACTCAGTAACCTTTATTGGGAGCAAACTGCCACATTAAGATCGGGAAGGAATTATTCACCATACATAGACATAAAAAGAGGTGTCAGACAAGGTTGTGTGCTGTCTCCCTGCCTATTTAATTTATACACCGAAAAAATTTTCAAACAGATACAGGAAATACCAGGACTGAACATCAGTGGAAGGTCAATAAACAACCTTAGATATGCAGATGATACCGTGTTGTTAGCTGAAAGCGAACAGGAGTTACAAGAACTAGTGAAGCAAGTGAACAGTATAAGTCATGAATATGGACTCGACATTAATATTGCGAAAACAAAAACTATGATAATTAGCAAAACAGACTGTCACGTGACCGATAATTTATTTTACCCTTTCGTTCCATGTGTTATTAACTTTTTTAATGTTCTGTTTTCCTAGACATTTTGTATTCTTATTTTCTTTCATTTTCACCTTCTCAAACCCCACCCGAGGTGTTTACGTTCTGGCTTTCAGTAGAAATCCCCCACTGGTCAGAAACGGTCAGCGCAGCGGTAATATTACATACACGCACCTGGTCCGTCCAGGGAAATTTCTCTGGTCGCTTTAAAACGTTTGATCACGAGCGGCTGGTACCCTTTGAGGCTGGGTAACGAGTTTGATCTGTTTCAGGGGGAGATAAAACCCGCTGTTAGTCCTGTGTGGGTTTTTGCCCCTTAGAACGCATTAGTGACCATAATATTATGTCTATCGTGGGGTGGGGGGGGGGTGGGGGGGGGTGGGGGGGGGGGGGGGGGGGGGGGGGGGGGAATCTTCTCGCGGTTGTTGTCTTTGATGCAGTCTCTAGAGAAACTTTTGTCACTCTCCGGATTACGTCTTTCGATGAACATCTGTAGAAATATGCAGGCCAGGTGTCCGGGGGGAGCGTCCTTTGTAATCTATAAGAGTAGACGGGTTTAATAAGCCAACACACTCGTGAAGATATTCCTGGCCCGAGATGAACCATCATGAGATAAGGCAAACTTTAACACAGAACTAAAATGTTAAGGCCTTTCTCTAGTCATTTTTCGGGGTGAGTTGACATATCTTATAATTATAATATGATATATTCATGTTAGCTTTTATATATGATAGGAAGGTGACTTCATCTAGTAATTTACTTCAGTGATAGTGTTGTGCCGTATTCAGCCTTAATTAAGTGGTGTTTAAGCTGTTTTTGGTTTATAATGGGTTAAAGGATAGACTTACAAAAACAAACACTCACTAGGCGTAGAATAAGTCCACAGATGCTTATCATGGGTTAAGAATAGGCATTAACTGTCATTTCTGTAAGATAACGTCAGAGGTGGATTATTCACTTAAACACTGAATTATAGGAGATAGTCGCTTATTCCTTGTTGATAGATATTTTTAGTGGCTGGGGAGAATCATTTTATGCTTACTTGTGTAGCTAGACTCTAGCCATAACTTTCACAGGAGCAGCCACCAGCCATAGAAAACATTTTACCTTATGACTCAGTCACAACTGTATTATAGCGAGAACATTGCATTTTCTATGTACTCATTTGTGGAATGTTAATTTTTCCCCAAGGGGAAATGTAATGTGTAATGTCACCTGCTGTAATCTGTTTATGTAAATTCACTTAACGTCGTAAGATGAATAACATAACCATTCAGCTGTATGTTTATTTTGGAGAAGAGGAGTAGATTTTGCTGTCAGAACATGTTACTGACAGGTACATGGATGTACAAAAGATATTAAGCCTATGCAGGCGCTTGCGGAGTATTGATAGTGTGGGAGGAGCGGAGTATAACTAATTTTTATGACATTAGCGTGATTTTGTTGTTGCTTGAGGTAAAGGGTGTCTCTTTTTGGTCTCAGTTTCAGGGGATACCGAATTGCTAGTCTAGTTTCCAGTCAGACGAAGAATGTCACCGTCTCTTCGTTCTAGAGGGATTCTGAGGATATCTAGCCCCACGAGTGTCACAGCCATACCTGAAACAACAACCCTTTGTCAACGCCATTTCCCTCTCACGGGAGTTCAGCTCACGCATTGTGAAATAAGCCAACGCAACAATCTGAAAACGTCTATTGCAGTAGTAGTTCCCTACTCGCCTATTGGATTACCAGTCAGGGCATTGCGGCTTCCAAAATCTCAAAACAGCCCAGCATGTCTATAGCAGAATTCAATTCACCAGTCTCTGTATGCCTAAACGGGGCACTCAGCCAAGCCACAGTCAACCAGCCAAAACCGGATTTAAAGCCAATTCTAGCGCCGGATAAGCACGCCTTGGGATCAGTTGTCCTCAAGTGACTTCGTCCCATGGCTTATTTCTGGATTATGTGGAACCTCGCACTTAGGAGCGGCCAGCCAAAGATAGACAGAGTTCCAGCCCCACTCACGCGATAAGGGGGGAGTCACCAACGATAGCGCCTATACAGTGATTTTATTCAGGTTAATTCCATCACCGATGGAGGATATATACGAAAAAACCACTTACTGGAGCTATTCCATTGGTCCCCGAAAGCGGACAGGCTGTCGCTAAGTTCATTCAGTTGGTCAGCAGGAGATAAACAGCGTCCCCCAGCCCACCTCGCGCCAGTAGGGGAGAGTCACCAACGTTTAGTACCAACAAGGACAGTTTTGTAGGCTTAGTCCCTCACGAAGGATCTACATATAAGACACTGTCTGGACTATTTCATCTGGTCCCCGAAAGCGGAAGGACTGACACGCAGTTTATTCATTTTGGTAAACAGGAGGTAAATAGAGTCTTCCAGCCCAACTCGCGCCAGTAGGGAGGAGTCACCAACGATAGCGCCTATACAGTGATTTTATTCAGGTTAATTCCATCACCGATGGAGGATATATACGAAAAAACCACTTACTGGAGCTATTTCATCTGGTCCCCGAAAACGGAAGGACTGCCACTCGATTATTTATCTCTCTGTGTTCTACAGGTTCATGTCGGTGGTCTGTGTGTGTGTTTGTTGGTGTATTTTGCGTATTTGATGACTATTGATGATTTTGATGACTATTGATGATTATTGAGATTGCTGATGATTTTTTGATGTCATTTATGATGTTATGATGAGATGCATTATTTTCATGCTTGTCTTCATTTAATAAAGTTTACTCATTTATTAACGCGCTGTTCACGACCCTTCCATCCATATTTACATTTTAGCTCTTTACTAGAATCTCTATGTATGATAAGAGAAAAGATAGAGAGCAGGAGATGCTTAGACAGTATAAGTGTGTTGAGGCTTGGAAAGAGAGATCATTTGAATAAATCTTCTTCCAGGTTGTCTCAAGTCCATCTCCTATTTACACCTTTCTGTGTGTGTAATCTATAACTCTGTCAGTCCACTATCCCTTGTCGATTTCACTACTATTGTCCAACTCGACAAATACTCTACACTTTAACTCAACCACGACAATTAATGGGAGCTCGCCCGGGATTCTAGAACCCATCTAGTACGACATTTAATATGTGCTCGTTCCGAGGATGAATCTCTCACAAGATTCTATCTTGATTCTTAGAGTTTAGTGTATTGCAGATTATAGGAATTGCTATCCCTAGACATATCGAACTATTTCTTGTGGGTGGAAGTCGGAACAGCGCTTTTCCTCCACAGCAATCATAAATATTTAGTTACATTTATTGTTCATGCTACACATGAGACAGCTGGTTAAGGTTGCTGGTATCATTGCTGAGTTTTTGGTTGACAAATCTGACGACTATTGTAGTAAAAGTCAGAAGAAAAAAATTTTTTAAGGGTTAATATTTTTTTCAGGAGTAGCTCTTTAATCTGAGATAAGAAGCTACAGATAGTCAGTTACTAGCTTGCATTTGTACCAAGGGAGGGTGTTCATTCGGATGATAGTAACCAATCCTCTCAATAGCTAAGTACTGACAGAAGTTGGATACGATTTTGGTTATGATTATAGGATGTTCTAAGGACATGTAATGAACGTCTATGGAAAAGATAAATTACTGTCATTTTGTCCGTATTCCTCGAACTTTAAAAGGGGGGGGGGGGCACCTGTCACGTGACCGATAATTTATTTTACCATTTCGTTCCATATGTTATTAACTTTTTTAATGTTCTGTTTTCCTAGACATTTGTATTCTCATTTTCTTTCATTTTCTCCTTCTCAAACCCTACCCGAGGTGTTTACGTTCTGGCTTTCAGTAGAAATCCCCCACTGGTCAGAAGCGGTCAGCGCAGCGGTAATATTACATCAACGCACCGGTGGCTCGTCCAGGGGAAATTTCTCTGGTTGCTTTAAAACGTTTGATCACGAGCGGCTGGTACCCTTTGAGGTTGGGTAACGAGTTTGATCTGTTTCAGGGGGAGATAAAACCCGCTGTTAATCCTGTGTGGGGTTTTGGCCCCTTAGAACGCATTAGTGACCATAATATTATGATTGTATCGGGGGGAATCTTCTCGCGGTTGTTGTCTTTGCAGTCTCTAGAGAGAAACTTTTGTCTTACCTCTCCGGATTACGTCTTTCGCCGAACATCTGTAGAAATATGCAGGCCAGGTGTCCGGGGGGAGCGTCCTTTGTAATCTATAAGAGTAGACGGGTTTAATAAGCCAACACACTCGTGAAGATATTCCTGGCCCGAGATGAACCATCATGAGATAAGGCAAACTTTAACACAGAACTAAAATGTTAAGGCCTTTCTCTGGTCATTTTTCGGGGTGAGTTGACATATCTTATAATTATTATATTATATTCATGTTAGCTTTTATATCTGATAGGAATGTGAGGACTTCTCCCAGTAATTTACTTCAGTGATAATGTTGTGCCGTATTCAGCCTTAATTAAGTGGTGTTTAAGCTGTTTTTGGTTTATAATGGGTTAAATGATAGACTTACAAAAAAAAAAACACTCACTAGGCGTAGAATAAGTCCACAGATGCTTATCATGGGTTAAGAATAGGCATTAACTGTCATTTCTGTAAGATAACGTCAGAGGTGGATTATTCACTTAAACACTGAATTATAGGAGATAGTCGCTTATTCCTTGTTGATAGATATTTTTAGTGGCTGGGGAGAATCATTTTATGCTTACTTGTGTAGCTAGACTCTAGCCATAACTTTCACAGGAGCAGCCACCAGCCATAGAAAACATTTTACCTTATGACTCAGTCACAACTGTATTATAGCGAGAACATTGCATTTTCTATGTACTCATTTGTGGAATGTTAATTTTTCCCCAAGGGGAAATGTAATGTGTAATGTCAACTGCTGTAATCTGTTTATGTAATTCACTTAATGTTGTAAGATGAATAACATAACCATTCAGCTGTATGTTTATTTTGGAGAAGAGGAGTAGATTTTGCTGTCAGAACATGTTACTGACAGGTACATGGATGTACAAAAGATATTAAGCCTATGAAGGCGCTTGCGGAGTATTGATAGTGTGGGAGGAGTGGAGTATAACTATTTTTTTATGACATTTAGCGTGATTTTGTTGTTGCTTGAGGTAAAGGGTGTCTCTTTTTGGTCTCAGTTTCAGGGGATACCGAAATTGCTTGTCTAGTTTCCAGTCAGACGAAGAATGTCACCGTCTCTTCGTTCTAGAGGGATTCTGAGGATATCTAGCCCCACGAGTGTCACAGCCATACCTGAAACAACAACCCTTTGTCAACGCCATTTCCCTCTCACGGGAGTTCAGCTCACGCATTGTGAAATAAGCCAACGCAACAATCTGAAAACGTCTATTGCAGTAGTAGTTCCCTACTCGCCTATTGGATTACCAGTCAGGGCATTGCGGCTTCCAAAATCTCAAAACAGCCCAGCATGTCTATAGCAGAATTCAATTCACCAGTCTCTGTGTGCCTAAACGGGGCACTCAGCCAAGCCACAGTCAACCAGCCAAAACCGGATTTAAAGCCAATTCTAGCGCCGGATAAGCACGCCTTTGGATCAGTTGTCCTCAAGTGACTTCGTCCCATGGCTTATTTCTGGATTATGTGGAACCTCGCACTTAGGAGCGGCCAGCCAAAGATAGACAGAGTTCCAGCCCCACTCACGCGATAAGGGGAGTCACCAACGATAGCGCCTATACAGTGATTTTATTCAGGTTAATTCCATCACCGATGGAGGATATATACGAAAAAAACCACTTACTGGAGCTATTCCATTGGTCCCCGAAAGCGGACAGGCTGTCGCTAAGTTCATTCAGTTGGTCAGCAGGAGATAAACAGCGTCCCCCCAGCCCACCTCGCGCCAGTAGGGGAGAGTCACCAACGTTTAGTACCAACAAGGACAGTTTTGTAGGCTTAGTCCCTCACGAAGGATCTACATATAAGACACTGTCTGGACTATTTCATCTGGTCCCCGAAAGCGGAAGGACTGACACGCAGTTTATTCATTTTGGTAAACAGGAGGTAAATAGAGTCTTCCAGCCCAACTCGCGCCAGTAGGGGGGAGTCACCAACGATAGCGCCTATACAGTGATTTTATTCAGGTTAATTCCATCACCGATGGAGGATATATTTACGAAAAAAACCACTTACTGGAGCTATTTCATCTGGTCCCCGAAAACGGAAGGACTGCCACTCGATTATTTATCTCTCTGTGTTCTACAGGTTCATGTCGGTGGTCTGTGTGTGTGTTTGTTGGTGTATTTTGCGTATTTGATGACTATTGATGATTTTGATGACTATTGATGATTATTGAGATTGCTGATGATTTTTTGATGTCATTTATGATGTTATGATGAGATGCATTATTTCATGCTTGTCTTAATTTAATAAAGTTTACTCATTTATTAACGCGCTGTTCACGACCCTTCCATCCATATTTACATTTTTAGCTCTTTACTAAAATCTCTATGTATGATAAGAGAAAAGAGTGAGAGCAGGAGATGCTTAGACAGTATAAGTGTGTTGAGGCTTGGAAAGAGAGATCATTTGAATAAATCTTCTTCCAGGTTGTCTCAAGTCCATCTCCTATTTACACCTTATCTACAGTGTAATCTATAACACTGTCAGTCCACTATCCCATGTCGATTTCACTACTATTGTCCAACTCGACAAAATACTCTACCACTTTAACTCAACCACGACACAGACGATAAACCCACATTAAAGATAAGCGTAAATGGGAAAATCCTGGAACAAGTCAAGAGCTACGTATATCTTGGTCATATAATAACAGAAGATGGCAGATGTGAAACAGAAATCAAGAAGAGAATAGGAATGGCCAAAGCTACATTCAACAACATGAAACATATACTGACATCCAAACAGTTATCTCACAAATTAAAACTGAGAATCATAAAGTGTTATATATATTCTGCATTTCTGTATGGTGCAGAAACATGGACGATGAATAAGCATTTGGAACAAAGAATTGAGGCTCTTGAAATGTGGATATATAGAAGAATGGGGCGTATCTCATGGAAAGAGATGAAAACAAATAAGGATGTCCTAGAAAATCTAGGTATGAAAAGAGAACTAATGAGGGAGGTCAAAGTTCGGCAGCTAAAATACTTTGGCCACATAAAAAGGCATAACACCTTGCAGAAGACCATAACAGAAGGGAGAGTTGAAGGCAAACGTGCAAGGGGAAGACAACGCTATAAGTGGGAAGATAACATCAAGAGATGGACAGGAAAGAGTCTATCAGAGTGCACCACCAAGACAAGAGACAGAAGACGTTGGAGATCCATTACAGCCAACCTTCGTTGTGGAGATGGCAACTGATGATGATGATGAGTCTACGCTGCTATAATACACCATCGTAGCGGGCAGATACTGGAACTGAGCTATTCTATGAACCACAGAAGGAAGGCAGAAGACAGACCTATCAAATGTAACCTGACGGACAACTGTGGAAGCAGAGATGCAAAGAATGAACAAGACGTTGCCTTAGTATTATTCCATCTCCACTTCAGCTTGTTTTGAGAAAAAGTTATAATGGTACTAGTTGAACAGAAAGCTGTATCGCATTAAAATGAAACTTTGCAAGATGGTACAAACTACTAAACTGTAAGATATTGTGTATGATGATAGATTAAACTATAGGACGTCGATTTATGACCTCAGCTCAAGTTTGGCCAAAAGTGGAAATGGATTAAAGCAGTACTACGACGGCGAAGAGTTGTGGCACCACTAGAAGGATGGCTGCCGACCGAGCAAAGTGGAGACAGTTTGTTCTTGCCCTACAAGATGCTACCAGGCGTAATGGCCACTAATTGCTTCGTCAGTCAGTGACAAATGACCAAAGCAGATTAAGAAGTAGTACTAGGGGTAACAAAAATTTTAATGACGCCTGTAAAAGCAGTAATTTGAAAACTACAAGTAATTGTGTGTATGAAGATGAGCTGATAATAAAGCAATTCGAATACTTGATATTTCCAAAATATTTATATTTTTATGGACACAAAACATGGTGAATAAAAGCTTCATTGAAATAAATGGGGGGAAAAAGTCTAACACGGGTGGTAGGGCAAGGTCACAGTTGGATGTCTGCAAGGCCGACCTTAGCCGGTGCGTGCCCCGATGTGGACCATTTTTTTGGGGCCCCTGAACTTTTGATTATTTCAGACAGATCAGGAATATATACTGTTACATGGAATATATGTAATAGATTTCGCTCTGCTCTGTATTTTGTTTTCATGCAGTGATGCAGCCATTATCTGGTATTGCTAACTAACCACGCGGGCTGTCACGCATGTAAAATTTCTGTATACAAGTTAAATCGGTCAGGTAATTCTTTCTGTTTGGTCACCTTAAATTGTTTTTTCATATATAACATTAACACAAGATGTGTACTTTTACATAAAACTCTTCTCTTTTTTTGTTTTTGGTTGTTGTTTAAAGTCATCTAATTTTGTTTTCATAGCTTGTGGTGGCATTCAGAATGCTGGACCCGCTGTGGTAGCGGTGCCGATTGGGTCAAATCAGCCTTAGGGTGGCTCTTGATGTATGACAGGCACAATGTCGTTGAAAAGAAATAATGATTTCTCCTTTTATATTTCCTTGAGCGTTTCGGAACTTGTAGAAGCTCGACCAGTTCAACATCATAACTTATAATTGTAAAAATAGTTATCACCTTCATAAACATTATCTCCGTGTTAATCCGTTTGTGACACATGTACAAGTAGTAGCACTATCTCCCGTCAGCCATGACTGACTGGGAATGCGCCCCTGGGATGATAGCTCTCAGTTTACAGGAGGATGAAGCTGTCGATCGCAACAAGTGGCGGTGATCCCTGCGGCGCCACTTCAGATTGGGCGAAAAGGAGCTCTCACAACAAGCTGAAGAGACAGGAACACGTTGAAAACACAGGAACAAAAGCAGCTGAGGGTTATCACCTCAGGGGTGCATTCCCGTAGTCAGTCATGACTGAAAGGGCTACTACTACAACTTTGCTCTTGACTTAGGGAACGAAAAGGCAGCGAAGAAGGGAACTGGCCACCCCACCTCTCGATGATGGATCTAGAATGGTGAAGTCTCTAACACTTCTCTCCCCTACGGCAGTAACTGCTATGGGACTACAACACAATATGATACTATATATTTTTTTACACGCCGCTTTAGTGTGGTTAAAAATATGCAATGTGTTTAACATACAGATTGCCATAGTTCATAATTATATTTACAGTAATAATAATAGTAAGGTAGATCTCCGATTATCCGTACCCCGACTATCCGAATTTACAATTAACCGAATCACCTAAATAAAAGTATGCGGGAATGATCTGCGACGTTAGCACCCATCCATTCCCTGATTAAACTCACGTAGTCATTATTTCAGTCTATTCCCTTCTGTTCCTAACTGTACTGTAGTCAGTTTTGGGTTGTTTTTAGTTTAATTTTCAAAACCCATTCTAATTTTCGTGAACGCTAGAAAATTTACGTAGTCTAGTTATAGAACACGGGCTGTTCGGACAATGTGGGACGAAGAAGGACATGCAACAGTTAATTTGTCGAAAATGGGGGTGAGGAGGAGGAGCATCAGGGAAGAAAATCACCAAAAAAATACGGTGATGTGGCGGCCATAATGTCTGACATCAAAAATAATTAGTGAATTTTTCAGTTCATCATCATCATTGTCGTAGATTTGTGATAGGTGATTAAGACTTAGTTTGGTCCCTTCTGAATAGACACAGAAATAGGTGATAGCTCAGTGAGATGATAAAATAGAAATAGATTTTACGAGTGAGATGGAGGAAATATATTAGATTCTGTCTCTGACACTCGAGAAGCTCCTCTCAGTCAGCCTATCATCTACAACAGAGTTAGATTAGTCAGACAAATCTGATATAATATATATTAATATATATAGGACCTCACATACCCACACACATAAGTGACGACAATAGACGCACAAACGTGGCAAAACTATAACAATGATTATATAGATATTTGGGAACGAACTGACCACCACACTGATTTAGTTTAATAGAATTTTAATTATCAGACTAAAACTCCATCACAACACATAAAATTACATCAAGCATATACAAATAGTCATAAAGTCAATGAATTGCTACAAGAATGATAGACCCATTGGTATGATCTTTCCCCCGATGTATAGCCCACAGTCCTGTTAGAAGAAAAGTGATAGCCACAAGGAGTCACGGATACATATGATTTAGTCTAAGATTTCCCTTTAAAGGTATGAACAGACTTGGATCCTCTGATCTATCCTAAGGAGAAATATTGTTAGCAACAAACAAAACTTACATAAAGAAATTACAAAGGGGGTGAATAAATAGTTATCATAAAACATCACTCAGTCTACTTTCACTCGGTTCTTTCATCAGGGTACCCTGGCTCACGTTCTTACCTAATAGCTTGCTGGTGTTCGCCGTCTGGCGCACTGTACGACGCACCGTTTAAATCTGTCTACTTTTGCTGAAGCGGATTCCCAGCTCTGCAGATCGTGGTTTCATTCACGGGGTCCGGTGAGCGTCCTCTTCGTGCGATAATTTTCTTTACAGATTTAAGTTAGTGTTACTTCACTCCGTTCAGGTAAGAATTAATTTTAAGCGGGCACACAGTGTCAGAATCACGAGGTTTCCCTTATTTAGGAAGATGACCGGTTGGTAAATTCTTTCAATAGATAATTATTGTTCACACCCACAGTTCGTCAAAATGTCGGAAGGTCAATGATTTGTAATGTTTTTCTCTCGCCACAGGGCTGCATGTACATTAGAGTTTGTGAAGAAATATGATCTGGCTCAAAGGCACAGTATAAGCATTTAGTCTTTAACAAACGTTAGTGAGAGTGGTTCTCTAGCTATTTATGGAGACACACGCACTGTCAGGCAGGTGTTAACTTGTAAACCAACGTGGTTAAAGATATAAAAAGTTTCTTCTCTCAGATGTACTAAAACGCTAGCAAAGTTGGGTTACCCCAGTTTTCACTGCATAAAGAAAAACAACATATCAAATACTTATACATACTATGTGCTACGGTTATAACTTACATTATAAACTGCAAGCGTAGAGCTTGTCTTATCGTTTAAAACTTCCCGTGAAATAAGTTATATCTATAAAATCAATCATCATGAATTAGAAATACATGTGTATTTCGTCAATACTCAATGATGAATCAGTGCAGTTATCAGTTTGTTTAAATATTCTCGACTGGTTATTAGCAGTTAAATTACATTTATTATCGCTGCATGAGTTAAGCTAGAAACTACAATTTATTCTGCTTTCCACTGAAACACGTCATCTAGAGAATATAACCGACTTATAATTTAATCACTCTGCACAAAAGAAACTAGTGAATTAATATAATAGGCGATTTAACACTTAATCACTCACAAAATACTAGATATATAATATTTACCTCAACACAGAACTACTAAGAACTAAACCACTTCGACCAAACTAAATGCCATCTTCTATCAACAGAGATTCTTAGGAATCGAACGTAGGTTGTTCTAGTCTTGACTGCGAAGTTACTGAGTGACTGAAATCTAAAACTCCGGTTAAGATATATCTTAAACGGACAAAGGATGTGCGTTATTTTCAAAACCCGAAATAGCCTCCCCTTCTCGTCTTAACACTTACGGTAACTCAGACATTCGCCATAACTGCCAAGAGTGCGTCTTCACACCTCTACGAATATGGCTATTTCTGATCCGATGCAGAGTGTCATATCACACTTCAAGAACTCAGCCGAAGAAACGCTGTGTCAGGTGAAAAATGTAGACGGTATGTCTCATTAGATGGCAGTTTCCACGCCTCACCGAGCAACTTAGCCGTAAAAGCTACGTGTCAGATGGAAATACCAACCGATATGTCTGAAATCATGTCTTACTGGACGAATAATCACACTATTCGTTACCATGACATCTTATGCAATAAATGCGTTTCTAAATGAGAATAGAAACAGGCAAAAGTTTAAATGGGAAAGTAATATTTATCGCAAGCGAACGAATGCGAAAAACACAGGAAAAGGATAAAAGAGCGATAATAAAGCAGAGGACACGGATAGAAAAAGAAAAGAATATAGAAAATTTATTGATCATAAATCTCTATGCGACAGAACGTCCCCCCTTTAAGATATGGAAGCACTCCATGTCTACGTTATGGTAATAAATTTCCTATATCCATAGCTTCAGGGTGTCTGTCCTCTTCCGTCTCATCTCCCCCCTCCGTCTCTCTCCAATTCCTACTCAAGTCCCCTCCACCATTCTTCCTTCTCTGGAATGTCTTCTGTGCGCGCTTGAAAGAGTGTCGCCGCTTTTGACATTTTTGAAAGATTTCGTGTGTGCGCAGTGGAATTTCCCTGCCACTATCGTCATCTTCGTCAATTATGGCGATCGTCAGGAGATGTTCGGAGGTCGGCACTGGTCTTTCCAAGTATTTCTTTAACATATTTAAATGAAAAACCTTCTCCTTTCCTTTAATAGAGATCTGGTAGTTAGCCTTAGAAATCTTTTTCAGAACGGTAAACGGCCCTTGCCTTCCGATCCTCAGTTGGTTGTTTCCGCTAGGGAGTAACACCAAAACTTTCTCTCCTGCGTCCAGTTCTCTCTCTTTCGCGACTTTCCTGTATCAGTTAGCGTGCTTTGTGCGTGCCCGCTTAAAGTTGGTCGTTGCTAGGTCCCATCTTAGTTTCAACCTTTCCTTTAAATCCGACATATATTTACTTGCTGAGACAACTGTATCATCCGACTTCTGGTCTGTCAGCGACCTGAGTAAGGCTTCAAGCGGGCCCTTAATGGGTCTGCCGAATAAAAGCGTGGCTGGAGGAAATCCTGTGGACGTATGTGGTGTTTCTCTGTAGCCAAATAGAGCTGCAGGGATAGAAAGATCCCACTCGTCAGGTTTCACTTGTGCCAGTTTACTTAACATCATGTTGAGGTTCCGTTAACACGTTCTACTAACCCACTTCTGGCCAGAGTGTAAGACTCAGTGTAGATGTGCTGGTCCCTCAAGATCTTAACGATCTCATCCATCAACAGGTTTCGGTATGGAGATCCGTTATCCGTTAACACTTGCTGAGGGAATCCCAACCGAGTAAAAATCTGCACGAGGGCTTTTGCGACATGCTTGGCATCCGCGCATGTTAGCGGGATAGCTTCTGCCCATAAAGTGCATGTGTCGACTAAGGTGAGGATGAACCTGTTCCTTCTTTTAGTCCTTTCTAGGGGTCCTAAAATGTCGATCACAACCCGTTCAAATGGTGTTCCCATTATTGGCATTTCACCCATGGAAACTGGGGGTGTCCGTTGCTTGGGTGGTACACGTTGGCACTGGGCACAGGATTTGACATACCTGATAATATCAGTATTTACTCCTGGCCACCAATAATGAGTGGTTATCCGTTGGTTTGTGGCGTTCTGTCCCATATGTCCGCTGAAGGGAAGAGAGTGCCCCATTTCTAAGATTTGGCTTCTGTACTGTTTCGGTACTGGGAGCTGGTTGTAACCTTGGTAAGGCTTGCCCGTTCTGCGATAAAGTACGCCATCCTTAGAAAAAATGTCCCCGTGCTGTCTGGGTTCCTTAGCCATGGGCAGTTTCCTAAAGCAGGATGCCAAAGTAGGGTCCTTTTGTTGCGCTTCTTTAAGTTCGATAGGTAACAAATTAGGCGCAGGCTCCCGTTCCTTCTTGGTTTGCCCTCTTGTAGTTACTGCTGCCACAATCGGCTCTTCCGGTTTCCCAATAAACACATATCTACCGCCAAGTATGCCTGGATAGATGGGCTCATCAATAACAGCCGCTTTGATCACACCTCTGGCAAAATCAGAATGGATCTCCACCAATGCGATGGGAAGCGCTGTACGGGCCTCACTCTTAAGAACTCCACAAAGTTGGACGGTCTCTGCTATCTCTTGACCGGGTTTAAACAGGTGTCTGGCAACAATGCAATCATAAGAAAGCCCCGTGTCAAATAAACAAAAAGTTTGAGAACCGTTCAATATAACAGTACCTCGCGTTGAGGGTCTCTCTCCCTCAGGTTGGGAATCACTGTCAATAATTCCGCCTTGAGAGACTGTTAGCAAGCATCCAATGCGTTTAGGCTCAGTGTGCTCGCCCTGATCATTAGTCCCGTGCTCAGGGGTTCTACCTTTGCCACCTTGTCCTTTCTGGCTGCGCTGCCATGAAGGGCGGTCGTGTTGATCAGACTGTTTACTGTGGTTGGGGTGCTTGTTTTTGTAGAACTTGTATTTTTCCGGAGGTGGGTTTTGAGGTCCAGTTTCTCTGTGGTTATTCTGATTAGAAGCATGAGAAGATTGGTCTAGATTATTCTTCCGAAAATGCTCTTCTGTCGGTTTACGTTTTGTGGCCGGCAGTTCGGCCAGCGCATTTTGATAGCGCTCAGACTTTTCTACGATGTCTTCCAGCTTTTCTGCACCCTGCTCAGCTAGAAACTCCGGGTATCAGCAAGCAAAGTATTCTTTATTTGTTCTGTTATAACAAATTCATCAAGACCTTCATAGGTAGAGGGGAGCTGTTAAAGCTCTAGGCACTTTGTTAGGTATCCCTTTAGACGAGAAGAGAACTGCTGAAAAGTTTCAGAGCTCTCCTTCCTGCTGTTGCAAAACAGTTGCAAAAAGCTTTCGCGCATTCATTTCAAAGCGCGCCAGTAACGCTTTCTTCAAGACGTCGTAATTGTCTTGTTGGCTGCTCTCCAGTTTGGCGTAAACATCATACGCACTGCTTTTCAAAGCCTGGGAAAGCTTCATATTCCAACGCGATCTCTCTAAACCGTACAGAGTTGCAATTTTCTCAAATTTTTCTAGATACGTGTCAATCTTCTCATTAGGACAAGGGAAAGATTCCAGAGCGAAAGACATAGCGGAGAGGTGAAGAGATTGAGTGTTAGAAGGATCAGTTAAGGAAGAATGAGGAGAAGATTCTCCATTGCTGGAGGTAGAGGCAGAACCACTGCTTTGGAACTCTAGAGTCTTAAGCGCCAACTCGTGCTGTCTGTGTTTCTCTTTTTCCTCATGCTGTCTTTCCTCCCTCTCCATCTCCTGCTGTCTCTCCTTCTTTCTTTCCTCATGCTGCATCCTGCGAATTTCCATTTCCTCATCCATCTTCTTCTGCTCTTTAGCTTCAGCTGCTTTCCTCTCCGCATCATATCTGTCAAGTTCGTCCCTGACAAAAGCTTTCGCTTCCTCACCGTCCAAACCTTCTTCTCTTGCCTCATCCCTGAGGATCTGACTAAGCTTCGCCCTCTCTGCCATTGTAAATAGGTGACTGAGACTTAGTCGAGAAAGAAGTCAGAAAAAAGATACACTGGTTCCTACCACTTGCGAGAAAATACCAAAACAAAGATGATATACTTTAACCTGGGATACCTCCTCCTATACTATAGTATCTAACTATCGCTGCTATTAATCGGCAATAAAGCACCTAATGCAGACGACTACGCCAAATAAATGGTAGTTAAGATTACTCACAGAAAAATACGTTGCTATAGTGGAAACAAAATTATTATTGCAAAGATTTAAAGAGAAAAAAAAATCCCTTAATTTTTTTTTTTAAAGTCCACTACAAGTTCATCCCTGAAGACAGTAGGGTAAGGGAGGCAATTAACAAGACGTAATTGTCTGAACGTACTCCTTAGCTTAGCTCAAACACCTACTTCTTCAGAACCCTGTGATTGCTAGACAATCACAAACTTTACCAGCGTTTAGTATTACAAAATCAATAACTAACATATATTCCGACAAAGTCAACCTGTAACTCAAATGTATATTACTAAAAATGCTGTGGAAAATTAATTATTAATTGTAAGGTCAGCACGCCCATAAACAGATCATTGGTCTAGGGGAATAGTTATTTTTTAAAAGATACACAATACCACGAGACAATCACACTCTTACTCTTTTTCAGAATAAAGAACATAACAGACGAGCTAATATATTTATCCTACTCGTCTTCCTATTCTAAGTTCAAAATCCCGATTGTTGCGGCCTCTCGGGACCCCCGTGTGTTATGGGTGCTTCGATGACTTCTAGTATTTGAGGATGAACAAATTATTATATGCGTATTCAGTTTATAGAGTCAAAGTCCCTCGGGTTCTTATCACTTTTGTAGGATTCCGTAATACTGTTCGTTGGTATCGATAATGTCTGCTTAACCCTTGTGATACATTCTGTGCTGAATATGTTTCATATTAAATATTCGACCCTTGACTGACCTGGGTTAGTCTCTTGTCTTATTAATTATATTGGCAGTGTGAGATGCAGCGTGTTAAGACATCAATCATCACTGGTCATGATTAGTTGAAGATGAATAGCATTTAACTCAACTCCGAATACGATAGTTGATAAGACTGTGATTTTGACGACTCAAAATATTTAATTAGTAATTTCATACCATGAGCAGACACCAACTACATGGGAACAAAAGTCACATCACATTCATATACGATCTGTAAGAGTTCTCATTATTTCATAAGCACATGTTCACAATCTCTATCTAGAGTTCTGGTTAGAGGTCAGTTCCTTTTAACGGCCAATGTCCTTTGGCATAAATTCAGAGGCTAACTAGACTTACTCCCGTCGCTAGTTTATACAATAGCCTGTTGCACTAGACTTAACTATCTTGCTAGTTTCGCAATACACTTATTATGCTAGGCTTACGTCTACTGCTAGTCGTTTAATAATCCGTTACACTAGGCTTACGCTTGCCGCTAGCTGTACAATATCCATCTATACTAGTCTTACACTATTGCTAGTAACATAATGTTCCTTTGGCATACCACGCCGGGCTAATCTGCCATAATTATGCAAACTGCGTTATTCATACGACGACTTACGTTTGGTTCAAGAAATACACTGCTCAAATGGCTTCCCAGCCACACAATTAAAAAGTGGTTGTACCACACAATATCAGTGGCAATGGCCACACTTCTGAAACACACTGCCGTTCGGGTCAAAACCCACAAGTCGAATCTATAGTGGCAATGGCCACACATGCCATACGCTGCCGTTGGGGCCGAAGCCCACACGTCGAATGACCTTACAAAGACATACGCGTCATGCATAGTGATATGCATACTTGTCGTTACTATATTCAATTGCGATGTTCCATGGTGCAGCAATTCGAGTCGGCCAAACTCAAATGCCTGCACACATGCAACAATCATCGACATCGGTCGATGAGATATATCTCTAGTCGTTTGAGGTGTTCCATGATACAGCCATTCGGATCGAGCACAAATCCAAATGTCTGTAAGTATGAAACAATCATCGACATCAGTCGCGGAGATATAATCATTTGAGGAATGCGCCATGCTGCAGACATGAAGCAATCCTCAACATCATCCCCCTCACTTCCAAACGTGACACTTGTGGCACGGATGATAGTGATGGAGAAGACGCCCGTCTCCCGAAGATATCAATATTAGTACTACCTACTTATAACTATGATAATCATTAAGTAGACACATTAAATTTTATAACATTAATAATAGCACTTGTCAACATGGTGACTAAAGAGTTAATTCAATTTCTTCTCAGAGAAGTTGCGCGATAAAAGATCTGCCAAGTTATTGTCTGATCCAGCAATGGGCAGAATCGTAAATGAAAATTCTTGAATCAACAAATACCATCGGTGTATTCTAGCGTTACGCATTGTCCTAGCTGTTATGTAAGTAAGAGGACTATGGTCTGTCATAATGTAAAAGTGCGTGCCGATGAGATATCTTGACAGCTTCTCCAGGCACCAGACCATCGACAGGAGCTCACGTTCACCTGTCGCATACTTCTGTTCAGCCGGAGTCAGTTTCCTCGACACATAGAAACATGGATGGAGTGTTTCCTTGTAACATAGCAGCAAACAACCACCCATGGAGTAGCTCGAGGCATCTGATTGGAGAATGAATGGAATACGTATATTCGGTAATAACAAAATAGGTGCATTGCTAAATAATTTCTTAATTGTTACCAAAGCGCTTTCGCAATCTTTGTCCCAACGTACCTTATTAGGACTACCTTTGGTCAACAGTGCGGATAAAGGTGTAGATAGTTGTGCGAAATGCGGGATGAACTTATGGTAATAGTTTATCAGGCCTAAAAGGCTTCTAACTTGTTTCTTAGTTGAAGGGGTAGAAATCTCAAGAATTCTTTTGACTGTATTGTCGTCAGGATACAGTTTGTGGTTACCTATTCGGTGACCAAGAAAAGAAATTTCCTGACAACTTATTTGGACCTTTGAAGGTCGCACAGTCAAACCATGCATACGTAACGTATGTAGAAGGGAAGTTAAACCATCAATATGGTCTTCCCACGAGTCATGAAATAGGCAGATGTCATCGATGTACGTGATGACATCTTTACGATCGCCAAGAAGGCGGCGCATCATGCGCACAAACGTCGCTGGCGCATTTACCAACCCAAAACACATATAATTCCATTGGTAGAGCCCAAAAGGAGTTGTGAAAGCTGTGTAAGGTTTGGCATTTTCGGCAAGAGGAATCTGCCAGTAGCCTTTAGAGAGATCTAGTTTGCTAAAGAAAGTAGCATTAGATAATTCAGACAAAAGATCATCTAAAAGTGGCATAGGCTCACCGTCTGTGATTGTAATTTTGTTCAATCGTCTAAAATCAATACAAATACGTAAAGAATCATCATTCTTTTTAACAATCACCATTGGGAATGCATATGGTGATTCCGAAGGAGATATCACACCTAAACGTATCATCTCCTTTAACTCTTTCTCTACCCTATCTTTGTGGTGTAAAGATATAGGATAGGGTCTAAGTTTGATAGGTTTATAATCAGTAAGAGTAATATCATGGGATATAAGCGATGTCTGACCTGGAAGGTCGGTGAGAACATCATTGAAAGAAATGAGAATATCCCGAACTTGATCTTGTTGAGAAGAAGACAGTGAAGAAGAAATAGTCACGTCTTTCCAAGATTCCGATGATTGCAAAGAAGGTAGTTGGAATCGTAAAGGGATAGACGAAGTGGTATCTTCTTCATGAACAACTGCAAAAGAAGCAGTATGATGTGAAGAATCATCAATAGAGTTAATAACAGGAATTAATTCCTGTGGTCTTTCAACTGCTAATTTTAGCATGTTGACGTGGAAGGTTTTGATTTTACCTCTAACGTTCACTGAGTAGTCAACATCTGTGACTTGTTTGATAACATCAAATGGACCTTGCCATGATATCAGTAATTTGTTATCGTTATGAGGTAGCAACAACCAAACTTTTTCCCCTGGTTTGAATGATCTTAATATTCTCTTTTGTTTATGTAATAATCGTGATCGTTGAGTGGCTGATTTTATACTCTGGGATGCATAAATGCACGCATCGATGATTCGTTGTCGGAGATCAATCACTAACTCGTAGCTGTTTCGAGTGGCTGTATCAATTGATGCTCCAATCAACAAATCCTTGAGTATCATCATTGGTCCGCGAGGATTCGAACCATAAACCAATTCGAACGGAGGCCACCCCGTGCTTTCGTGGGGCACTTCACGAAAAGCAAACAGGGCCGCCGGCAGAAGCCTGTCCCATTCACGAGGGCATTCTTCAGTTATCTTAGATAACATCTGTTTTAGAGTGCTATTGTAGCGCTCGCACACACCGTTTGATTGAGGCCTATACGCACAACAAAACGAGTGGTGAACAGATAACATGGATTCTAAATCCCTCATAATGTTGGAAGTAAATTGTGATCCTTGATCTGACAAAATATCTTCCGGAAAACCGATTCGACAAAATATCGAAAATAATGCATCAGACACAGATGCAGTTGTGATGGTTTTCAACGGTATGGCCTCTGGCCAACGCGTGCAAAGATCTACGCAAGTTAAAATATAACGAAATCCATTATTTGAAACAATTGATAACGGACCCACTATATCTACTGCAATCTTTTTGAAAGGTCTCTCAGGCACGTCTGTAATCTGTAAGGGTGCCGTATGGAACCTGCCCTTACGTGCTATACCTTGGCATGTTGTACATGATTTGCAGTATAACTTTGTATCTTTATTAACCCCAGGCCAATAAAATTGTGACGTAACACGAAACAATGTTCTTTTGATCCCCATATGCCCTGCCATAGGGGAGTCATGACCTGTTTGTAGGACCAATGGTCTGTATTCCTTAGGTACTATCACTTGATGTATAATTGTTTTGCCATCATCATAATATCTAGTGAGTATTGATTTCTTTATCTTGAACCATTGTTTAGCCCCTCTTGTGTATTTAATAGTTTTTTGTTCTGCTCGGCTAAACAATCCTTGTAAAGTTGGGTCACTCTTCTGTTTTTCTGCAAAAACAGAAGGTGAAACAGTGCCAACTTGAGACATAATTGTATCTATTATAGGAAGAGGTGGTGTAGCCATTTCCGTAGCTAACTGTTGTGCTCTCGTTACAACAGCATTTGCCACCTGTGGGTGAGATTCAACCCACATTGCAATCTCCTCAGGAGTGCAATCTTTAACTCCTGGTATGTTTCCTATTATAATTTCAGTTATGGGTGCTCTCAAGCCGCAGGCATAGACAGTGTCTGTGTAAAAAGGAGTATCAATGCATACTCGTGCCACAGGGAAAGTTTCTATATTCCCACCAAATGTGACACACTTAACTGATTTGCCTGTAAAAGCAGAGGGCTCGATAAGCGAGTGCTTTATGCCTATGGTTGAAGACCCAGTGTCCCGCAAAACTCTTACTACCTTACCCTCCAATATTCCGGGATGAAATGTAAGATAACCGACATTTACACATGCCGACATTGTTGGCATACAATGGCCACAATCAAGTGTAATTGTAGACTTTAATCTGTCTTTCGACTGACACTCATAACATGTATCATTCATTACCATACATGCGTTCGCATGATCATTATCATCATTACCTTTTTCCTTTTTAACACTGCAACTATTTGCATGTCTCTGTTTATTTTTGTCTCTCGACGGAGATCTGGCATTACCTTTGTTATTATTGACTGACTTTTTATTGCAATAATAGAAATCAGTAGAGTCATCCTTCCTGGCATCTCCACCATAAGATGATCTTTGCTTATAGTATCCTTTTTGATGTGAACCATCATAATCCCTGCCTCTGTGATACCCACGATCATGAGGTGAATATCCTCTATAACCTCGTCGATATGAATTCGAAGGAGAGCGATGACGACGGAAGTTATAAAAACCTCTGTCGGATTGATAATAATCTGAACGACAACGTCCATCAAAGCTCTTCGATCGAGGTCTGTGATCATGTTGTGCCGCACACACAGGCATAGGATCTCGAATAGTCGATCTATGAAGATCTTTATTCTGATGTGCGGTCTGATACTGTCTTCCGAGTTTTTCATACTCATTGATAGAATTAGGATGTCTTTCATGTAAATATGCTTCTAATTCATGGCTGCATGCGGATAAAACTTTATCTCGCAGCATGAGATCTATAACACCTTCATATGTTTTATTTATACCAGACAGATCAATCCATCTGCTAAGGAAATGTTTAATAGATGCAATGAATTCACCAAAATCTGCATCCTTGCTTGGCTTAGCCGCATGAAAGCGATCTCTGAATCCAGACTCAGTTAACTGGAAACGTCTTAGTAATACCTCTTTTACGACATCGAAATCGCTTCTGCTCTTTTCATCAAGACTCATGAAACATTTAAGTGAGTCACCAGTCAAAAAAATCAAGTAAAAGACTGCTCCATCTTTCCTTGGGTATGTTCAGAGCTGTGACCTTGATGATGAATCTAGATATAAAAGAGTCAACACAATCGCGAGTTTGGTCAAAATGTGGCATTTTTAACTTAGGATAAAAAAATATTTGTAGCAGCCGCAGTCTTAGTCTGTTCAGACTGCACTTTAGCTAATTCTAAAGCTTTTTCTTTTTCTGCATGAAGTTTTAATGTTTCCATTTCCATGGCATTTTTATGTGCTTGATCCAGTTGCATAAGTTCCATTCTCCTTAATTCCATTCTTTCCTTCTCTAATTCTCTGTCTTTTTCTTGTTGAGCTAATTCTTTATCTTTCTGCTCTCTGTCTTTTTCTTGTTGAGCTAATTCTTTATCTTTCTGCTCTCTGTCTTTTTCTTGTTGAGGTATAGTCAGTCGTTCTAATTCCAATTTCATGGATATTTCTTTTTCCATCAATTCCCTTTCTTGGGTTAATTCAAACCTCCTAAGCTCATCAGCTCGTTTAGTCATTTCGCGCTGTTCCATTCTTTCCAGACGCGATAAATATTCATCATATTTCGTATCTGCAAAACTTTGTAGTTCCGCTCCTGATTTTCCATAACTTTTTCCAATATCAATGAATTCCTGTAGTGTAGACATGATAATAGGTTTCTGAGTACCTTCAATAGTCTATAATATACACCAGGATTATAGAACTCACTATAATATGTACATGTATATATTAATCAATAATAAACAAGTTCCAAGAACATGTGACAAAGACAGTGAAAACAATCAAATGAGTTACAATGAAATGATTTTTCAATTATACGACAACACTTTACACTTATAAAGTAAATAAAGGAGACTTATAAACAGTAATCAGTAAAAGAAAGAGAAGAATTTACATCACAAAAATATAACAAGACAAGTCGTCATAAACGAACGTGTAGACAAAGAAGTTTTAGATCACACACGACAACAATTGTCAACAGTACTGAAATTAGGTTATGTAAATAAAGAGGACGTAATTCACTTGACGAAACTGCTAAGTACACAAAATATGGTTATATTGCGAACCGAAGAAACATTTATATCCTGACTCATAAGAAAAAATATAATCAGTCAGATCCTCAGTCGGCGAATATAAGCATGCAAATCTAATAGAAGTTAACATTCACTGAAGCTTTCCTGGGAAAATTCCAGTCAATATTAAACACGACGAGTATACAAATATACGGATAAACATGAATGGGGAAACACAGATGATAGTAAAAAGTAAGTAAAGTGATGATGAACTGTAAACCAAAGCTAATGCAAGGACAATATGATAATGTTCAAGCGCCTAAGCACAATCAAGAACTTATCTGTTTAGCTGTCCCTCTGAGAAATACATGAATGCATGTAATTCTAATCCTAGTTCCGAAATGTGTCTTCAACAGCTGTAGTCCATTGATGATAGACCTTGACCTTCGCAGCAGGGAACCGTTTGAAAGTATTGCTTCGGACTTCGAACGTAGTTTCTTCAATCGATCTGCGTCGCAGCTTCAGATGAATTTGATGAAGAGAAACATTCTCCACTGGTTCAGGTTCTCGAATGGAAGATTACCGTTCTATCTGCGTGTATCAGTCTCTTGTGGAAGAAAAATTCGGATTCTCAGGCAATGTTGTCTGCTAGCGTTGACGGCATCGATGTAGTGACGTCACTTTCTGTCCTGCGCATTTCAGTTGCCAGTTAGGCTTGAATGAATGATTTTGCCTTCATAACGTTCATCATCAGTTTGACTTTCTTCGATACTTGAAGGGGGGAATCCAGTATTCACGAAATCCAGACACTTTCTGACACCAGTATGTTGCGGCCTCTCGGGACCCCCGTGTGTTATGGGTGCTTCGATGACTTCTAGTATTTGAGGATGAACAAATTATTATATGCGTATTCAGTTTATAGAGTCAAAGTCCCTGGGGTTCTTATCACTTTTGTAGGATTCCGTAATACTGTTCGTTGGTATCGATAATGTCTGCTTAACCCTTGTGATACATTCTGTGCTGAATATGTTTCATATTAAATATTCGACCCTTGACTGACCTGGGTTAGTCTCTTGTCTTATTAATTATATTGGCAGTGTGAGATGCAGCGTGTTAAGACATCAATCATCACTGGTCATGATTAGTTGAAGATGAATAGCATTTAACTCAACTCCGAATACGATAGTTGATAAGACTGTGATTTTGACGACTCAAAATATTTAATTAGTAATTTCATACCATGAGCAGACACCAACTACATGGGAACAAAAGTCACATCACATTCATATACGATCTGTAAGAGTTCTCATTATTTCATAAGCACATGTTCACAATCTCTATCTAGAGTTCTGGTTAGAGGTCAGTTCCTTTTAACGGCCAATGTCCTTTGGCATAAATTCAGAGGCTAACTAGACTTACTCCCGTCGCTAGTTTATACAATAGCCTGTTGCACTAGACTTAACTATCCTGCTAGTTTCGCAATACACTTATTATGCTAGGCTTACGTCTACTGCTAGTCGTTTAATATCCGTTACACTAGGCTTACGCTTGCCGCTAGCTGTACAATATCCATCTATACTAGTCTTACACTATTGCTAGTAACATAATGTTCCTTTGGCATACCACGCCGGGCTAATCTGCCATAATTATGCAAACTGCGTTATTCATACGACGACTTACGTTTGGTTCAAGAAATACACTGCTCAAATGGCTTCCCAGCCACACAATTAAAAAGTGGTTGTACCACACAATATCAGTGGCAATGGCCACACTTCTGAAACACACTGCCGTTCGGGTCAAAACCCACAAGTCGAATCTATAGTGGCAATGGCCACACATGCCATACGCTGCCGTTGGGGCCGAAGCCCACACGTCGAATGACCTTACAAAGACATACGCGTCATGCATAGTGATATGCATACTTGTCGTTACTATATTCAATTGCGATGTTCCATGGTGCAGCAATTCGAGTCGGTCAAACTCAAATGCCTGCACACATGCAACAATCATCGACATCGGTCGATGAGATATATCTCTATTCGTTTGAGGTGTTCCATGATACAGCCATTCGGATCGAGCACAAATCCAAATGTCTGTAAGCATGAAACAATCATCGACATCAGTCGCGGAGATATAATCATTTGAGGAATGCGCCATGCTGCAGACATGAAGCAATCCTCAACACCGATAGACGAGACCTCATTTGTCGTCCTTGCTCAGGATTTTCAGTTCAATTTCCGGAAACAAGCCCACATATGTCGTAGATTTGTGATAGGTGATTAAGACTTAGTGTGGTCCCCTCTGAATAGACATAGAAATAGGTGATAGCTCAGTGAGATGATAAAATAGAAATAGATTTCACGAGTGAGATGGAGTAAATATATTAGATTCTGTCTCTGACACTCGAGAAGCTCCTCTAAGTCAGCCTATCATCTACAACAGAGTTATATTAGTCAGACAAATATGATATAATATATATTAATATATATAGGACCTCACATACCCACACACATAAGTGACGACAATAGACGCACAAAAGTGGGAAAACTATAACAATGATTATATAGATATTTGGGAACGAACTGACCACCACACTGATTTAGTTTAATAGAATTTTAATTATCAGACTAAAACTCCATCACAACACATAAAATTACATCAAGCATATACAAATAGTCATAAAGTCAATGAATTGCTACAAGAATGATAGACCCATTGGTATGATCTTTCCCCCGATGTATAGCCCACAGTCCTGTTAGAAGAAAAGTGATAGCCACAAGGAGTCACGGATACATATGATTTAGTCTAAGATTTCCCTTTAAAGGTATGAACAGACTTGGATCCTCTGATCTATCCTAAGGAGAAATATTGTTAGCAACAAACAAAACTTACATAAAGAAATTACAAAGGGGGTGAATAAATAGTTATCATAAAACATCACTCAGTCTACTTTCACTCGGTTCTTTCATCAGGGTACCCTGGCTCACGTTCTTACCTAATAGCTTGCTGGTGTTCGCCGTCTGGCGCACTGTATGACGCACCGTTTAAATCTGTCTACTTTTGCTGAAGCGGATTCCCAGCTCTGCAGATCGTGGTTTCATTCACGGGGTCCGGGGAGCGTCCTCTTCGTGCGATAGTTTTCTTTACAGATTTAAGATAGTGTCACTTCACTCCGTTCAGGTAAGAATTAATTTTAAGCGGGCACACAGTGTCAGAATCACGAGGTTTCCCTTATTTAGGAAGATGACCGGTTGGTAAATTCTTTCAATAGATAATTATTGTTCACACCCACAGTTCGTCAAACTGTCGGAAGGTCAATGATTTGTAATGTTTTTCTCTCGCCTCAAGGCTGCATGTACATTAGAGTTTGTGAAGAAATATGATCTGGCTCAAAGGCACAGTATAAGCATTTAGTCTTTAACAAACGTTAGTGAGAGTGGTTCTCTGGCTATTTATGGAGACACACGCACTGTCAGGCAGGTGTTAACTTGTAAACCCTCGTGGTTAAAGATATAAAAAGTTTCTTCTCTCAGATGTACTAAAACGCTAGCAAAGTTGGGTTACCCCAGTTTTCATTGCATAAAGAAAAACAACATATCAAATACTTATACATACTATGTACTACGGTTATAACTTACATTATAAACTGCAAGCGTAGAGCTTGTCTTATCGTTTAAAACTTCCCGTGAAATAAGTTATATCTATAAAATCAATCATCATGAATTAGAAATACATGTGTATTTCGTCAATACTCAATGATGAATCAGTGCAGTTATCAGTTTGTTTAAATATTCTCGACTGGTTATTAGCAGTTAAATTACATTTATTATCGCTGCATGAGTTAAGCTAGAAATTACAATTTATTCTGCTTTCCACTGAAACACGTCATCTAGAGAATATAACCGACTTATAATTTAATCACTCTGCACAAAAGAAACTAGTGAATTAATATAATAGGCGATTTAACACTTAATCACTCACAAAATACTAGATATATAATATTTACCTCAACACAGAACTACTAAGAACTAAACCACTTCGACCAAACTAAATGCCATCTTCTATCAACAGAGATTCTTAGGAATCGAACGTAGGTTGTTCTAGTCTTGACTGCGAAGTTACTGAGTGACTGAAATCTAAAACTCCGGTTAAGATATATCTTAAGCGGACAAAGGATGTGCGCTATTTTAAAAACCCGAAATAGCCTCCCCTTCTCGTCTTAACACTTACGTTAACTCAGACACTCGCCATAACTGCCAAGAGTGCGTCTTCACACCTCTACGACTATGGCCATTTCTGATCGGATGCATGAGTGTCATATCACACTTCAAGAACTCAGCCGAAGAAACGCTGTATCAGGGGAAAAATGTAGATGATATGTCTCATTAGATGGCAGTTTCCACGCCTCACCGAGCAACTTAGCCGTAAAAGCTACGTGTCAGATGGAAATATCAGACGATATGTCTGAAATCATGTCTGACTGGACGAATAATCACACTATTCGTTACCATGACATCTTATGCAATAAATGCGTTTCTAAATGAGAATAGAAACAGTCGAAAGTTTGAATGGGAAAGTAATATTTATCGCAAGCGAACGAATGCGAAAAACACAGGAAAAGGATAAAAGAGCGATAATAAAGCAGAGGACACGGATAGAAAAAGAAAAGAATATAGAAAATTTATTGATCATAAATCACTATGCGACAATCATCGTCATCATTATCGACGTCCTCATCATTATCATCATCTTCGTCGTCATCATCATCGTCGTCTCGTCATCGTCACAATCATCATCATTTTCCTTTGCGTTCCTTACGAAGCATGAGTCCGTCTCGGCAGCTAGTCCCTTTGAAGGATGCCTGTACCACGCATTCCCATGCTCTTGTAGTGGTGATTAACAAACACTAACTTAAAACAAAAATTTAGTGATTAAGAGTGTAATTCATTTTAAATCCAATTATCCAAAATTTCAACTATCCGAAAAATTTTTTTTTTGTCATGAATTAATTCGGATATTTGGAGTTTACTGTATACCTACTTATTTTATTTTTATGATTATAGAGAACAACATATATATGCATTGGAATGATTGTGTAAAGAAAATTACTTATCTGGTTCATTTATGAGAATGACATATAGAAACATTTACGTGATCTCGTAATCAGAAAGCATTTACGTGGGCAACAAATACAAGCAGTTACGGGATTTCGTAAACAGAAAGCATTTCATGTGCAATTTTAGGACTAGGGTGTGACGTAGAATGTAAATATTGATACAGTGATCTGACAGCCTTTGCTTTCCCATTTAGTGTCTACCATTTGCTAAGCCAAACCACGCAATTTTCTGACTGCATTACTCATATCTAATCTACGCCCTTTTTTCCTTGAGATGTAAACAAACAGACATTTACCAATTTCCGTGACCTGCCAGCATAACAGGCAGCGAGCCCTGATTTGTTTACCTAGTTTCTCACGCGAGTTGATCTGCCAATCACCGGACATCGGACAGATCGCACGCGGGATAAACACGTAACCCTTTGATCTTCAGATACAGGGGGAACTCTGACGCCGTTTTTGCATTTCATCTCGAGAACGCGAGCGATTTCGAAAAAAGTCCGTTAGCGGGACGATGTGTTTGATGTCGGGCAAAGCAGCGCTTGAAGAGATAAACGGTGGCCGTCAGAGAACTTTTCATCTGGTCCACAGTTTCTCAATCCTATGGTTCGCACGTTAATGCGAAATTAACACCATTAGGGATCTGAGAGCAAATGAATGGATATAAGCAGTGGTCTTTTAAATTCAATTATCAGAAGTCGCTCAGAAATTCTTGGATATTCTAAACACGCCGGACTAGAACCATCCTTTGCTAAATGAGTTAAATTGTCCCGTGGGGATTTCATTTTCTGATTTGTGCACTTGATCAAAACCAGAGGCCAGCGGTTTAACATTACCAGTACCATTATTATTATTTTGGGGCTTCGATTTTTGGACTAGTTCGGTCCTCTTTCTTCATTCAGTGAAGGATTAATGGTGTCTTCTTCGTGGTTACCAGTCCCAAGTTCCTTCGTGAACCGGTTGGGCCCAAGAGACCAAAAAACATTAAGAGTAAATCGTAACTGGACTGTACATTACCCAGAATTATTATCAAATTTTTCCAGCCCACTAGGCATACGAAAGAACATATATTCCTGACGCTTGACAGCCGTAGCAACGGAGTGATCCAGAAAACTACGCTGTATCAAAATCGGCACTCACCATAAGAGCCAGCCAATAGGATTTACCATCATCATCAGTTTTACATATTGTAACATTTGTCTTAGCAACCAGATGCTTAGCAATACAGGAATTACTTTTCTCCTTTTGCAACTGTGAACGTCCCGAGCCCGTCTTGCTTCAGTAACTATTTGCGGTGACACATGATTCATCCAGGAAAAATTAAACCACCAAATTTGGCGTCCACATTGTAATTATTATTCGATACATAGGCTGGACTGGGGCCGTATTTGGGCAACCCACTTGACAGTATAGGTTCAGACTATTGTAATTTTTCAACGGATACCAACACCACGATTAGGTAAGCAAGAGTGTTTGTGGCTACATATGACAGAGTGAGAGATAAAGAGAGTGAATATTTTCCTTTGTTACAATCATTGTACTAACTTCTTTATATTTTTTATTTCGCTAAACTGAGGAGGCTTACATCGTGAAAACTGAAAGTAGCGGCCAAATTAGACATTACGTGTTCCGAACTTTCCGATTACGAATGGGAATTCTCGGTAATATATAAACGAAAAGCTTATTTATAACCGATATCTCTTCAGGTAGGATCAAAGACAGGATTCAAACTGTACCCAATGAACTCCGTGGATAATTTGGAATTCACACACGAAAATAACGAACGACCAAACATTCATCTTGTTGAGCGACTTTTTGCCAGCAGTTTGGTGGCTCTCGTCAGCAGTGATCACCCTCGCAAGCTGGATGTTTGTCACTTCAAGAAGGGCTCAGAGATATGCAACTATTCATATTCAAATGCCATTTTAGCTGTCAAACTTAACAGAATGAGACTGGTGGTATGTTTAGAAGAGAGTTTATACATCCACAACATCCGTGACATGAAGGTCTTGCACACCATCCGAGACACACCCCCAAACCCAAAGGGCATATGTGCCCTCTCACCGCACAATGAGCACGCATACTTGGCCTACCCTAGGAGCGTACATGCTGGTGAAGTCCAGATATTTGACACAATCACCCTGCGGGCTGTCATCAATATTTCTGCTCATGATAACCCGCTGGCTGCTGTTGCTTTTAACCCACAAGGAACACGGCTGGCCACAGCTTCAGAAAAGGGTACAGTGATTAGGGTGTTTAGTCTTCCTGATGGTGCTAAACTATTTGAATTTCGCAGAGGCTTGAAAAGATGTGCAGATATACAGTGTCTTGCCTTTAGTGTAGACTCCCTGTTCCTGTGTACATGCAGCAATACAGAAACTGTGCACATTTTCAAACTGGAAGACCACAAGGAGAAACCTCAAGAAGATTCATCATGGATGGGCATCCTTAACAGCACTTTCAGAACATCTGCTAGTTACCTCCCTGCTGGCATTTCAGATGTCATGAATCAAGGTCGATCATTTGCCACAGCTCGTCTGCCACATGCTGGACTGAAGAGTGTTTGCACAATTGCTCCTCTGCAGAAGGTTCCAAGACTATTGGTGGCCACTCATGAGGGCCATTTGTATATATACAACATTGACCCAAATGAAGGTGGTGAATGCACGTTGTTACGAACCCATACCTTGACTGGCCAGGCATCTGAGCATGCTACTTCTTTGGAAGAAGGCTGCGCTGATCGACCTCTCGCGCAAGCAGGAGCATCAGATGAAACATCATCATATGCTGCCACTGTGAAGCGACCCCAGTCTTCACCATGTGCAGAGACTGTGGCTCCAACAGATTCTCAGCCTTACCATGACCCACTGGATGGGGCAGTGGGAGAGGAGGAGCCTATAAGTGCACTTCGAATTCATGATGATAATGAGTTCCCTCCTATGACACACAAGTCATTTTAAGCTGCTCGAGAGACAGTGTTCAACTGGGCTAAAATTTTATAAAAGTACAGCTGAACCCTGAGTGACATGTGGCATAATTTGTCGAAAGCATCACATAAATTAAAGTTGTATTATGTCAGTGCATCTAATCTAAAAATTAGTGGCAGGGGAAAATAATTTTTTTTCTTCTTTCATTGCTCTAAATCGGGTCGGCAACCCATGAGTTTTTGGGATCTACTTTAGTAACGCTGAGCTGTCTAAATATCTACCAAACCATCCACTGGAAGATCAGAATCGACTCGTTGCCGACCCCTGCTCTAAATCTTTAAAGTTTCTCTGCTTTAAACATAAGTGTTGCAGGTGGAACTTATGGAAGGGGAAGTAATCTTTAGAATGTTTTGAACATATTAAATTTCGAGTTGCAACGCTTGATTAAGCGGATACTTGTTTGACTTTAGGATAGAATTATCTTTTCCTATTTTTCGGGTGACAGAGTACAGATAAGCGTGTGAACGCTGTTTAATGTATTTATTCTGTACTGTTTTGAGTCATGTGAATAGCTCGCTAGTCTGCATGTGTTATCGAGAACGGTGTTCAAGACAACCGAATCTCGTGACGGGTTTTTTGGCGGGACTAGTGGGTGATTGAGGGAGTTGTGTTTTGGGCGTGGACCGTGTAGGTCGAGTCCCAGTGTTTTTGGATAATGTATGCCTACGTAGGATTTGAGAAAATGTCGACTTATATATTTCGCTGTGTGTACAGTCTATGTGATACACTGCAGTGAAGATTTGTTTAGGCCATATGAACCTTATTATAGCTGCCGGGTGATGCAGGCTTCGCTGTGTATTAAGGTACTTTTGTAGGCCATATTTTGAAGATTATTGAAGCTGCCGGGTGATGCAGGCTTTGCTGTGTATTAAGGTACTTTTGTAGGCCATATTGTGAAGATTAATGAAGCTGCCGTGTGATGCAGGCTTTGCTATGTATTGAAGTACTTTTGTAGGCCATATTTTGAAGATTATTGAAGCTGCCGTGTGATGCAGGCTTTGCTATGTATTGAAGTACTTTCGTAGGCCATATTGTGAAGATTAATGAAGCTGCCGGGTGATGCAGGCTTCGCTGTGTATTAAGGTACTTTTGTAGGCCATATTATGTTTAGCTGCAGTATGAAGATTTGTGAAGCTGTTAAGCTATTATAAGTCCAGGATTAGGACAGGCCTATTATATATTAACTGCAGTGTGGAGATGTATGAAGCTATTAAGCTATTATAAGTCCAGGATTAGGACAGGCCATATTATATATTAACTGCAGTGTGGAGATGTATGAAGCTATTAAGCTATTATAAGTCCAGGATTAGGACAGGCCATATTATATATTAACTGCAGTGTGGAGATGTATGAAGCTATTAAGCTATTATAAGTCCAGGATTAGGACAGGCCATATTATATATTAACTGCAGTGTGGAGATGTATGAAGCTATTAAGCTATTATAAGTCCAGGATTAGGACAGGCCGTATTAGATATTTAATGCCCGGGAAATTATGTTATAATGATTAGTGTTTGTGCTATCGAATGCGAGTACATTTATGGCCAGTAATAACAGTAATAATATTTCAGACTGAAACCACTTTGGTATCAGTTGGTGGTTTTCAGTTAACAGGATCTGACATCTACGACTATTCGCGTCGACAGCCTAAGTGGCGTAGTTTTCGTATCATTGGATATCATTTAAGATGTGCCTGAGTGGCGTATACGATTAAGAAATTGTTACCTCTACAGTGATATGTACTTGAAGCAAGAGGATAAAGTGAATCAAATTTTGTCCACCAGACCATAACATATCTAGAGGATCAGTCACTACAAGTTGAAAATAATACATATGACTTTCACGTGACAAGAGTGTAGAACACTTGACTTTGTTATAATTAGCCCTATGTGGGCGTGCCTTGAATCTCCTGTACTTCAGAACTGTTACCTAGTTATTATCTGCCTGGGTGGCGCATTTGAGAAACGACGCACGCTTTATTCGTGGTAGAAGGCAACTTTACACCAGTAGCAATTGACGTCCTATTTCATGCCTATAGACGACAACAACGTCTGCAGTGGTCAAGGAAGTTCAATTAGACTTGGACAGTATTTGTACCAGCATTTGTACGGGTTGTGACAGATTTCTGCAATATTCGGGTTACCTGTGCCAGTTGTCACCATCACAAGTTCAAGATGTTATGATACACGGAGTTGCCGTGTGCATTTTAGACTACAGAAGAGTCAAGAGTTGCAGTGTGTGCTGTATTATGGTTCCTGTCAACTTGTGCATTGTTAAGCACATATCATATTGACGAAATTACCTGAAGAGAAACGAATCAAGTTGCAGTGCTTTCCCGCAGTGGAGGTTTTAGCAGTCTATGTGATATCCAGTGTCGTGGCGGAAAAGAAGCGGGATCATTGACAGATAAGTGATTGTGTCTTGTGTAAATTGTGTCACTTCATATATGTCGCTGGGCCTCCCTAATTGCTCATTTTGTTATTATTGTTGTTTATGTCTAATTTGACATATGATTAAGATTTGATGCATAGGTGTTAATGGCTGTTGACATATGTCGATTTTCCTGATAATGATGTGACTTGATAAAGGTGCTATAAAAAGGAATTGGTGATACAGAATTGAGGAATAAGCTCATTTCTTGACAAATAGTTGGCTTTGTGAGCTGGAAAGTTAATTGTCCAATCTTTTGGGACAGTAATTTGTCATAACTATGAGTGATTACTAGATATATTGGATTAAGTAAGTGAATCACTATGGATGATGATGAGATAGATCCTGAGGATATGAGGCCTATATTGGCTTATTTGTGGGAAGAAGGTAGAGATTAACAACAATTAAAAGGCCCACAGCTTGAGGAACATGTGATAGACAGATTTTTGGTCAATGCGTCAAGAGCGCTAAAATATTTTGCTGAGGAGAATTTTCAGTCTCATCCTCATTTAATGATGGCTAAAGAGTTAGCGGATTTGCTACTTTGGGAATTTCGCGGATTTCTGTACAACTATATTAATGTTAAACACGATCACATAAGGAGGGGAATACACAAGATGATTCAATACGGCATTTCTGATGGTCAAAAGAAGGAGTTAGAAGATGAGGAGCAAATAAGAAGGAACAAACGGAGTGCCCTACAGGAAAGGGAAAACTTCTTAGAGAGTACCGCTGAAGTGAGTAAAGTACATGAAACAGTGTCTAGACTTACGGGTGAATTGCAAAAGTCAAACTCAGAACTTGCTAGTGTGCAGGCAAGTTTGGATTTAGCATTGTTGAAGATAAAGCAATTGGAAGTCCAGATGAAAGATAAGCAAATTGAGGTAGAAAATATTACACAGGAGGTCCAACAAAATAAACAGATTTATGAGAATTTGAAAGTTGAGACCGATAAACGTGATAGAGATTATACAGAGTCACTTCTTGATTTAATGGATGATATTGCGAATCTTGGTCTGCAACAGGAAGAAAAGAATGAGATGATTCCAGAAAAGATTGATGAGCTTAATAATAGCAATGATTATATTAAGATTCAGTCACTACAACTAGAGTTGACTCAGTTGAGAGCAAATAAAGAACAGTTAGAGAAAGAGACATTAGTGGAGTTGACGGCTGAGAAAGAGAAGGTCGCTAAAATTGAAAATTTACTCGCAGAAGAAAGCGACAAAGTTTTGGCTGTTAAGGAGTTAAATAAAAGGTTAAGTGAAACGATTTCACTTAAAGATAATGAAATTGCGGAAGCAAGGGAAAGAATATTTGGCTTACTAGATATGGTTTTGAAAAACAAAAGGTGCTCTTCTGTCAATGTTGACAATGATAGACAGAAAGTAGCTCAGAGAGATGTCATACATAGTAAATATAGATCTTATCGTGGGAAATACAACTTTCCTAGTTCTAATATTACTGATAGTTCCAGTGATAATTCTTGGCGTCAGAACAACAAAGATTCTTGTGTAACAACCAGTTCTGTTGGTCAGGAAAAGAAAAGTGATAAATTTCAGGTCAAGATTCATAAGAACAAATATTTCTCTACTACTGGAAATACTCAGAAATTAATAGCGGGTGTTGAGACTATTACTACTTGTTCCAAAGATGAAACCCATATGCGGAACAATAGAGATACTATTGTTTCTGGCAGTTGTCAAACTCAGCGCAGTCAGTTTGAAACTATTGGTAAATATATTCCCATAAGGGAAAAGAAAAACAGTTCTAGAAAGAGAGATAACCCCAAGAGTAAACAGTACCAAGGGAGATCAGAAAATAATAATTTTCCTTCTCCTAGATACTGTAGACAATTTAACAAATCTCAAAGTTTTGATTGTAAGAATGTTGGAAAGTATGATAGAGATAATAGCTTTTCAAATGTTGCTTTACATCACCAGAATAATGTTCCTCAACAAAAGACTAAAGTGATTATTTGTAAACAAGGCAACGGTAATAATAAGTATTGTTCAACATGAGCCTAGAGTCATTTATAATCAAAGTAAACAGAGTAAAAATAACAGTGGATGCTTGAATACTATTGCTTGCTCTACTTGTTGTTGTGAATGTGAGACTTTGTTTCAGCGTAAGGCAGCGGCGACATTCAAGGTCGGTCATGTTGTCCCCAAGAATTCTATGATATCTACATGTGATAGAGCGAGCTAGTGACATCGTGAAGAGACCGGGTTTTTACACAAGCCGGTACTGGGTAATTGTAAACGTGATTTCTACGTTTTTTTTTCATTAAATTTCACTATTGAGTAAAATGGAAATTTTCATTTGTATTTGTTGACAGAAGCTACGTTACGATAAGGGTCAAGGCTTCTGTGACATATTGACGGTCAGAAATGTGAGTCAACTTTCCGCTCGAGTAGTCAACCGAAACCTGTCAGCGTCAAACTAAAATCTGAGGTGTTGCTTTCTGAAGGTCAAGCATGTTTACAAGAGAGTGGGAGACTTCGCGTCTGATTTATTTTTTTTTATGTGAAGATAGTAAATATTTTTGTATTCTATATTAGTACATGACATGTTTTTGTTTTGAAATAACATATAATTTTGTTGTAATGATTATTTCTATGCATCATTTGATTGCCATAATTTTTTATTTTTATTTATATGTCTGTATTTTGATGATGTATTAATACATTTTTATGCTATTTATATATTATTGTGTTGATAATGTGTAATTATTATCCTTTATACTACTCTGTTCAACTTAGAATTTTTGCAACTGTGTTGTTTAGGATAGTTTTGTACATGATGAGATTGCACAAACTCATTTATTGTGTTGATGTAGTGGTTACTTTTAGATAGTCCTGAGTGTTCGTTATTCACTTAATTTATATTTTTCTTATGTTTTGGTGTCATGATTAATTAATATATAGAACATACAGAGAAGATGTGTATTATCTGGTATGTTGTGAAATGTAATTTTGAAAATAGCTTGCATGTATCATACATGATCTTGTATTTGGATTTGTTAACTTTTTGTGAAACTTCGATTTTTCCAGAACTTGATTTTCTTGCCAGTCAGGCATGCAGATTATTTTCCTAGCAGATTATTTAAAAAAAAAAAAAAAAACTTATTTTTTGTAGATATTTTTATAGAACCTTTTTTTTATATTTCATAGTAACAACAAAGTGTAGATTTATTTATAATGTATATCTTATCGATTTGAGTAAGAGATAGAGTTATAGCTAAATAGCATTTTACGGAGCTGAACGTAATTGTCAGCAGAAAGAACTTAAAGAATAAATTAAATTTACATGTGTTGATTTAAAGGTTTCTTCGAGATAGGATTTTTGTTTTATATTTCACTCATTTTGTTAAAATATTGATTTCATTATTAGGTTTTAGTGGTCTTGAATTACTTAAAAATTAAATACTGTTTTTATGTAACTTATCGTAAAAAAATATGTTTGTACGGTACTGTTGAAAAAAATGATTTTTTTTTTTGGCATTGTAATTTTTTGTTGTGTGTGCCCAGCATTTGACTTCGTGATATCATTGATATGTAGATTGATTAGTTCTTGTAAAAAGTTGTTTTTTATTATGATGTATTTTTTATTTTTAGCGCTTGATTGTGCGTTGGTCGTATTAGTTATAGTAATGCTATTACTTGTTTGTTCGATGCCTATAATTTATTTATTTTAGTTTTGTATAACTCTTATAACTTAGTTAAATTACTTATTAGTTTTTGTTTAGTTATAAATTATTTTTTGATGGTATTAGTATAGATATACTTTGATATTTTGTGTTGTGCCTTTCGATCATGTTTATATATTTATTTTTGAATAGGTTATCTGATCAAAACAGTTATTAGTATGTACTGTTATTGACTTTCTTTGCGTTCGTGCCTTTGCTTTCTATCTGTCTTTGGTAACTATTCGTCATTTCATTCCTCCTTTTCTGTTGTCTTTTCGGTATGGATTTCATATCTTGTTTATACTTTCGTACCTCATCTTCGTTTTACTTGATTCTATTTGTATACTTTGTCTTCTTTCAACACTTATACCTCTATTCTTTGTATTGTTGGAGTGGTTATATGATTTGATATAACATATCTACTTTTGACAGTTGTATTTATTTTACATGTAATTGTCCAACTTAATTATGAGTATATGGTATTGTTGAGTTCTTACTTTCCTTTTTTTTTTTTTTTACAGATCATTCTTCTTTTGATTGATCTTGTGTTTTCTCTTTCGATTGGTTGTTTTCGGTTTGATTTGTACTAAATATACGTAACTTAATTTTGGAACTGATCATATTTGTATATTTAGCTAATTTCTTTTTATACTTAGCTGATTATGCTGTATGCTTTAATTGCCACTTTTCACTTTAATGCTGATATTTCTTGTAAATATCTAATTTTGATTTAAAATAAGATATTTTTGTAGGCATACGTTAGAGCTTAATTGTCTTCTAAATTTTTCGTTTTTGGGAGTTAATTTTTTCAAAAAAAATGATAGAATCATTTTTTTTCCCGGAGCGGGTGGTAACTGTTGCAGGTGGAACTTATGGAAGGGGAAGTAATCTTTAGAATGTTTTGAACATATTAAATTTCGAGTTGCAACGCTTGATTAAGCGGATACTTGTTTGACTTTAGGATAGAATTATCTTTTCCTATTTTTCGGGTGACAGAGTACAGATAAGCGTGTTAACGCTGTTTAATGTATTTATTCTGTACTGTTTTGAGTCATGTGAATAGCTCGCTAGTCTGCATGTGTTATCGAGAACGGTGTTCAAGACAACCGAATCTCGTGACGGGTTTTTTGGCGGGACTAGTGGGTGATTGAGGGAGTTGTGTTTTGGGCGTGGACCGTGTAGGTCGAGTCCCAGTGTTTTTGGATAATGTATGCCTACGTAGGATTTGAGAAAATGTCGACTTATATATTTCGCTGTGTGTACAGTCTATGTGATACACTGCAGTGAAGATTTGTTTAGGCCATATGAACCTTATTATAGCTGCCGGGTGATGCAGGCTTCGCTGTGTATTAAGGTACTTTTGTAGGCCATATTTTGAAGATTATTGAAGCTGCCGGGTGATGCAGGCTTTGCTATGTATTGAAGTACTTTTGTAGGCCATATTTTGAAGATTATTATAGCTGCCGTGTGATGCAGGCTTTGCTATGTATTGAAGTACTTTTGTAGGCCATATTTTGAAGATTATTGAAGCTGCCGTGTGATGCAGGCTTTGCTATGTATGAAGTACTTTTGTAGGCCATATTGTGAAGATTAATGAAGCTGCCGGGTGATGCAGGCTTCGCTGTGTATTAAGGTACTTTTGTAGGCCATATTATGTTTAGCTGCAGTATGAAGATTTGTGAAGCTGTTAAGCTATTATAAGTCCAGGATTAGGACAGGCCTATTATATATTAACTGCAGTGTGGAGATGTATGAAGCTATTAAGCTATTATAAGTCCAGGATTAGGACAGGCCATATTATATATTAACTGCAGTGTGGAGATGTATGAAGCTATTAAGCTATTATAAGTCCAGGATTAGGACAGGCCATATTATATATTAACTGCAGTGTGGAGATGTATGAAGCTATTAAGCTATTATAAGTCCAGGATTAGGACAGGCCATATTATATATTAACTGCAGTGTGGAGATGTATGAAGCTATTAAGCTATTATAAGTCCAGGATTAGGACAGGCCGTATTAGGTATTGATGCAGTGTGGAAATTATATACTATGATTCGTGTTTTGCTGTCGAATGTGTGTCATTTATGTCATCGTGTCTGTGTTGTACGGAATAAACAGTATCGAACTGTTCTAGACGTTTGCAACCCTTTTTGACTCCTGCATGTACTCTTATGTACGTACCGTGGTGTGCGAACATATCAACACACACCCAGGTCAACATTCCAGACACAGTGACAGGACAGCAGCACACATATATTGAATTAGCCTGTGTGGCGATGATATAGACCAAACCACTACACTCGCAACAGTGGGTGCAAACAGACTATATAACATTTAGACTTAGCGCCGTTATCAGCGGTGGTTTCAAAGACATAATAACATTAACGTTTAATTACATTCAGTGAGAAACCAGCAAATCTAGTTTGTATCAGTTGGTGGTTTACAGTCAAGTTGGAACCAATACAGAAGAGGTTACTGCTAAAATAAGCGGTTACAATAAGCTTGTTTCTATTTCTCTCAGTCCTTGGTAACACTTTTCTGTTCTGATTTATTCCACATTTATGCATTGTTCACCCATCTCTTTTCTCTTGCATTCACTCATACTGACTGTCTTTGTTTTTTTTTTTTTGTTAGCTTTCACTTGCTCAACATGTCACAGAGATCACAGCCTCTTTGATGATATTATAATGTTGATTATTGTTGAAAATCCATCATCAGTCATCATCAGTACTTTTCAGCTCCCCATGGAGCATTGGTCATCAACAAAAACACTCCGACCCTTTCTATCACGTGCCAGTCAATCAAGGTGTTTCCATTTTTTGTGTGTGGTTTGGTTCGGTTTTTGCCTTCTTGTGGCGAGGCGCATTTCTTTCAACCTATTTGGCTATATCAGAGCGCATTAACCATCCAAAAATAAGTGAAGTCTGTTCACTGCTAACACAATCAGTGTTGATAGATACTAAGTCCTGAAAATGACTAACATTATCTATCTGCCAGCGTAAAGCCCTAAAAAGGACTCGCTAGCTACGCCAACGTGCTGCCGAGCTAAGGTGTTTCCATGTCTTCTTTATCCCTTTTATGTTTGTCAACAGTTCTCTTCTCCGTGTGTTTTTGCCTCCCTCTATTTCTCTAATCCTAGGAATTCCAGAACAGGGACTGACTTGTAATGCTATCTTCAGTTGGTTTTCTCAGTATGTGTCCTATCCAATGCCAGTGCCTTCTTATCTCTTGTTTAACTGATATGTGTCTGGTCCTTTCCATCATTTCCACATTAGTGATCATGTCATTGTTTCTTTCACTATCACTCCTTTTTTGTTTCACTGGCAGCATGAGGCTGTAGTTGTTGCTATCCACTGAGTTTTTATTTCGGGCCATCATTATTTCTTGTCATGAGGTTCCAGTTGCTTTATCTTTATCTTCCTCTTTCGTCATTCTTCTCCGGCTTCTCTTTGGCTTCCCAACTTTTGTCATCCTTTGTGGATTTCAACCAACAGATGCGGCCGATGCTGGGCCCACTGGCGCGTGGACACGTCCCGATCCCCATCGAGACTTGCCCGGGGAGCCCACCCCGGCTCAAAAAAGGAGAGAAGGCCACTCTCCAAACCTCCGATGTCTTGCGGGCAGTGTTAGGATGTGCAAGAACATGGACAGGAAGACTCCACAACTTCCCCACTGAAGACACGCCCACGGCGACCGTTGCCTCAATTGGCTGTGTGTGGTGTACCCGGAAACGGGGCCTCCCAGTACTGAGACACAGTTAAGTCCCCGATGTCATTTATCGGTGCAGAGTTGAGAGAGATGGCTGAGCATCACAGTCCCCCCTGTGTTGCAGCATGATGAGAACCAAGCATTGCACACTGAGCTTGGGGGGATCACTGGGGCACCAGACTTAATACTGGCTCTTGACTGGATGGCCGCATGCAGGAGATTTCTGCAGTGGAGGGTTGGCAGGTGGTGGGTATCTGGAAGTGGCTCTGTGCAGGACGTGAGGATTCCTTGGGAGAGCCCAGAACCAGAGCACAGCATTGTGCAAGCTCTGCATAGTTGGAGAGCCCCCTGGATGACGGGGAATGCACAGTGTGCTACCCCACCTATCCCCAACTGCTAACTTAGAACCAGAAGTGGGGTCCTCTGTATGCGTGCCAGGCCAGGATACAATGCCTGGGAAAGATACTGGAGCTCAGAACTCCCTAACTCAAAGTTGCAGGATGGCAGAAAAGCCACGGGAAAGACAGGGCTATTTTGAAGATAACGCAACCATATTTTTACCATACGAGCTCGGACGCCGCCTCGGTAAACAAGGTCCGCGCAGAGCAGTGACATCCCCAGGCTGCTTGCGAATAGTCTACTACTGGGAACTTAAACAGATTAGGGATGAGCCCACTCTCCCGTTGAACAGGTGCTAAAGTCGTAGATACTGGGCCAGAAGGCGCACCGGAAACCACAGTATCACGCAACTCGCCTTTTTTTCTAATGGAGAGTACACCGTCAAATAAATCTCGTAATGGTGCTCGCCCTGTGGAGCTCCACCAGGCAGGTGCAGTGCCGGGCTCTGAGCCTCGACAGAGCCCACCCTCAGCTACTGGAGGACCCTCTAGACCGTCTTGTGGAGTCAGCAGACGGCGGAGGAGAACTACTGACCAAAACAAAACAGAAAAAGAGAAACCCAGAGTGCCACTTGTCATGATGCACTGGAATGCAGAGGGAGTGAACAGCAAGCAGGCTGGATACAGCAAAAAGACAGAGCTGGAAAACATCTTGTATGAGAAGCAAGTCAGTGTTTGCTGTATCCAAGAGACTCACTTGAAAGCAGATCAAACCTTTAAAATAAGGGGATATCAATGCTTCAGATCCGACAGAAAAGATAGACGAAAAGGAGGAGTACTTACTCTTGTAAGGAATAACATTCCTGCACACGAAAGGAAAACCTTCATGGATGGAGCAGAATATCAGCTGTTGCAGCTAAAGGTAGACAAGATGGAAATAGAACTCCTGAACTATTACTGTCCGAACAACAAACCCCTGAGTCTCAGCACTATACAGGTACCAGCCACCAACTTTATAGCAGTTGGAGACTTTAATAGCCACTCCCAGAGCTGGGGCTATAACCATCTGGATCACAGAGGTGAAGAGGTTAAAACTTGGCAAGATGATCACTCCCTAATCCTAGTCAATAATGCCACAGATACTCCTACCTTCTACTCCAGAGGATGGCACACAACTTCAACACCAGATCTTGCCTTCTCCACACCAGATATAGCTGGATCTATTAGTAGAGAAGTAGGAGACCAACTAGGGGGAAGCGACCATCGCCCAATCTTTCTTACTGTCCAGAGTGCAACTCTCAGTACAGGCCCAGCCATTACAAGATGGAACTACAAAAAAAGCCAACTGGGGTTTATTCAGGCATCAGGTGAACACGCTGCTGTCTACCCTCAAGGTACAGAACAGAGACATTAATGAAGTGGTAAAAGACTTCAACAGATGCAT
The DNA here is from genome assembly GCA_024509875.1 of Oreohelix idahoensis. NCBI lineage: Eukaryota > Metazoa > Mollusca > Gastropoda > Stylommatophora > Oreohelicidae > Oreohelix > Oreohelix idahoensis. The sequence goes on from JAMPIV010006036.1 coordinate 140,428, forward strand.
ACTACAAGCTGCAAAAGAAACCATTCCCAAAGGATGCCGGCGTAACTACATACCATACTGGTCCAGCACACTCCAAGAACGTCAGGAAGCTATGGACAGGGCTAGAAAGGACGCAGAGTCTCAGCCTTCACTTGAAACTCACAACAAATGGAAAAAGGCTGTAGCAGAGTTTCAGAGAACAAAGCTAGAAGAAAAACGGAAAAGCTGGAGAACTAAAACGGCATCGCTGAACCTTGAGAAAGACGGCAGGAAACTTTGGAGATTAGTCAAGTCTCTAAATGAAGAGCGTTCCTCACCAAGGCAGACTATCACATTGGATGAAGGTGGCAAACTTTTCAGAGGAAAACAAGCTGCAGACTTGTTTGCTAGAAGATACAGTTCAGAAAGCAACTTACCCATTAACATAGACCATCAGAGAGAGATAAGAAAAGAAATACTGGCAACCAAGGGACAGACAGATACTCCTGCCCCAATGAGGGAACCCATCACACTAGGAGAACTACAGAAGGCTATTTCCAAGCTTAAGTTTCAAAAGTCACCCGGCCCAGACAAAATCAGCAACGAAATGCTAGTAAATCTGAGCTCAGCAGCAAAGACAAAACTGCTTGAGATATTCAACCACAGCTGGTTGAAAGGAACGGTACCCCAAGTATGGAGAGAAGCCATCACAATACCCATACTAAAGAAAGGGAAATGTAAGACCGAGGCTATGATGAAATGGATCCAGACATACTTGCATAACAGGAGAACTAGAGTCACTCTTGACGGTCTGCAGAGCAGAAAAGTGTTGCTCCATCAGGGGGTACCTCAAGGAGGAGTAATTTCCCCAACACTCTTCCTTGTTTACATCAATGACCTGGTGAAAGATCTCCCTGCAGGAGTGAAAGCTGCCTTATATGCAGATGACCTAGTACTCTGGTGCGCTGATGAAAATGTCACCACAGCAAATTATAGAATGCAGCGGGCAGCAGACATGCTAGTGTCATGGGCAGAGAAATGGCTTATCACAATAAACACAGACACAACCTCCACAACACTGTTCTCCCTCGCCCCCAAGGACAAATCAGCTAACATACACCTAGGGACAACCGTGATCAAGGAAGAAAGCTACCCCACCTATCTTGGGGTGACATTTGACCAAAGGCTTACATGGAATAAGCATATTGAAAATGCAGAAGGAAAGGCCCGAAGACGACTAGGCATACTCAGAAAACTAGCAGGTACCAACTGGGGAGCAAATGAACGAAATCTAAAGAAGATTTATAATGGAGTAATAAGACCACACTTAGAGTTTAGCTCAGCAGCATGGACATCAGCTGCTAACTCACATCTGCAGTCTTTGGACAAGGTGCAAAATCAAGCTCTCAGGCTCATTACAGGAGCCATGAAAACTACACCAATAACAGAGATGCGAAGGTTGCTGGATTACAGACATTGTCCCATAGAAGAGACACAAAAACCATGATCCAGATGGAAAAGTACAACAGTATGCCAATGCACCCAATGAAGGCAAGACTAGATGATCTGGCATTGGGACGTCTAAAGCGTAGCAGCTTTGTGCATCGGGGAAAAAGACTTATAAGACAGCATCAAGAAGACCTATCCATGAAGACAACACCACTGAAGCCCACTCTATACCCTGTACCATGGGAGCAGGCCAGCAGTGCCCTCCAAATTAATACATCAGTCAGTGGTCTCACAAGTGGATGTGAGTATAATGATCTGCAAAAACGAACTGCTACATTGAGTATGATCCAAGAAATCTATCCCGATCAATCATGGATACATGCCTATACAGATGGATCAGCAACTAATGCTGTTAGGAATGGAGGTGCCGGTATCTTTATCTCATATCCTGACAACCACTATGAGACTAGGCACATTCCCACTGGTAAATTCTGTTCCAACTATACAGCTGAGGTTCAAGCTCTAGAGCAAGCTGCAAATATGATTTATAACACCAACTCTGACTGCCACCAGGTAGTCATCCTCACAGATGCACTGTCTGTCCTGCAAGCTCTCAAGGGTGGTAAACTCCCGCATCTGAGAAATGAACTAAACAAGGTAGCTGTCAAAAAGAGAACCATACTTCAGTGGGTACCATCTCATTGTGGTGTACCCGGAAATGAAAAGGCAGATAAACTTGCAAAAAAGGGAGGAGAATGTGAACAAGAAGATAATGAAGTCACATACTTTGAGAAAAAGAGAGCTATCCAGACTAACAGAAGAGAACAGAACCAACCCAAAGACGACTATCACACTCTCGACCGGCAGGGACAGATAACTGTTTTTCGACTCAGGACAGGGCATAACAAACTGAATAAACACATGCACAAGCTACGACTGTCTGCTTCACCACTGTGCACATGTGGATTAAACGAACAAACTGCTGAGCATGTTCTACAGGACTGTCCTCTGTATGACCAGTTAAGAAAGACATACTGGCCCAATGACTCAACACTAAACTCAAAGCTATATGGAGTTAAAGAGGAACTTCAAACAACAGTCGAATTCATCATGAGAACTCGTCTGACGGTGTAATCATCATAGATGCGATCGCAAGAAGAAGAAGAAGAAGCTAAACTGAGTACTTTCCTGAGTAGTAATTTAGTGCGGAACTTGTTCTCCGTAGTCTATCCTGTAACGTAGTGCTTATCTTTGATCTTTGGGTTATTAACTTCTTTTGGAATCCTTTCTCAACAGGGGGAGGGCACTTATTCGGTTATTTTCAATACCTGTAAACATGATTTTATTGAGTTCTCTATATGTTGATGTTGTAAAAAGTTTAATGATAATAAACAACAAAAAGAACTTACATTTGTGTGTTGGTCAAACCCATACCCAATTAACCATAGTTTTTCACGTCGTGTGTGTCTTGTTGTCACATAATTGTGTGTGGGTGTATTTAGTTAAACTTATCTTTATGGAGATAAGGGGTTGGAAGAGTGTCTTACACTACAATATAGTCGTATAGATAGGCTGGACTAGAGAAACTATTCAGTCCAGAGACAATTTTTCTCCTTAACTATTCACTCGTGAAATCTATTTCTTACACCTTTTTTCTCACCTATTTACCACTATCACCTCTGCTCAGACGGGACCATAAATATCTTCTAACCTATCTAAAAATATACGACATAGGGATATTATTGAGATCACGGATATGTGTATATAACATAATTAAAAAATTTTTTTTTTTTAAACAGAAGCGTATACTTGGTTTCATAAACTGAAGCATGTATTTGGTTTCATAAATTGAAGAATGTATTTGGTTACTTAACAGAGACGTTTACGCGGTTCCCACAAGTCTCTTTAATTCTTAGTACACCTAATTGGGTTTAGAAGGAAAAAAGTCATGCATTGTATTAGTTCATACTCGCCAGCGTCTCACGAAATCTCAAGTATGATCGGAAACGTTAATTCCAGTAAAAATAATGCAACCAATTGTGAAATACTGCATGAAAGATGAAACAAATGGAAAAACAGATAGCGTGTCGACCAACCAAGTCTTCCTCGTAACATACCGAACACAAAAATGACGTAAGAGAGTAATGTACAAGGTGGTCCAAAAGTCTCCATACGCAGGGAGAATGACCATTTCTTTAACAAACTGTCACTTTAGGTGGTCCAAAAGTCTCTCTACATAGGAAAAAGGATCACTTCTTTAACAAACTGTCACTTTAGGTGGTCCAAAAGTCTCTCTACATAGGGAAAAGGATCACTTCTTTAACAAACTGCCACTTTAGGTGGTCCAAAAGTCTCTCTACATAGGGAAAAGGATCACTTCTTTAACAAACTGTCACTTTAGGTTGTCCAAAAGTCTCTCTACATAGGGAAAAGGATCACTTCTTTAACAAACTGTCACTTTAGGTGGTCCAAAAGTCTCTCTACATAGGGAATAGGATCACTTCTTTAACAAACTGCCACTTTAGGTGGTCCAAAAGTCTCTCTACATAGGGAAAAGGATCACTTCTTTAACAAACTGCCACTTTAGGTGGTCCAAAAGTCTCTTTACATAGGGAAAAGGATCACTTCTTTAACAAACTCTCACTTTAGGTTTCGTATTTTTTCCTGGTACACCATGGCCATGAAAAAAAAAAGAAGAAAAAGAGAAGAATTATTCCCAATGTCTGGAGATTTTTGGACCACTTTGTAGTGTATGTATATTAACTTGTAAGCATAATGAAGTCGACATTCAGTTACACTTTTTTCACCATTCACCTATGCCGTTTTCCCATTTGTCATCTCTCGAGAAAGGTCTTAGTTGCAGGTATGTTTTTCCTTATGTGATATTTCCAAAATATGATATTTCTAGTTAACTTAAAGGCTTGCCGAAACTGCCGAAAAGGCATGGTACTTACTGTGGTATAAACCGGACTAGTCTTTGGAATTCAGGACATTCATTTATAAACAATAAAATTGGTCAACCCCCCCACACCCCCAACCCCCAAAAAAACCCCATTTCCAACCACCCCCCCCCCCCCCCCTTCCCACACACCACCAAAAAATAAATTAATGGCAACCCCACCAATTTAAACCCCCCCCACCCCCCCCAAAAAAACCCTCTGTCCCCCCACATTAAATACCCATACCACCAAAACAAACCCCAACCAACGCCGGAATGCAACGCCAACACCAAACATATAAAAAAAACCCTTTTACACAACACACCAACCATCCAAATAAACAACCACCACACCACCCAACACCCAAATGCACCCTTCCGCAAAAATAAAAAAACGAAAAACCCCCCAAACACCGAAAAACACCCCCCCCCACAACCCCCCCCGCACACAAACAACAAAACATTAAACCCACATCCCCAACCTCACCACCCTCCCCCGCCCTACCCCCTTCATAGATCTATCCACAATACCCCCCAACCATGATAAAACTCACGACACCCCCATGGATCTATTAAACCCACCACACACCCAACATATCCTCCATCACCCCCACCATCCCCTACCCAAACCCTATCCCCCCCCAAACTCCCCCCCCCCCCCCCCCACCCGACCCCCCCCCCCCCCCCCCACCCACCCCCCCCCCCCTCCCAGTCCCCCCCTAATAGCCCAGAAAAAAACGTCGTAACTAGAAAAAACCTTAAAACACTGACCCCCCCCCCCTAGCCACCCACCACAACAGAACCCCAAGACCACCACCCCACCAGCCAACAACCCCAACACGAATCATCCGTTGTACCTGACCATACCCACATCCCCCCTCCCCCAACCCCCCCCCCTCAAACCCCCCCCCCCCATCCACTACCTACCGAACCAGATATATACCCCCCACCCCCAAAAACCCCCCCCCCCCCCAACACCCCCATCAAACCCCCCCAACAACTACCCAACCCCCATACTTACCCACCCCTCACCCCCCCCCCCCCAACACCACCCCCCCCGATCCCACCCTCTACCCCCACCCCCTATCCCCCACCCCCTATCGTATACTACCCCTCTTTAGACCCCCATGCCCCCCCCCTCTGACCCCACCTCTACCCCCCCCACCCTTCCCCACCTACACCTCCCCATCAAGGTCCTCCCCGTCTTTCAAACCCCACATACCCCCACTATCCCTAACCTTAACCCCCCAGCCCTGATCCACCTCAACCCCCCCCCCCCCCCCCCCCATAATCCCCCCCCCCCAACCGAGTCCCCTACCTTATATGCCCCCCTTACCCCCCCACCCCCCCCCCCCCCCCCCCCCCCTATCCACCACCCATCCCCCCCCCCCCCCCCCCAGTGTTGTTCCCCACCCCCCCCCCCTTCCCCCAAATCCCACAAAATTCCACCACAACCCACCTACTCCATCCTCCCATGAACACGAACCTACCTCTACACTCAGACCAGAGTCAACGTTAAGCGACCCCAGTCCCCCCCCACTCAAAAACGGCACCCCCGCGCGCCCCCCCTCCGCTCAATCCCAACCCCCCGTTCCACCCCATCCCTCCACCCCCCCCCCCCATCGAACTTGGACAACACCGTCTCACTCTCAACACTGTCGCAATTTTGCACTAAATTCAGATGATAATGTTATCAGTGACATCGGTAAAATGAGTCCTATAGAATCTTTGTTCTCATGTCACAGACCTGAAACACTAAATACCGTGAGCCATATTTCCTTTCTACTATCACATACAGGCACACAAAAGTAACTGTAGAAAAGCCCTAGTGTGCCCCCCCCGCTCACTTCGCCTCAAACGCCTTCATAATAACCCCAACCTCCCATCCTTCCCAGCGCGTCGAACCCCGGCCCCCCAACAAACCCCCTCACCCCCAAGTCTATGCCATACCACCCCACCCCCTCACACTGCTGAAGCGCCCACCCATCCCGCCCCCCCCATCACGTACCGTGAAGTACCTGGCTCCCAAACCTATATAGCGATTATAGATGCCCCAAGAGACCCCCCACCAATTACTCCAAAGATATACTTCACTACAAGCACAAGGGACACCACACATATAAGGCTATTAAACCTAAAAAAAATATATTATAGACCCTTATTATTATATCACAATATAAAATAACTCAGTGTACAAAAGATTAAACATTCCACACTGCAACTACAAACATTACAACCCCAAGACAAACAAGGTATTACAATCCCCAAACCCAGCTTCACTCTCAGGCAACCACAAGCTCGTTTCCAGGACACAAAACACCACCCTAACACCCAAAGTCCACTCCCTAAACAGTGTCCCCCTGCACCATTATTATCTAAAGACCCACTTCCCAATAGCCCCGCAACTCCCCGACAAAATATACCTCCATCCCAAACATTACCCCAAGTAAATACGGTAAGCTTGACTCTAATCCCACTGATAAACCCACCAGACTAGGTGCCGAACTTCAATCCATCTCGTACCCCTACGTCCTGGTGATTCCCTGGCCGCTCCCTCCTTCCCAAATTCCAATAAAAATCCCCTCCAAATGGCCCGCCACTCAAATGTCTTCCTATAAAGCCCACCACCCAGGTTGAAACAGGTACCCAAGTATGCACGTCTGACCCCTCTCTTTTTTTTCACCCCTAAACCTGCGGTGCTACCCAACAACCGCTCACAGTATTTCACTAAGCAATAGAACCCTAATCCCGCACAATGACTCATCACATTCGACTCACCTAGAATCAATTCAGACACATAGCCTTACCGTTAGTACAAAAACTCTAAAACAGCGACAAATCATAACACCTCCGACTGCAGTTACCATAACCCCCTCCACTCAGCCAACATGTTTACACCTCCCACCCAAGCTTCGCACAACCCGTACCCCCCACTAAACAACTGTCCCCCCTCCCAAATTCTTCAAAACAAACAGACAGCAAGGCCCACTCCCTGTGCATAACCGCCCAAAAGCACCTTGAGACCTAAAAACTTCACCTATCCAGGACCCACACACATACTATTACAACCCTTCCATGAAATAACAAAACGCAATCATATCCCATACCTTTCCCAACATCACCAACAATATGAGCCCCCAAGCTTGTTCCCCATCCTCTCTCTCACGTAAAATATTACTTCCACACGCTATTCGACATCCCGTAAATTCTACACCAACCCACACACCCCACCCCACCACCCAACCCGCACCCCCATATACGTATCACTAACACCATTGCAAACTCAGGGTAGGCTGTTAGTTAACTCACCTGCCATCATCTACCCCACTTCTAATACAGGACAGTATCCGTTAGTCATCCTGTAGAGTGCCCACCATGCTTAATAGCGATGAGTGTTGTATAAGAATCACTCAATACCTTTCTCTGGGTGGTGGGCAATCTGGAAGCATAGAGGTTAACCTGACGTCATGTCCTATATACCATAAGAGTCGATATACAGCCCTGTCACTCCAACCACACACAGACGCTGATCCGGTACCACTAGATATACCGCAATAAGACCATCCCTGCAAGTCTATTGAGCCGTGATGCACGACTCAGCACCACCTATAATCCTCAGGGTACCTACTGAGCAATAAAGAGCTTCCCCTAACACATTTTGCCCATCATCAAAACAAACCATCCATTCGACATAGCTCTTAGTACTCCAGCTCTGGACCCCATACTTGCCTCCTATTTACGGTCATATAGGTCGCAACTGGTTCACCTGACTCATCTGGCTAGACAATCTAGGGTGCTAAATGAGAAGCTATCTATGAGTGCTCAGCTCGAATGGATGGACAATACAACCACACTATGTAACCTCAATGATTACAATGACTTACAATTTCCACCCTAATCCCAATGGTTAATGTTGAGTAAAACATGTCCTAGTTCTACAGATTTTAATTTTTCCTGTACACACTCACCCTCTCGCATACCTTGGGTCAAACGGCAACACCGCGTTCATAAAACCCGCCAAAACCATAGCTCCTTTGGACAATCATCATCGCGCTAACCTCCTCTCATGCAATCCGCGGCAATACTTACAAACAATAATCTAAGGACCATCTCATACTTACAGTTCGATGATAGATCCAGACCACCTACGTTCCATCTAGTGTATAAAACCCCCTAGCTCTCTCTGAGATCCACTTGGAGACCCCCCATGCGCACAACATGGAGTCACTCGCCCAACTCTAGGATTAGTTCCGCTGTACCGGTCGTGTAAGCACCGCATAAATAGCCCTGTGATTCAACTCAAAAACTCGGCGAAGCACCACTAGTGTCGACTAATGCGTGGTTCCCCAGTCATCAAATAAACTAAGAGAACTCACGAAATAACTGGCAGTCTATCCCCATTGTGTAGAATAATGGAACTCGTAAATGCAAGTCGCTGCTTAGCGTACCATACCCATATCATCACCACGCGCCTCATGCTGGCATCTATAAATTAAAGACACGATAGCATATCCCAGACAAAGCTCTCTAAATGTGTTCATGACCATCAATCCAACCCGCCACCCCCCCCCCCCCCCCCCCCACCCCCCAATATCCCCCCCCACCCCACCAATACTCCTTCAACCATACTAATCCCACGTCTAGCCCGCCCCCCCCCCCCCCCCCCCCAAATGAGTCATCCCTCACGGGACGGTCATCGCCGCAAAGCGGAGACCGAAATGCTGATAAACAAACGGTACACTCACGCCGGACTACGAATCTATCTCGCGCAAACATGGACCCACACCAAGAAGTATCATCATCGGGGCGATCTGATTGCTCGCGAGCCTCGATGGCTCGCCTCCGATGAGGCCAAGCAACAGAACTAGAATATCCACCGCGGCTCTAGCTACACACGCATCCAAACGTATCAAACCTCTGGAATCCCAGTCATACTGGAGATCCCCAACCACGCCCCCCAACTCCGGCCCCAAACCACTACTGACTTTAACCCCAGTCCGGCTCATACCCACACACTATCACCCTAAACCCAAAATAGTGCAAACAAAAAAAAAAAAAACGGCCACGCCTCTGGAGTAACTGCACCTACGTGTCGGCCACAAATGCAACATACACCCCCCATACACTGATCACACATCCACACACCCCCACCCCACTGACCCCCACACCCACCAAAAAAACATCTAGTAACCTCCAAGCGCCTCGCAAGCCGAACTTTGTACGTCCCTCGGAGCGCAATTACACTGGTTGTATATTTCCCAACACTTCTCATCCGATGGAGAAACCTTAGTTCAACCTGGTCATACCTGTTATGGGCCAAACTGAGGCCTTGATTGAGGTCGGCAGACGGTCAATCGCGCCCTCTGAAATGATGATACGACACGACTGCATAGACTAAACAGAGGCTCCTCGTGGATGGACTGCCTGATGACCCATTTATCATGCTCGGAGATTTCAATGCCAGAGTTGGAAATGGGACCATGCTTGATGGGGTGGAGTATATCCGAGAAAAAAATACCCTCCTCGCTTGGACGCCCACATCGCTCTCCCCTACTCTACACAACACAATCCACTCGATCCCCCCACCCCTTGGCGAAAGCACGACCCCCTACTCAACGACTTCACTGAACGATGTGAAGATTCCTGATCACTTTACACTCTTCAATCACACCTCACATATATGTTCCCACCCATAGCGATACCTCCACGCCGCCCAATCCCGCCATACTAGGCTGTGAAACCTATACCTCAAGTAATGAGGAAAGTCAGTGCATACCGTCACTATGGCCATTGTTAGGAGAGATCATTCAAAATTATGTCCGGATGTAGAGTCTGGAGGGGGCCAGAGATTGGAAGTGTTCACTCCCCTCCCCACCTGCATTACAATTAAAATGTAAATCCAACTGAAAGAGTTTGTAAGCATAGGAAACTGCCCAGCACCACGCAAAGATTACACAAGTAAACGAAACGGAAGGAAATGAGCATTTAAGACCTACAAGCTTGAAAGATCCAGCAAATTAAGATCCAGATATCCAGGGGCCTTATTGCTACAAGCGGTGGAGGAAAACAAAGAAGAACAACCTGATGACTTTGAAACCCTTGCGGCTTAAAATTTCAAGGGACCATCCATAAAGAAGACAGCTGCTGCAGAAGCATGTGGTTGGATGGTCCAGACTTGGGAACAAGAGAAAAGAGGACACCTTGGTGGACAGAAGGAAGTCAAAGAGAAAAATAAGAGAGAAGAAAATGGCATGGGAAACAAATACTTAGGAGCTAAAAAACACAACAGGGACAAATGGATGAAAATATAGAGAATATGTGACACTCAGAAACAGAAGCAAAGAACAAGGTGCTAGCAGCAAAACAGAAGTCCTGGGAAGAATTTGGAGAAAAGCTAGAAAAAAAGATGCGCAAGAAAACCACCAGCTTAAATTTATAAAGGACAAGCAAGGCAAATTGCTTACTGCCCAGAAGGAAGTAATGGAAAGATGGAAAGAATATTTCTCAGCACTCTTGGATGGTGAGCATGGTGAAGCATCAGAAATGATAGCCACAAGCACAGAAGAGAAAACCGATGGTGGTGAAGATGACATAAGGATGGGAGAACTGAAGACAGCACTAGAGAGAATCAAGATGGGCAAAGCAGCAGGGCATGATGGTATAACACCAGAAATGGTTAAGTACATGGGAGCATCAGGCGACCTATTACTCTTAAAGGTCCTACAGGCAGCATGGTGCAACAAGACCATACCAAAGGATTGGGAGATTGCCATCATAACACCAATTTTCAAAAAAGGGTGACAATCGACAATGTGGAAACCATAGAGGCATATCCCTTCTCAGTGTCCCTGGTAAAATCTACTCTAGAATCCTACAGCAGAGGCTCCGACGCCTAGCTGAGCCAACAATTGGACTTCTGTCCAGTGCGGATTCCGAGCAAACCGAAGTACTCAAGACCTAATCTTCACACTCAGACAGCTGAGTGAATAGGCCCTTGAGTATAAGAGTGAGATCCATCTTTGTTTCATAGATCTGGAAAAGGCGTTTGACAGGGTCCCCTGGAGCAAACTTTGGGACTGTTTGGCAAGGAAGAATATTCCAGCACCTCTGATTCATGCTATACAGAGCTTCTACAAGTCTTGCAGAAATTATGTGAGGACAGCAAACCATAAGTCTGAAGAGTTCAGGACCACCACTGGTGTATGACAAGGTGATATTCAACTGTCACCTTATCGCTCTTCATACTCCTTATGGACGATGTCATCAAGGCATGTAAGGAGAGAACAAGAAATGTATTCAGTGGGGCATGAGCTAGAATTTGTGATGATGTTGTCCTGATTCGCTAACCCTAACACACAGTCCGACACAACCCACCTCGACTACCAATCTCAATATACACAAAACTCTGCTCACAAACGCCTGTACCGGCGAATAAGGACAGAGTGCGCTCACCCGCAACGAGAGGCCGCCAGAAGGCCCGCCGCCCACACCCTCATCCTCGACACATTTTTACTAACACATCAAATAATATCAAAATACCATGTGTCCCACTCACATAGAGTATGTTACTGAGGTTTACTCCCCCCCCCCCTGCCCTGATAACGTTAGCTTGTCATAAGTTACAGTAACTTGAAGAAGATGACATAAAGCCTGATCAACGCCATGTTGTTGGTTAGTCTGAAATAATTTGTTATTAGTTATGTGTAGCTACTGATATGGGATAGTCACCACTTTAAAATACATCCTGTGAGCTTCACTTACCATTTCGGGTTCACCGCATCTTCAACGACATTTCACCCAATCAAGTAATAAATCATGTCAGTAATTGATTACTCATACAGTAACTGTTAGATTAATCACTACTCTGAGATATTAGTAGTAATTAACTTGTTATTATTTTAATTAGTAACCTATTTACATATCCTCGTCTGCAGAAGATCGTGCCGTTACGTTCAGCATAGAAGATGAGCTTATCGTGGAGTAACTGGCGATGACTATGTCTGTGCTGCAAATAACACGGAGACATTCTGGCAGCTTGCTGTCACGTAATAACTCTCTCTCATCCGCAGCTCGTACTGTCCGAGTCATCTGTGTTATACGCGCGCCGCTGTATCAAGTGAAATTTGAGAATTCATTATGTTCTCGCCCCCCGTTATATATTAGTACGGGACGTATCGAGGATAAAACGCGCCGACGCAAGAAGTCCAGAAAAAATTCCTCAAAAAATAGTGGTACCATCCCCCCATTTGGTTGAGGTGTGTTTCAAACTTGCCGCTATGTTGCCATGGATTCACCTTAACGAAGTTCGCGGCCTTTGAGAGCTCTATCCAGTATATATTTCCCGAAGTTTCAGATCATGACGTTGCCTTCTTATCAATATGTTGTATTTCCATATTGAACGTGTTAACGATAATATTTTGCATTAGTGACAATGCTCCATAAAACAGCATTTCTCACAGGTCTCGGAAGACATCATTTCGATGTGAACGTAAAATCTCTTCAGTAAACATTAGACTTATCTTCTGATTTTTTTGTAACTTAATAAAGCTTAATGAAGCTTATTCCGCTCTCGTCCAAAAAGGAGGATCCTTGTCATGCTTGTTGTCATGTCGTTGTCCCTGACCGTATGGTTGCAATTTACGGTTTGGACTCGATTTACGGTACCAATCGCAAATATTGTTGGAGTACAGATCAGCGTAGAGTCCTCTTATTGCTCAGTGGGAAATCCTGGTGTCTATGAATGGTCTGGCTCGCTCGTAGGGTCACAGGAAAATACCTGCTCATTCGCACCTTGTCACAGTTGCCACCGCACATGGAGACCCTATTACGGTCGCTAAAAACACCCCCCCAAAATCCTCCAACAAACAAAATCTTGCGTAACCCCAAATGGCAACCAAAATACCACAACCCCCAAGGCCAAAAACCACCCACCAGCCCGAGCGTAAAATCACATCCCTTATCGTCTCACCCACACAGTATGTCTGCACAACCAGTCTTATCCCCCCCCCCACAGTTGGACTAATACCCCCCCCAGGGCTAACCACCCCCCCCCCCCCGCCCTACAGCACTCTTCAGAGTTTTGGGCAATCAGATACTTATTGCCTCGAACGTGCAGATTCAATAATTCTTGTATGGCTCACTGAATGTTTCAACATGGAACCCTGAAAATAAGAGGATTAAGGCCTCCTCAGTATTTCAAACATATCTCTCCTTCCCTAACCAATTAAGCATTATCAACAGTTTCAAGATCAGTTTCTATGGCTACATGAATAGCTATCGTTCCTATCTGATGGGGTGACAGCTTCATACTCAGGTAAATTTCAATCATCAGTTTGATACATTCCTTTCATAGGAAAATTATAGTTAATTTTATGAAGTCATGTGAAAACACTGTGACTTGCTGAAGACGGTCAGTGGTTTTCTGGCCTTCCAATCATAATAATGTCCTATTTTATTTCCAACTATGTTTTTTCATTCTCTCCCAAAGTTTAAGTAAGCCTGCCTGGCTTTTCCAAAAAATGGTAATCTTCCCTAATAGCACTTGTGGCATAACACAAAGTGTTGAGTTTGGCGCCTTTCTGGTTTTGCCTCTACCCATCAATACTGCATACACATTCAATAATACAGATACATCTCAATAATAATGTTTATATAAATGTTTATCTTACCGCATTAATGAAATAATTCACAATTTGTAGGTTAACCGGCGATCAATGGTCACACTAAGATCGCCACTGGTGCAGAACAGCGAAGGCAATGGTCATGAATGCCTTGCGTCTGGTGATAACACTACTTTTCAAATCTTTATCTTCAAGTGGCAACTAACGCTGACTTCAAATCGTTTTTATTACTACCATTAGTCTATTCTACCACAGCCAATCGAATTATGTTATGTCCACTTGCCTCTTTTTCAAAATAAATTACACTTTCAAAAAATGTAACGTCCCCCTGTCCCAAGACTGGCAAAGTTGAGTGAGGACATCAATGCGTCTGTCTCTCTGTCTTTTCTTTACAATATTTCTGTTACTATCTAAGCGTTTTTAATGAGAAAAGGCAATTATTGATCAGACGACTGTCTGTCATATAGTCGTTATATTTTTATTTCTCTCTTTATCATAATTTTCATCTTTGTATTTTCCCCTCTTCAGTTCTTCAAATAACATACTTTTCTCTCTACGGTAGGATAATATATCATAATGTGGAATATGATATTCTAATAAACAAGTATTATCATTTTATTGTCACTGTCTTTTCGTTTATTTTATTCTGCATCGATGTTCCTTGGGCCACCCGTTATCTATCCTTCTAAGTTTCACTTTCGTTATCCCCAGCCCTACACATTATTGGGTATCTTCAAATTTCCAAGTTAGCCGTAATTTTTTTCTTTTCTTTAAATCCACCACCGTCCCCCCCTCTCGCTCTTTTCAAAATGAAGCAACGCGTTTGGATTTCATCAGAAAATACAACTATACAGGAAATGCGAGCCTGTCTGTGTGTTTTTACTACCGTCTCTCGATCTAAGTGTTTATACATTCAAACTGCGCTACTAGTGAACGGGGTGGGTAGGTGGTTTGTAGTCGCTTTGCACCGCTTTTCCAAAATCTGCTAGTAGCAAAGTCACGCACTTTCGTTACAGTAAGTGATGCCTAGAACCACTGTCGCATGTCGTTCTATTAATATCTCCTCTCTCTCCGTCACTCCTCCGTTTCTCTCTCACTCTTTCTTGGAACGAAACACTCCTTGGCTGTCAAAATGTTTTGGTAATTTCAAGGACGGAGTATGAAAAGCTTGTAATATTGAGAGAGGGTACCATTCACTTTGCGTTAAGGCTTCTCAAAACCTGCGGGACTGCGGGGGATGGCGAAGACGTTGAGCACAACTCCCTATTTTATCTCTATAGTATTTGGAGTTATAATCGATAATATTTTATCTATTTGATCGGGGTATCAGGGATCTTACTACAATATGTTATGAAAGTATCATGCATATTAATTGGTTACTTGGTATGATTGTTGAAGGTTGGAACCTGATATATAACCACCGTGACTGAGTCCGTATCAGGGCTAGCACAATCCTTTTCAGGACTAATAACAATTCTTTTCAGGACTACCAACAGTCATTATCAGGGCTTATCCAATCTGTCTTCAAGTTACGGCACTTTACAGAGCTGACTTGTCAGGCAGGGGGATACTATAACCTCATACCATATATGTGTGTACATATTATTTTGTATTATTTGATTTTATAAAATGTTCCACAGTAGACACCTGTCTTGTCACTGATCCATTATCATGCATTTCCACGCATACATCTGAAAACAAATTCATCTCACCTACAAAAGGAATGTGGTAATTATTAACCAAAAATAGCCACATATCCTACAATTATCTGCAGGTTCATACTTGTCAACCCAAAGTTAGAGGTCCATGATCAAGAATTGCTCGATGATCAATGCTAATCGCCCCAGCAGTGTCTGGAATGGTAGAAGCACGACCTACTGAAGCTGTACATCTCATATGAACACTGATTATCATAGAAATTGAGTGATATTTGTGACAATCGTGCACCCAAAAAGTTATAACTGTCAGGCAGAGTTTTATGATGACAATTTGCATGATAAACTAGTGAAAGCTATAAAGTGAATAAGACCGTGAAGAAGTCTATTACCCAACAAATTGGAAGATTCTAAAGAAATTACATTTTAGTTTTAAACGTGTGAAAACTGTAATTGATTTCACCACTTTGGTTTTTATGTAAATATAAATTTTTTTATCAACAGTCACACACAATCACCACAATTAGATAGATGTAAATAAAGAGGATATATAAATTGTATTCACCAGCTTTATTCATTCAAAATAGTTGATACTGAGTTTGGTTGAATTGTTATTAATATCACAGGTGGTCACGTAGCGGAGGTGGCGCAGTAAGGTCTGACTGTTCTCTGAATATTTTCAGTCCAGATACTTTCATAGCCGTGACTATCGAGTGATACCAGTGTACTTCTCTGTCACTGGGACCTCACACATTCTGGAGAGAATACTATTTCTACTCTAGCACTATCATCTCACACATATAAAACCTTCCGCTACACCCTCCTCCCTCCCTCCCCTTCGTGTAAATAATACAAAAAGATCGAAATGCTTGTCTGACGTGGGGCAGGAAGCTACTTCTAATAATAATCAGAATACCTCCTGTTGTAACGCATTGTATAGAGTTTCATGTCATTAGTTAGGAATGTTGTTAAGCTAAAAAGAAGTGTAGACCCATGAACTAAAGATTGCAAGAACGTACTAATAGTGGCACCTCTGTCTTGTTTCTACAATCAAGTATTCAGTTTTCCCTCCTTCTGAAAGTTCCAGGGATACTGCCGAGTCCACTCCGTACATTCTTCATAAATTTCTCTTTTTATGTATTTTAAATTATTTTTGTTTCAAAGGTTTTAAAAGTTTCCTTCTGGCGGGCTATGGCTTAAATAAAATAAAATAAAAAACAATGAAATAACATACGTTTATGCAAAGATGGTAGAGAATGACATGATAAAATTAGCAATTAAAATAATGAAAGCCCATAGGGAAAAAGAAAAAACATGGCGAGGTCAAGAGAAACCTGGTAGGTCAAGAAGTCTAGAACAAAAAGCCAAGTGAAACTGCCTCATATGATCAAATTAGAAATCAGTGGCTATAAAAGGTGCGGCTTTATGCACGGATGAGAAAGAAAATGGTAGATGATATTGGTAATTCTTCTTCACATTTCAACTCTCAAAGGAGCATAGGGCTTGTTTTTAAATAGGTGTTTGCTACTTTTCTTAGTAGCACGGCCCTTTCAACCGTCTACCATATACATGGAGCTGTTGGTTATATCAGGACGTGTTTCATTTATTGTAATATGCTTTTGTTAGTATTTAATTTATACTATGTTACCTCTAGTAGGTTTTTTTTTTAAAATTTTGTTGTTATAGTTCAATGTCGTTTTATTACCCCAAGTATGATATTGTCTAAACTGATATGTTTTTATGTTTCACTGGAGGGTTTTTGGTCAATCCGTATTTATCTGGGGGGGGGGGGGGGGGGGGGGGGCGGGGGTGTTGTGGTTGGGGGGGGGGGGTGGGGGGGGGGGGGGGGGGGGGGGGGGGGGGGGGGGGTGGGGGGGGTGTCTTTTACCAATGTAGACTACTGGCTTGCATCCTTGTTTATTTAAGTTTTATATGTTAGCTTTTGTTTTTGTAATAAAGTGTTTTATTAACCTGTGTATTTCTGATGGGGTTAAAGTGCCTATGAGATTTTCTACACTCATTTCTACCTTGTGTTTACTACAGTATGTCTTAATGTTTTGCCTCTGCTGGTCATATTTTTTTGCAGTCCACCAGAAAGTGTTTGGTTCTTGACACTCTTCGCGCATGGGTTCCTCTATCATGAAATATCCAGTTCCAAGCTTGAACCTCAGTAATTTTTTATTAATTGGTATTTTTAGTTCATCTTTTACCTGACATTTTTTGCTTGGTTTTTTCAGGATTTTATATGAGTGTCTTGCTTTTTTTTACTTTGGTCCCATGCTGTTATTCACTCTTTAGTTATTGCTTGGGCAATTAAGCTCTTAATTTCAAACTTACCTAATCCTACTTCAATTTTGTTATAGTTAGTTCTGCCCCCTTTAGCTTCTTTGTCTGCAAGCTCATTTCCTGCTATCCATACATGTGATGGTATCCATGTTAGTGTAACACTGCATCCTATAGTGTGCAGATATGTATTGACCTGTAGTATTTCCTCTATAATATCTGGCCTGCTACATTCATTTCTGTTTCTGATAGCTAGTACTGATGAAAGGGAGTCTGTAAGAATGGTTACTTTATTTGAGGGGTTTTCTGCAGCTATTTCTAAAGCTTTTAGGATTGCCACTAATTCTGCTGTAAAGATGGATGTGTTACCTCTTACTTTTTTTTTAATACCCCTTTTGGGGCGTAAAGTGAGGTCTATGACTTTATTGTGTACAATTTGTGTGATCTTAGCCACAAGGCAGAGAAAGACCTTTAGTTCTGAAGAATTTTTTTATGCCCCTTCTGGTGTTCAAAATGAGGTCCAATGACTTAATTGTGTTTAATGTGTTAGGGTGTGTGATCCCGGCCCTGGCTAAGACACTTTGATCTAGCCAAAATTTTTTTTTTTTTTCCTCGCTTGAGGTCGCATATTTTTTCCTCGCATGAGGTCGCATTAGTACCCGCCCAAACCCGGCCCTGGTCAAGACCAAATGTCCTAACACAAGAAGACCCTTTTTTTTTCCTCGCTTGAGGTCGCATATTTTTTCCTCGCATGAGGTCGCATTTTCCCAGCCCCAAACCCGGCTCCGGTCAAGACCACATGTCCCAGCACTAGAAGACCCAATGACAAACTGTGTCAATGTAGTGATCCTCTGTGTTCTCACACAAGGGACCTAATGACACATGAATGTCACTGTACTGGTCCCTGTGTCTAGACACATGATCCTAGCCAAAGGCCGGATACTTTTTTTTTTTTTTCCTCGCTTGAGGTCGCATATTTTTTCCTCGCATGAGGTCGCATTGTCCCCGCCCCAAACCCGGCTCTGGTCAAGACCACGTGTCCCAACACAAGAAGACCCAATGACAAACTGTGTCACTGTAGTGATCCTCTGTGTTCTCACACAAGGGACCTAATGACACATGAATGTCACTGTACCGGTCCCTGTGTCTAGACACATGATCCTAGCCAAAGGCCGGATACTTTTTTTTTTTTTTTTCCTCGCTTGAGGTCGCATATTTTTTCCTCGCATGAGGTCGCATTGTCCCCGCCCCAAACCCGGCTCTGGTCAAGACCACATGTCCCAACACTAGAAGACCCAGTGACAAAATGTGTCACCTAGTGATCCTCTGTGTTCTCACACATTTTTTTTTTTTTTCCTCGCTTGAGGTCGCATATTTTTTCCTCGCATGAGGTCGCATTATCCCCGCCCAAACCCGGCCCTGGTCAAGACCACATGTCCCAACACAAGAAGACCCAATGACAACATGTGTCACCGTAGTGATCCTCTGTGTTCTCACACAAGAGACCTAATGACACATGAATGTCTTTTTTTTTTTTTTTTCCTCGCTTGAGGTCGCATATTTTTTCCTCGCATGAGGTCGCATTGTCCCCGCCCAAACCCGGCTCTGGTCAAGACCACATGTCCCAACACAAGAAGACCCAATGACAAACTGTGTCACTGTAGTGATCTTCTGTGTTCTCACACAAGAGACCTAATGACACATGAATGTCACTGTACCGGTCCCTGTGTCTAGACACATGATCCCAGCCAAATGCCGGATTTTTTTTTTTTTTTTTCCTCGCTTGAGGTCGCATATTTTTTCCTCGCATGAGGTCGCATTAGTACCCGCCCAAACCCGGCCCTGGTCAAGACCACATGTCCCAACACAAGAAGACCCAATGACAAACTGTGTCACTGTAGTGATCTTCTGTGTTCTCACACAAGAGACCTAATGACACATGAATGTCTTTTTTTTTTTTTTTCCTCGCTTGAGGTCGCATATTTTTTCCTCGCATGAGGTCGCATTAGTACCCGCCCAAACCCGGCCCTGGTCAAGACCCAATGTCCCAACACAAAAAGACCCAGTGACAAAAATGTGTCACTAGTGATCCTCTGTGTTCTCACACAAGGGACCTAATGATGTCCTCGCATGAGGGTCGCATTTCAAAACCCGGCCCTGGTCAAGACCACATGTCCCAACACAAGAAGACCCAGTGACAAAATGTGTCACCTAGTGATCCTCTGTGTTCTCACACAAGGGACCTAATGACACATAAATGTCACTGTACTGGTCTCTGTGTTTTGACACATGATCCCTTCCAAAAGCCAGGATACTTTTTTTTTTTTTATTTTTTTTTTCCTCGCTTGAGGTCGCATATTTTTTCCTCGCATGAGGTCGCATTGTCCCCCCCCAAACCCGGCCCCGGTCAAGACCACATGTCCCAACTATTTTTTTTTTTTTTTTTTTTTTTTTTTTTTTTTTTTTTTCCTCGCTTGAGGTCGCAAATGTTTTCCTCGCATGAGGTCGCATTGTCCCCGCCCCAAACCCGGCCCTGGTCAAGACCACATGTCCCAACACAAGAAGACCCAGTGACAAAATGTGTCAAATCTTCTGTGTCTCACACTAGACCTAATGACACATGATCACTCTGTGTTCTAGACACATGATCCCACAAAAGCCAAGGACTAGGCATGGGACACATAACGCTGTAGTGTCACTGTACCGATCCCTGTGTCTAGACACATGATCCTAGCCAAAGGCCGGATAAGGGCGTTGGGTCTTCACAGCATTATTCGTGCTGTACATCCTTTAAGATACGTGTACTAGCAGGTAATTTTTTTATTGCTCTTCTTGCTCCTAATTGTGTCTTATCTTCTGTCCCACGTCGTCAGCTCAAGGGCTTTCCATATTTTCTTTATGCCCTTTATGATTGTCTCCAATTCTCTTTTTTGTGTGTTCTTTGGTTTTGCTCTACCTTTTTTGTCTCTAATGATGTTTATGGTGATGATATTGTTAACGGAGATGATAATCTTGACGATGTAATATGAAAATACGGAATGTTGGTTTCACTTTTCAATTCTTTACATTGTCTCCCTTGCATTGTCCAGCACATTTAGTTATATTTAAGTGTTCACCCTTGAATGTTCCCGTAGAATTAATCATATTTAAGCTGTTTCCCTTGAACTAATCCCACGCAGTTATTCACATTTAAGTTGTCTCCCTTGAATTAATCAGCCGCAATTAGTAATATTTAAGTTGTCTCCCTTGAATTAAAATAGCATAGTTAGCCATATTTAAGTTGTCTCCTGGAATGAATCCAGCATAGTTAGCCATATTTCATTTGTTCAACTTTTGTCCCGCTGGAACAGCAGATATAATTCATCACGTCGACCATAAGATGAAACACTTCGAATATGCCCAGAACAGAGAGGCCTATGTACAAGCCGATAGTCCCGCCAACGTCAGAGAGAAACTGGGTTAGCTGAGGAGAGAAATCGTTTGAAAGATTACTTATAAATCTCTACATACAGTATGGAAGGTGTCTTAAGTAAATAAAGTACAGTACAGATAATCAAAATTACATCTCAAAGGTGAAACAGATTCTATGCTTATATCTGATATGGATAGCCTGTTGGTTTTGTAATGTTGTTTTAATCTCTTTTTGGATAGCCTGCTGACCTTTGGTTTTTTTTTTTTTTTGGAGCTTTAAGAGCTATTTAAAGTCTTCCTTCTTTTTTCCTCTTCTTCCTCCTTCTATTATTCTTCAAACTTTCTTCTCTTCATCTTCATGTCTTCCTCCTTTTTCAGCTTATTTCACCTTATTTCACCTTATTTCATCTTATTTCACCTTATTTCAGCTTATTTCACCTTATTGTTCTTGCTCGTCTAAATTCGTTTTTCATTTTCTCTTCTACTTATTATTTTGAACCCATCATCATCGGCGTGACTATTGTATTATTATCATCATTGTCTTTTTCATTTATACTTCTCTGCTTTTTTTGGTGTGATTTCGGCTGTAAATATAATCGTATGTATGTGACAAATATATATTTATATATAATTATGAGCAAAAACTTCACAACATGCATACTTCAAACTTATTTTTTTTTTCCGTCAAGTTTACAAATGAACAGCTCGTTAGAAACACGAGTCATTCCGGTGATAACCCTTCATCAGCCACATTCACAAATGGGAACAAAATCGAAGGATGTATATAACGGTTATGAATGAGCATCAAGGGACACAGAGTACTCGTCTAAAAATGAATAATAAGCAATAAATAATACATTAATAATACTAACAATGATAACAATAATAATAAAAAGTATACAGAACAAGACATAAACGGTAATCTCCAAAGGAACTTTTCAATTCGTTTCGCACAGAGTATGAGTCTCTTAGAATTATTTCCTTTTAGAGAATTACAACGTTCTTTTGGAGATTACCACATAAACTATGACGCAACGAAAAGAGGAAATCATAAAAAATACAGAACAGAAAGTAAACAACAAACAGTATCAAATGAACCTGAAATAAGCAAAATTGGGTCCGATAAAGACTTTTCCAGAGTCCATGTACAACGTATGTTGTATTATATGTAGAAGTACACCAAGATACATACACATACATTTAGCACGATCTTGGTGGCAAAAGCGACGACAAGGACATGACGATAGTGATGATGAAAATAAGAATGATGATGGTGGTGGTGGTGGTGATGGTGGTGTAGTGATGATGGTGGTAGTGGTGATGGTGGTGCAGTGCCCCGTGAAGTTCCTGAAGGTTTTTTTGGGAAGACAAAAAAATGAATAGGACTACTCGTTCCCAGGAATATCATTTAAAGCGACAAACACCAGGTCGTGCATGAGTCTGGCAAGCAGTGGCGTATCCTGGTAATGCGAGCTAGGCGTGCTGCTACTTAAAATGAATATGTACGCCTACTATTTAACTTCTTCCCCTCTTAATTTAAAAACCAACTATATTCAATTACGCAACGATAGTTATTAGGGGTATATGTCAATTATCTCCGAAATACTAATTAACTTACAACTTGAAACTCACTGTCACTGTGCAACTAACAAAAATTAATCACAAAAAACACTGGACGGACACAGCCGATTTTTACAACTCGAGAGCTGCAAGACCACCGCACGCATTATCGTATTGTATTAACGTATCTGGCCATGACCCCGATCCACACAAACCAGTCTTCAAACGTAAAACCGAAACGTGCAGCACGCATAGTGACGGAATTACCCGAGAAACTTCGGGCGATTGCTACCAACCTAAAAAACTGCACTTTAAAACGCGTCTGGGAAACTGAAACTAGATATACTCGTAGATTCTATGCGGGAAAATCCGTTATCCTGATGCGTGTGGTCCGAAAGCAGAACATTATAAGAGAAATATTTTATAGAATAATACATTAAATTTTTATTTTCCTTCGGGCATAGGTGTGCGCAGCACGCACAGCACATTAATAGGCTGAACTGCCCATGGAGGACTTCTGGTGTCGTGTATTGTGGTTCGCACTATTGACCTGCCATTGAAACATCATTTTTTGATGATGCGTAGATGGCAGAGCGGATAGTGTGATTCGCTTGCATGGCTAGGCGGGGTTGTCGCACGGAAGGTCCAGTGTTCAAATCCTGGGTAAGCCACTCATGTCTGTTGTTTTTCTGTTGTCTGGTGTTCTACTTCTTTATTTCCTGCGAGTGCCTGATAACATACCTTTATATTTGTTTCATATTAATTTACTGTTTACAGGCCTCAGGTTTCCCTCCCTTATTTGTAATAAATGTTTGTACAATACCAAACCTACCCACTATCCTGTTCTCACTGTTCTAGTCTAATATCATTTACTGGACACAGTATTAAGGTCCTAAGGGTCTTGTTGGATTCGGCCTATACTGCTTGATAGAAATACAACAGAAGTGATTGCGTCATTAATAGGCTGAACTGCCCATGGAGGACTTCTGGTGTCGTGTATTGTGGTTCGCACTATTGACCTGCCATTGAAACATCATTTTTTGATGATGCGTAGATGGCAGAGCGGATAGTGTGATTCGCTTGCA
Source organism: Oreohelix idahoensis (assembly GCA_024509875.1). Classification (NCBI taxonomy): domain Eukaryota; kingdom Metazoa; phylum Mollusca; class Gastropoda; order Stylommatophora; family Oreohelicidae; genus Oreohelix; species Oreohelix idahoensis. Next base: position 164,387 of record JAMPIV010006036.1, read on the forward strand.
TGGCTAGGCGGGGTTGTCGCACGGAAGGTCCAGTGTTCAAATCCTGGGTAAGCCACTCATGTCTGTTGTTTTTCTGTTGTCTGGTGTTCTACTTCTTTATTTCCTGCGAGTGCCTGATAACATACCTTTATATTTGTTTCATATTAATTTACTGTTTACAGGCCACAGGTTTCCCTCCCTTATTTGTAACACATAGAGAATACGCCACTGCTGGCAAGGTCATCCGGTAAAAAAAAAACTGCTACAGAAACCCCTGCTGGAAGAAGACATGAATGCGTATGAGCATGGTTCTAGCGAAGGATCCACCCTCTTAAGGGAGCAAAGAAAAAAGAAAATTAACGAAGTAATTGTTCCTGGTGTAATGGTGAATAGTAAATTCAATCTCGACAAACGTAAACGGACGTAAAACTTTTTTATATGTGGACAAGCGCCCTAATATAACCAACGGTTCTCTGTGTAGATTAAACAAGGCGCCTCTGGTCAAACTGATGGAAGAATCCTATATAAAATTCAACAAAATAGTTACTTGAAAAACTAAAGACAAGTGCCTATTGAGAAAATAAAAAACCGAGAAAAGAAACAAGAGACCGTGAAAAAATACTGAGAAAAAAAAAGAAGGCATGAAAAAAGGCAATAACAAAAACTAAGATGAAATGAAGGATGCAGAAGCGGGAAAGGAGAAAAAAAAACTGAAGAGAGAAAAAAAATAGAAAAACAAAAACAGAGAATGGGGAACAAAAACGAAACAAAAAATGAGGAAAAAATGGCAAAGAATTGGAAAAGGCGGCAGTGATGATGATAAAGAAAGGATTCACATAAAGAGAAAAATGTAAATGGTATTGTGTTGAAACATTCAGACACTTAGGAGACAGACAATTGTGGTAAAGTGGGATTTTATAAATATCTATAGGGGACTTAGTGTACTGACTGAGATCAGCTGTGAAGGTATCTGTATCTAATAGGTGTAGTGTTTTACAGATAACCTTACTTGCTGCCACATATGTATACCTCAGTCAGAATTATTCTGGAATATTGTGATGACTACGTTATATGTCTAGGGTATGTATATGATGAAGTGTAAGTCACAACAACAACAGACAGATAAACAATTTAATTTATTCCACCACACTTGACAACACTGTGACACTCACATACATGGAACATTCTATGAGACTATCTTAAACGAGTCACTGGTAAATTTTCAAATATCAATATGTATTAATTACTTTTCATTAATATATATGTGTCCTGATTCAACTACAAAGTGAACCAGGAATCACAATCAATTTCAATTATAAGTTTTATATATATATATAGAATTTATCAATATGAATCTTGTAGTGACATATTTTATTAATTTTATCATATGTGTGTCAGTTGTGTAGTAGTAATATGAGGTAATACTGGTGCTGTTTTTTCAAGCTATGTTGGTATTTGTCATCATGACTTCAAGTGTTTATTTCTGTTGGAACTAGTATTGGAGATGTTCTCAGTTCCGTTCATTAAAACAATTAATTTCCCCTCTTATTTTAATACAATGTCAGTTTAAGGGGGTATACATAATGTTGAGCTCCGCTGGCCACATAGGCTTAACTTTCGTGATGGCGGCAGGAAAAGACTCCTCTGCTCGATTGCTCCCCTGTGTTCTGGAGACACCTCACTGTTTGCTATATGGACCAAGGAGTATGCTGTCCGCCTCTGGATTCAGCAAAGCTCTGACCAGGTACTGCTCAATAGCTTTAGGACCACAGTCCCACAATTCATGGAAATATTACACAGTGACGTTGAATGGCAATGAATATAGCACAACTTCGATCTGCCGATGTCCCAGGCTTTTATTTATAACAATATGCACTGGTGCTCAACGCACTGTTTCTTAGTAGGTTTATTACAAGATGTGGCCCGGAACAGACGCCCTGAATTGAGTATATTGGCAGCTCTAACCAATCATGTCATGTTTACCTACTTTTCAAAAAATATTACCCTTCTCACGTTTCCCCTAACAACAAAGAAGTAGTATTTATAGTCCGACTAATCATGTTTAGCCTTACATTTATTTTCCGCCAATCAAATAGGAGGTAACATGTCAGCCTATTTCCCGTACAATGGTGGGGTGAAATTCTGCCACTGAGCGATTCTGAATTTGGTGTTGTCTGACACCCTCACTATTTTCTTTTGGCTATAATTTGTTAATTCCTAGACTATTTGCGTAACACTCAACATATTATTTGTCAGCAAGTCCTAAGGAACCCAAATATATATATTTAATGGAGCCAATATGCATTTTCTTCTAGGATAGTCGTGCTGTTACTACCTCCTCACTTCCAAACTTTAGGGTGTCTGGGTACTGTCATGTTTTCAAACGTAAACCAGTATAATGTCATATTTCCTAATAAGAATTTTGTAAGTTTTTTAAAACCTAACTCTGGTATGGGTAGTGGCTTTTTATCACTGTCGATTTGAAAAAAAGCTAGTGCATGTGGCCTTACACGCGTGATGGCAGCAATTGTGTATCGCGCGACGCGTGTTTAGTGTTGCATGTGTCCCTGCTTTCAGCCCTCCCTTCTTTCTATCTTTAGTCCATCTGTCTTTCGTTTTGTTTTTGGTAACGTAGTGTATAAAAAGACATGAATGGAATTTTAAATCTAGGTCAACTTGCGTATCTCAAGGTTTTTCTTAGAATTGGAGTACACATTTTATTGTGTTGGGGAAACGCGTGTATGCTGCAGAAGGCCTTTACTATCAACGTGAAACGTTACAATTTGCAGACGAAGTAGAAAACAAGGGGGATTTCGAGTACAGTCATTGTGACAGCACTGTTCTTTTTTACCTTTTCTCTTTCCTGTTATTGAAGTAATTCGTTAGGCCTTACATTTACGTTTTAATTTATATATGGGGATTAGAATATTTCACGACATCTCCCCTCTTAAAACAGATATCTTATGTCAGTCCTTTATTCTATATACACATAGATAAATGTAAGTCAACTTGACTTTACTCTGCTGTTGTGCTATCATGGTTTTATGTAGTTGGGTCCATTCAGAGTAAGCACTACTCATGAAATCTGCCTCAGACCTCTACAACCAATAATATTTTTCGCTTATGTACTGACCAGCCGCAAGTGTGACTGCTTGTCTTAATGCTGCTTCACAACCCTTATTCACCATTTCTCTTCTCTGAGTCTGCGCAATGACATGTCCAGAGAACATTGGATTTTCCTCAAAATGTACGTTATGAGGAGATAATATATACCTGGTGATAGCAGAGTTTTCGTAGGGATCCCATAATCTTCTTATTAGCCTGTATGAAACATTCGGAATATCCTCAATCAAAGAGGCAACTCAGGGATTCATTACGTTCCTCCGAAATGTTTACATCCAACAATTTTGTCTGATCTCAGGTTTTACTGGAATCTGCTAGTAGCCTTTACTCAGATCCACTTTTGAGAAATATTTAGCTTTATTTAGTCTGGCAAACAGCTGATTTGTATCCGGCAATGGATCCACCTGTCCTTCTGTAATAGCATTCAGTCTTCTGTAATCTATACAGAGTCTATGTTCTCCAGAGGGCTTCCTTAAGAGTACAACACCGGAACTATACGAAGATTCACTGTGTAAAATAATTCCTTCCTTCAACAAATAGTCTATCTCTTCCTTCAAAGCTTTCTCCTTAGCAAAAGGAATCGAATATGGTTTCATACAGACAGGTGTGGGGTCTATCAGTTTCATATCATATTCCAATAAGTTTGTATGCCCAGGTCGGTCGGTTAACACCTCTGTATGAGTATCTAGAACCTGTTGCACTCTCTCTTTCTGAGTTTTCGTTAAATGTGTACTGATTTTCACCTGTGCCGCTGTCTCACAGGGGTGTAATGGATATTCAAATGATGAAAGTGGTTCCTTTTTCATCTCCATGGCGATAGACAAGGTCAACAAATGTGTCTCTTCCTGATGTTCTCTTTCCAAATATTTCTTCAGGAGATTCACATGATAGATTTTTTCTTTCCCCTTCTTATCTATCTTATAATTTGTTCTAGACACCTTCTCTAGAACTGTATATGGACCTTGCCATCCAATCTGTAACTTATTCTGACTCCCGGGGAGAAGAAGCAGTACCTTCTCTCCCACAGCCAAATCTCTGTCTTTCGCCTTCCTGTTATAATAGGCAGCATGTTTCTTCCTGGCTTGTTTCAAATTTTCATTGGCAAGTTTCCAGCCAGTTTTTAAACGAGTGGTCAGCTCATTCACATATTGGTATGAGGATGTGATATTTTCCTCTGCTTTTTCATCAGTCCACGTTCTTAACAGAGCTACATATGGACCTTTAATTTTGTGGACCTATTTGTCCATGGAAAGATATGGTCTCTTCCACTGGAAGCTCTATAGTGATGATTTTTCTTCCCAGATTTATCATTCACAAAACGACCGCTACCAATTCTTTTCTTGGGGCTGTCTCCCCACTTAAAATTCTTGATGAGAGATTTCCTCTTTACATCCTCTTCCTCCAGTTTGTTTAAGTCCGATTGAGGGATTTTCGGCTTATCCTGGGGTAAGACATCTTTTTGCAAACTCCGCATAGTGGCCATTGTAAAACAGTTAAGTGAAGCTTGTCCGTGAAAAGGGGCTTCCCATTCCATTTGGTCCATTTTATCAAATTTATTATTCCTTCTATTGTCAGGCCTACGGTTGCCCCTTGGCGTGTCCAGGTCCTGATCAATGTTCCCACTTGTGGGTGTTCCCTCATGTGCTATGCTACACCTTTCTACAAAATTCTCAATGTCCCATCTTGCCTTGGGCCAATAATAATTGTGAGCCACCTTTTGGATGATGGTACCTATTTTCTCATGGACCCCATCTGGTTTCACATGTAGGCTCCTTATTAAGTCTGCCCTATATCTTTTTGGAAGTACCAGCTGTCCCTGACCTTTGGATCTAGCTCCAGTCTTCCTATACATCAACTTGTTTTTCATGTAAAAATCTCCCTTGCCTGGAGTTGTATGACAAGTTGACAATTTCCTGAAACAAGGCTTGAGGGTCTTATCCCCAGCCTGTGCCTTCCTCATCTCTTCTGGAGTGGTATCCAACATAATATCCTCTTCCTGTCTTGAGGTCGACCTGACCTGAAGGGTGGCCATATACACAGGTTTCCTTCTGCAACGGTCAGTGTCATGATTGTCCATCTGACAATTTTTACACCACCTTTTCCCTTGGTTGAAAGATTTTCTTTCATCATATTTCCTTTCATCGAATTGTGGGGTTTTATTTTTATTGTCATACCGTGGCCTATCAAATTGGTGCTTACCTTTGTTTTGATCTCTAGGATCAAATTTATTAAAGTCCTGTGGTGCCCTAAAGTTATCCACCTGTTTCTTTTTATTACCTGTTACCTCTGCTTGAGCTGCTTGATACCTTTCAGCAACATTTAGCAACTCACCCAGCCTCTCTGCACCTTGTTCCATGAGAAACTTTCTCAGGTCTGGAGCCATGGACTCTCTTAATTGTTTTATAAGGATCATTTCCTTAAGATCTTGGGTTTTCCCCAGAGAAGTCATTTCTCCAAGTATGTCTCTATTCGTGCAGAGAACTGGTGATAGGTTTCACCTGACAGTAGTTTAGCATTCCTAAATTTTTTTCTATAAAATTCTGCGTTCTTTTCATACCTTAACAAAAGAGCCTGCTTTAGCATGTCATAATTTTCCTGATCACCTCTGCTCATTTTAGCAAAAACTTCATAAGCTGCCCCACGAAGTCCTTGAGATAACTTTAAGCTCCACCTTTCTCTCTCTAACCCATATGTGGTAGCTAATAGTTCATATCTATTTAGATAGCTCTCAATATCATCGTCTTTCTCAACAAAATGATGTAAATGAAAATTCATAGCTGAGGTTGAGGCTCCCTGGCTAGCAGTAGCATCAGAGGTAAAGGGACTGGCACCATTTTCAGGAGCATGGCCTTGAAACTCAAACTCCCTTAGTCGTAACTCGTGTTCCCTTTGTAATCTCTTCTCCTCCTTTTCTGCCTCCCTCTCTGCAGCTAATCTCTTGTCTTCCCTTTCTGCAGCTAATTTCTTCTCTTCTCTTTCTGCAGCTAATTTTCTTTCTTCTGCTTCCAATGCTTTAACCTCTTTGTCAGCCTCAATCTGCAACCTCTTAGCCTCAGCCTCAATCTGCAACCTCTTAATTTCCTTTTCAGCCTCTAACTTTCTTTCGGCCTCTTTTTCTAATCTTCTTTCTTCCCGTTCAATACATTTGTCACATTCAGCAGTGACATAAGAAATCATAATTTGCCCGTCCATTCCTAACTCTTTCGCAGTCTGTACAGCAGCAGATCGAAATTTGGCCAGGTCCACCTATTTCTAACAGGTAAATGTAAATAATATCTAACTAAACAATATAATCTATAATTATTTATTTAATGACACCACAGGCACTGAGAGCTCAACCTTATTTAATTCCACCCAAGGATACCTTTTAATTCTTATAATTCCCAATATATATAACAGGAGAAAGTTCAATATCCCGGACCGGACCCCAATATATGTGGTAAAGTGGGATTTTATAAATATCTATAGGGGACTTAGTGTACTGACTGAGATCAGCTGTGAAGGTATCTGTATCTAATAGGTGTAGTGTTTTACAGATAACCTTACTTGCTGCCACATATGTATACCTCAGTCAGAATTATTCTGGAATATTGTGATGACTACGTCAATAGTGAAACGTCGAAAGCTTGCCTGGTTTGGGCATGTAACTCGTCATGACTCCCTTTCGAAAACGATCCTCCAGGGAACAGTCGAAGGTAAACGGAGAAGAGGAAGGCAAAGAAAATCCTGGGCTGATAACATCAAAGAATGGGCAGGACACGGTTTCTCCACACTTGTACACATTGCTGAGAATAGAGAGCAGTGGAGGACCCTGTCTGCTGATGCTTCCACCATGGCACCCCTACGACCCATGACGGGTTATGGGTTGAGATGATGATGATGATATGTCTAGGGTATGTATATGATGAAGTGTAAGTCACAACAACAACAGACAGATAAACAATTTAATTTATTCCACCACACTTGACAACACTGTGACACTCACATACATGGAACATTCTATGAGACTATCTTAAACGAGTCACTGGTAAATTTTCAAATATCAATATGTATTAATTACTTTTCATTAATATATATGTGTCCTGATTCAACTACAAAGTGAACCAGGAATCACAATCAATTTCAATTATAAGTTATATAGAATTTATCAATATGAATCTTGTAGTGACATATTTTATTAATTTTATCATATGTGTGTCAGTTGTGTAGTAGTAATATGAGGTAATACTGGTGTTGTTTTTTTCAAGCTATGTTGGTATTTGTCATCATGACTTCAAGTGTTTATTTCTGTTGGAACTAGTATTGGAGATGTTCTCAGTTCCGTTCATTAAAACAATTAATTTCCCCTCTTATTTTAATACAATGTCAGTTTAAGGGGGTATACATAATGTTGAGCTCCGCTGGCCACATAGGCTTAACTTTCGTGATGGCGGCAGGAAAAGACTCCTCTGCTCGATTGCTCCCCTGTGTTCTGGAGACACCTCACTGTTTGCTATATGGACCAAGGAGTATGCTGTCCGCCTCTGGATTCAGCAAAGCTCTGACCAGGTACTGCTCAATAGCTTTAGGACCACAGTCCCACAATTCATGGAAATATTACACAGTGACGTTGAATGGCAATGAATATAGCACAACTTCGATCTGCCGATGTCCCAGGCTTTTATTTATAACAATATGCACTGGTGCTCAACGCACTGTTTCTTAGTAGGTTTATTACAAGATGTGGCCCGGAACAGACGCCCTGAATTGAGTATATTGGCAGCTCTAACCAATCATGTCATGTTTACCTACTTTTCAAAAAATATTACCCTTCTCACGTTTCCCCTAACAACAAAGAAGTAGTATTTATAGTCCGACTAATCGTGTTTAGCCTTACATTTATTTTCCGCCAATCAAATAGGAGGTAACATGTCAGCCTATTTCCCGTACAATGGTGGGGTGAAATTCTGCCACTGAGCGATTCTGAATTTGGTGTTGTCTGACACCCTCACTATTTTCTTTTGGCTATAATTTGTTAATTCCTAGACTATTTGCGTAACACTCAACATATTATTTGTCAGCAAGTCCTAAGGAACCCAAATATATATATTTAATGGAGCCAATATGCATTTTCTTCTAGGATAGTCGTGCTGTTACTACCTCCTCACTTCCAAACTTTAGGGTGTCTGGGTACTGTCATGTTTTCAAACGTAAACCAGTATAATGTCATATTTCCTAATAAGAATTTTGTAAGTTTTTTAAAACCTAACTCTGGTATGGGTAGTGGCTTTTTATCACTGTCGATTTGAAAAAAAGCTAGTGCATGTGGCCTTACACGCGTGATGGCAGCAATTGTGTATCGCGCGACGCGTGTTTAGTGTTGCATGTGTCCCTGCTTTCAGCCCTCTCTTCTTTCTATCTTTAGTCCATCTGTCTTTCGTTTTTTTTTTTGGTAACGTAGTGTATAAAAAGACATGAATGGAATTTTAAATCTAGGTCAACTTGCGTATCTCAAGGTTTTTCTTAGAATTGGAGTACACATTTTATTGTGTTGGGGAAACGCGTGTATGCTGCAGAAGGCCTTTACTATCAACGTGAAACGTTACAATTTGCAGACGAAGTAGAAAACAAGGGGGATTTCGAGTACAGTCATTGTGACAGCACTGTTCTTTTTTACCTTTTCTCTTTCCTGTTATTGAAGTAATTCGTTAGGCTTTACATTTACGTTTTAATTTATATATGGGGATTAGAATATTTCACGACAACAATCCATTTCAGATTTCAAACATCTGACGATTTTCCATAGAATAGCGAGTTTTATAGTGAGCTGATATCATTTTTGTTGTTGTTGTTCATACCTCATAATCCGCTGCCTCCGCTAACTGCTCGTAGTTCAGATCTTCGAAGTAGATGTTCAGTTTGATAAACTCTTCACTGCAAAAAAAAATTAATAACAGTACAGTACATGACTTCAATCTTTAGGAAACCGGAAAGAAACGATTAACCCGGTATACTCTTTACAATTCCACAAAAAATTCAGTATAACCTTGATAACTCTCGACACAAACGAATTAATAAAACAAAACACCAAACTATTTCGGCTTTATCTTCTTGTCTGTGTTTTATTTTCTTTTTTAAACTTCTGCAGTTCCGCGTCGAGGGATACGTATACCTGGGCTTTTTGAAAAGCGTATGTGATGTGAAACTATTTCTTATGATTACGTCAGATATTCCGCCAATATATGTTCTATGGTGTTCCTCTGTCCTATTTTTAAATATATTAGACGACTTATGATGTCGGTTTGCCTTATTGTATTCTGAACACTTTTAGTTCTCGCATCTGTTATTTCAAACATGCAATAATGTCGAAGGTTTCTCGCATTTTTCCACCAATTAAACAAATCTTTGTTAGTTACTGCACTCAGCCTCATCACGCAAGACAAAGTGTTACATAAACCACAGTATATATTGTGCATTGACGCAGACTTCCTACAAAGGCGCCAGGTGCATTACTGGCTCCATGCTCCATAAGAAGCAACACAAAAAGGGTGGGGGGAGGGGGGATTGAGAGAGTTACTCTACTAGGCAACTAACCTGGCGAACATTATACTTCTACATATGTGTTTAATTTAGTGTTAGTGGTGACTCTTTTAGCAGAGAGTTGGTATGAATATGCTATTATTTCCTGCTAATGTAGTCTTCAAACAAAAAAAAACAAAAAACATTAGACGTTCCCAAACAAAAACACCATTACACAAAATATATCTGCCCGTGCACAAAAGAACGAGAGATTATCAAGTGTTACACATATCCTATTTTGTCATTTTGAAATGAAATATGGACAGTCAATTAGTGTAGCAGTTCTTGTGGTGTATTTGTTAGTTGTGTAGGACCGCCTAGAGCGCTGTTAAGACAGTGTAGACATTTAGTTTATACATCTTCAGCGGGAAAGGGTGTTGGTTAGTAACAATAGTGTAGACAGGAGTGGTGGCTTTTACTTAGAGACCCCCACCGAGTATATTTCTTTATCTTTAGTTGTTTTCATGCAGGTGTGAAAGAGAGTGTGGAAATTTTTATATTGTGTCTTTCATTTGAATTGTTCTTTTTCCAGGTTTGTGCAAACTCGCACTTATTTTGTTTGCCGTGGTATTGATTTGTTGTTTAATAAACTATAAAATGTACACTGGATCAGTTTATCTTTAACTATCCTGTACTTACATGCTTTGTCTGTATAGTGGTGTCTGTGGAATTTAGTGTAACCTTATCTCCTTCGGGTAGTCAGAGGTGGTGAGACAGTAGCTAGCAAATAAGTCACAAGTGGCGAGGGAGAGTCAATCTAGGTTCTCACCCTCAAAGCTATAAGTCTCATCCTTCTACATTCACTGTCATTCTCATCTAAATCTATCTTCTCAGACTTTCTCATAACTAGTGTCTTGTCTCGGTACTCAGACAGACTCTAATTAAATCCACTTCATGACAGACCAGTTCTTATTCTGAAACTCCCAGAGTAATAGACACTGTAGTGAGACCGAAACACCCCACACGGAGACGGCAATTTGGATGGATATATATATATACACAGGATATAAAGAAGACATTAAACAACTGTAAATAAATGGCACAGGAAAAGCGTGCGTTATTTTGTTGAAGGGCTTGCTGCAAGCATTCTGCACTTCCTTTCTCTGATCTTTTATATTTTGTTTATTTATTCTCACATGTAAGTTAAATATCAATTTAAATTTTTACGGCATCATACAAATGTTATTTCAACAGCATACTCAAATTTACAGTATCCAGTCATAATCAAGAAATAAAGTATGATGAAACAAAAACTACCAAAATTAATCAAACCCACTCATACAGCATGTTAGATAATGGGTTGAAACTTAATCAAATTAGGAGGGTATGTAATAAACAATAACGAAGTATTTGAAAATCTGTTTAACTAGGTAATGAACGTGTTTTTTAGGTCATGTGGAAGATTGTTCCATAGATGAGCAGCGGAGTAAGTTGCGCGTTTCTTGAATAAGCCCATCCTTGATCTGGGTACCTGTAGTGTATCTAAGCGTTGACCAGGCACCCCGTTATACTGAAGGACCAGTAGTCCTATTATTTTAATGTCTTCCCGTATACCCCCGGGAACAACACAGGGCACATCTATTACTGTTACACTACTAATTAATACTCCAGTTACTACAATACTACTTTTACTACCACTCTATTGCTACATTTACAACAACAATATCAGTGGTATGCCAATTTCTACTATTATTTTTTTCGCATTCTACTGCTACTACTACTGCTGCTGTACATACTACTTCAGGTATACATCTACAACAAGCTACTATTACACTTACTACGACGTCACCTTTGCTACTACACCATCAACTACCAAAACAACCACTGTTAATATTACTTAAGTTGCTTACGTATCCACTGTCTCTGCGATTTCTATGGCTGACTGAAAGTATGACAATCTCCTACTCATGCTACATAGACTACTACCGTACTATACTATCACTGCTTCTGCAGCAATTATTACTACTGCATCAATACTGCTGTTGTTATTATTTTCAACACTGCTGCTCCCATATCAACTATTACATTACACTACATTACAGCTGCTACTATCTACTTCTGCTACATTACTACTGCTACTATCTACTCCTACTACATGACAGCTGCTACTATCTACTACTACTACTACTACATTACTATTGCTACTATCTACTACTACTACTACTACTACTACTACTACTACTACTACTACAACATTACTACTGCTATTATCTACTACTACTTTACAACTCTGCCATCACCGGTGTCAATACCTTGTTGAGGTATGGCGGCATGCGTACCCTGATTACCCCCAGAGCTATGCCAGCGGGAGTTTTACTCCTGGAAGGTTCTACCAAGCTGGACAGGTTTGCGCGGGCAGGGGTCAGACTAAAGCAGACACCCTGGTCCTCCAGGTTGGGGGTTTTAGCATAGGGCTGACACCCCTGTCTATGCAAAAAGAAATGAAGTTACGGAAACGACAACAAATGAACAAACTTTGCTGAGGGACGGACATCCGGAGTCTGAAGCTCGTATGACTGTCAGTGGTGAAAGCCGAAAGGAAGCCACTGACACGAAAACGGACGTCCTGACCGCAAAACGTGAAACAAGAATAGGATTTTGGAATGTCAGGACAATGAACGAGACGGGTAAACTAAAACAGGTCACAGCAGAAATGAGAAACTATAGATTACACATTCTAGGGATAAGCGAGAGCAGATGGACAGGGGCAGGAAAAGTTAAAACAGCAACAGGAGAAACAGTACTTTACTCTGGAAGAGAGGATGGACAGCACATTGAAGGTGTAGCCATTATTCTACAGAAAGGAATAGAAAGGACATTACTGGAATGGAAACCCATCAACAACAGACTAATAAGAATAAGATTGAGAGGGAGATTCACCAACATTACAATAATACAATGCTACGCACCAACGAATGACAGCGATGAAGACGTCAAGGATGAATTCTATCAACAACTGCAGAAAGAAATGGAAGACACACCTAGATATGATCTTATCGTAGTAATGGGAGACCTCAATGCAAAAGTTGGAACACACAATACATATAATGAAAGAGTAATGGGGAAATGTGGCAGCGGAACAGCAAACAAAAATGGGGATAAATTAATAAGTTTCTGTAGCATTAACAACCTGGTAATTGGAGGAACACTTTTCCCACACAAAGAAATTCACAAATTAACATGGGAATCACCAAATGGTCGGGACAGAAACCAGATAGACCACATCATGATCAATGGTAGATGGAGACATGCATTACAAGATGTGAAGGTAAGAAGAGGTGCAGATGTGGGAAGTGATCACCATTTAGTAGTAGCAAAACTGAAAGTGAAACTCAGAACGGCTGGACCAACTGTAACTACACAGAAAAGGTTTGACATCAGCAAATTGAAGGACCCCCTTTTCCAAAAAACGCTTTTGCGGCTGATATAAAGAAGCGATAACAATTTGCCAACAGACAGGAAAAGACATTGACTGATGATATAGACCAGAAATTCAACACCATTTCAACAATATATAAGGAAAGCAGCAAATCATGCTTGGGATTCCAGGAAAGGAAGAAGCAAGACTGGATAACACCAGAAACATTAACCACCATAACGATGAGAAAGGAAATGAAAAGAAAGAAAACAGAAGCGAAGTCCCCCAGGTTAAAGCACGTATATAGCAAACAGTACAGTCAGCTGGACAAGGAAGTTAAACGCCAAACCCGAGCAACCAAAAGGAATTTCCTAGACGATCTTGCAAGACAGGCAGAAGAGGCAGCACTGAGAAAAGAACAAAGAACAGTATACACAATAACTAAAACCATCAGCGGAAAACGAGGTGCAAACAATATTACATTAGTAAGAGATAAGCAAGGAAATCTCATCACGACAGCAGAGGGACAGGAAACAAGATGGGCAGAGTATTTCAGAGAAACTTTGAACAAGGAACCACTAGAGACACAATTGAATGCTCCTGAGGCTGAAAACGATCTAGATGTTAATACAGACATTCTTCGAAAAGAAGAAATCATCACAGCAATCAAAGGGTTAAAGAATGGAAAAGCTCCTGTCCATGATGTGTTAAATGCAGAGCTATTTAAGACAGACCCTGAGCTAGCAGCAGAACTATTAGAACCACTATTTGCACAAGTCTGGAAAACAGGGACAACACCAACGGAGTGGAACAAAGGAATAATTGCCAAATTGCCCAAGAAGGAAGATCTTGCAGACTGCAATAATTGGAGAGGAATCACTCTTCTCTCAGTTCCCATCAAAATACTAGGCAGGATAATTATACAGAGAATTTCAAAAGCAGTAGACCACAAACTGAAGAAAGAACAAGAAGGATTTAGAAAGAATAGAAGATGTGTAGATCATATATTTACCCTCAGGAACATTATAGAGCAGTGCTCAGAATGGCAAAGACGGCTGTAATTAATTTCGTTGATTTTGAAAAGGCTTTTGACAGTATACATAGGGACAGTTTATGGAAAGTTTACTATCTATTCATACAACATTACTACTGATACTACCTACTACCACTACATTACAACTGCTACTATCTACTATTACAACATTACTTTTGCTACCGTCTAATACTACATTACAACTGCTACTGTCTACTCCAACAACATTACAACTGATACTATCTACTCCAACAATATTACAACTGCTATTATCTACTTCTACTACATTAGTTTTCTACGACGTGCAGCGTTTTTATTCTTTTAACATTTTAGTTTATGTTATTTCACTATTACATACTACTACTACTTCTACCGATACTAGTACTACTACCCCTGCTACTGCTACTACCACTACTACTACGAGCCTGATACTACTCTCACTGCTACTACTACTACTAGCCCGACATTACTACTATTACTATTAAACTACTACTACTAATCACACTACTACTAATCATACTAATACCACTACTACTGATTCTTTACTACTACTACTACTACTACTACCACTACTACTACTACTACGGTTACTACTTCTGCTGCTTCTATCACTACTGCTACCACTACTACTACTGTTATTAATTCTCCTACTACTACTGTTGACTACTACTGTTGCTGCTTCCAAAAATAATACTACTACTATTGCTGATACTGTTACGGCTATTACTACTACTGCTGCTTCTTCTACTACTACTACTACACCTATTACCGCTACTACTAATACTACTACGTCAATTACTACTACTGCTGCTGTGTCTACTTCTGCTACGACTGCTGCTGCTCCTACTACTACTACTGCTGCTGCTGCTACTACTACTGCCGCCACAGCCATCAGAACCACATCGACTATAACTAGCAGGACAGTGTTATTTTCCCCTCATAGAATAATTTCGAATATTACCTCCACCTATGTAATAGTACAGTTACCTCCCCCTACGTAATTAACATAAAAAGTTACGATTATATACTACAACTAGCACCATCGATACAGGGGATCTACAACAATTTTGAGATACTTTAATAAAATTCTACATCAATTACGTCAACCATTACAACATCTGCTACCACACATGCACAACATCGCGGGTAATACATACCTTTTGGAATGGGAACTAAAATAAAAATAGTAACAACAACAAATTTTGGTAAAAGCATAACCAAGCAAAACATAAATTATTCATGTGACCGCAAAACTAAGCAAGCAAAATAAGGATTGGCTTATCATCTTGTTATTTTGTTTCGTTATTGTTGTGTATACGTTTAAAAAAACAACGGTTATGTATTTTAAAACAAAAATGAAGTGCAGCGTGGATTTTTAAAATTGTTTTTACTGAAGCAAGTCATCAGCATTATGTTTCGTTTCGCTCCCAATGTAGTATGAAGCCATCACTCCACCTGGTGAATTTCTATTAAACCGGCCGCATAACATTCCTGTGATATTGCAACAGTGATTTCTGTAGCAATCTGTTTTAAATGTTGAGCTTGTCTGCCACACGCACAACCTCATATTAGTCGCTTGTTACGGTTGTATGAGTGAGCAATAGTCTTTTTTTTCCCATGTCCACTCAGAGACACCCCCACCTTGAAATTATACGTAGCACTGGAGCAAGTTGTTGACTTTAAAATGATAACTATGCATTGTTTCACATGAGACGATAACGTCACAGCTCATGTGAGATAAAACCAGAACTCACTGCTTCTGATAATACCAGAGTTTACACACCTGACACAACATCACAGCTCAAGTGAGACAACACCATAGCTCTCAAGAAATTGTAACATGAGAGCTCATGTTAGAACGACAGAGCTCATATGGGTTAATGACAGAGCTCATATGAAATTGTACGGTCAGTGCGTAAGTGAGAAAACAACAGAGCTCACAGGAGATTGTAACACCAGAGCTCATGTGAGTTAACAACAGAGTTCAGATGCGATGATAACATTAGAGACAACGGGAGAGATCATACGAGTTCAGCTGAGATGATAACATCAAGGCTTATGAGATATATCTACATGACTCATTTGAAATTGGGAGCCGCGATAGCGCAGTGGTTAGTGCACTGACTTCTTAGCTCGGTGGTCCATGGTTCGATCCCCAGTTGAGGTGGGATTTTTTAGACCGCAAACGTCGCCTTATGAATTGGGTACCAGAGCAACGGTAATCTGTAAATGGAAATAAGTTATAAGCTAATCGAGCGAATGGAAGAGAAGAAACGTCAATATGCAAAGTTTGGTTTTAGGACCAGAACAGTGTTAAATGGCGTGGATTCTGGATGGGGTTTTGGAGTGTCAAGAACCTTGAACAATTATCCATGGGTGTTCCACGGGTTATTTTTGGGAAATGGCATTTTTTCGTGTGCGCTATTTCCCAAATGGTAGGCTAATAAATGTAGTCGGGGGGAATTGATGAGTGTAGATAATGCCGAGGGTACCTTAAATGTGCGTAAGGGCATGGGCAGGTAGTTATTGGGGCCTAGGTGGCACAACCATGTAAAAAATGGTAGGGAGATTTCATGGGAATGTAGTTTAAAGGTTGTTGGAACTGGGCTCGGTGAATACTTGTGGGTTATTATGTATAGTTGAGGCAGTGAGTTTTATGGAAACAACCGACTACTTATCAACTGGTAGTCGCCAGCAGGGACGGGCATTAGGAAACACTTTTAATTGCCTGCATTCGCTTGGATGGCGTGACTTACGAGGCAATCACAGTAGTTAGGGACATATGAGGATGTACTATCGCAATCTGGTCTACACAGGTAGCGCTTGAGCTAATGGACAAATCTATCTTCCACGTACCAATACATTCCACCCGTCAGCCTTTTGGACACTTGTCACCCACGTACTAGGGCCGAGGGTTGAGGGAGGGTTTATATTAAAAAATAATAAAAACAGCAGAGGTGGTGGACCCGAGCGGCAACTTAGACGTACGGTAAGGGTGTACCCCACGGCCACATATTATGACCGTCAACAATACTGTTATTATCGTGAGGGAGTGACCAATATACATAAACCAATCCCTGCCGATCAAAGTAACGAATGGATAGGTGTTAAATGGTCGGCCGGGACGGAAATTCTTGATTAACATTTGGTCGGGCTGGGTCGGTAGGGATTTTATGCAGCGTGGAGTAAATAATGAAAGGGGACGACTCTAAAACCTGGTAAGCGGGCGCGTTGTTATTGTGTTACGATGCTTGTCTTCACATAGTTTAATCGGAACAGTATTCTGCCATAAATCAACCAAACATTGCTACACATGTGCTGTTGCTTAATCGTCTGGCTGAGGGGAAAAGAGACTAGGAGAGTGTACTCATTTCTAAATTTATAGTTATTTGAGACGGAAGGACAATACCAGAGAAAAGGCACTAGTGCGGCAACAGCCGAGGCTCCTATTGTGCATCTAACAGTAGCAAACAAGTTATAATTGGATGGCTTGTGCCGGGGAGGAGGGTTTGGGTAGATTAGAGGATTTGGACGTTCGATTATATGTAGGTGGGAAAAATGGGTTTGATTCGAAGGAGGGAAGGGTTATATGTCGGACAGAAACTGGTATGATTTTAGAATAGGGGAGTATGTTCGAGTATAGCTTGAGGTGAAAGGCAGGTGGGCTAAGGACGGCTGGAAGAGGATCGTTGGGTTTGAGCATCCGTAGTGTTGGGGCGGGCGTTGATACCGTCTTAGTGTGTTCTACCCCTAATGCCGAACCACATCGAGGGGACGCTTAGTTCATCGTTGAGTTTACAGTACTATAGAGGTTGCTCACCCTATTGAACGTGGATAGGCTGGTTAGCGTGTAAGTCTGTAGGGTTGGGGTGTGGGTACAACAAGGTGATCGGGGTCCAGCGACAGGGCGTACACATTATTGTACAAAGCTAGTATCGGAATTCTACTCAGAGTCAATTAGTCTGTTAAAATTAAATTCACAGACACAACATCGACGATGGGTGGGTGAGAATAGGAACTTGGTGCTCTTCGTGTAACTTTCCTACAGATTTATACTCGAAGGGGTTTAAACGCCTGCCCCAAGGATCCCCATCCGTGGAGTCTGGTAAGGTTATTAACACAGTATGACTAGCTGTGATCTTCATTCCGGCACTCACTTCACTATTTCACAGTCTTCGAACATTCTAATGGCAATTCGCCGGTCCAATCCGGGAATGTACTTACCAACCACAACCCAAAAGGTCCTGGTTCACACTAACACCTCATGGATCAAGGTCAGACCCGGGTTTCTGTCGGATCAAGGTGGTTGGTATCACACCCACCTTAACATGTTGTTACGTTAGAGGCACACTCATGGGTACTCACGATCCTCTATGTAGGGCTCACGGGTTCGGGCACGCAGTTAACTAATCACCATCCACCCTGCTGTACCCACCAAGTAGATACACTGTAACCTATTAAGATGGTTTTGGCTTTTCACGTCTGCTACCGACATGGGACAGAAGTTTCGGCTACCACGACTTCCGCCCTTGGGTAAACATTCGAGGCCCCTGGGTATCTCAGGTCCACCCCCCCCTCGGTACGGTCCCACAGCTGTCGGGAAACGGCACCGACATCCCCTATGCTAACGACCACCCCAACCCCACGGCTGGTTTTACTAGGTTTCACATACTCTGCTGATACTGGTCCCCCCACGAGGCAAGTGCTTGGGATGCTGTCCCAGGTGGCGGGTAGACTGGTCTGGACGTGGGTGGTGTCCAAGGAGGGACGAGAGAGACAAGGAACATAAATATTTGAGTCTACACACTCCCTCTGGCTTGTTCGGGGTATCGCCAACACACCGTTTTGGGAACACCACAAATGCGTTCTTAGTGTGGTCCCGATATATTTATGTTTGATTTGGGCCTTCTTTTGTCGGAACCCACACCTCACAACCGCCCCCCACAAAACTTGGGATCATTTATTTTTTGTAGTGGCCTGTGTTTGTGGGGCTGTGCAAGAGTTGCACATATATTTGGCGTGCAACGCGAAAGGATGATACGGTCCACGAAAGGTGGTAGACAAGGCGGTCGGTATGGGGGGGTCTGGCTATGGCTAGGAATTAGAGGTTTTTATATATTGTCAGGCGGGTTGTTGGTTTTTTGGGAATGGCTAGGGTGGGAGGGTGGGGGTATGCGGTTTTCGGGGAAAAGACGGTGCGGACGACGGGCTGGCGTACCTGGTGGGAGTGTTGGGAGTCATATAGTAAATCGGGTTTGGGGTATGTTGGACTGGCAGAGTAAGGGTGGACATCACTGGTGCTGTGACGGACAGGCATTCTCTCATTTAGAATGGAACACTTTGACAGAAGCAGCTACGGCACGGGTCCGATTGTGAGCTCCCGTCGGCACGTCCGCTTGCAACGGGTACTTCGTTTGTTATCACTGTTTGTCTAACTTCTCACGGGTGTTTTTTTTTTTTCTACAGCGCTTTTTTAACAAGGCGGATTTCCTTAATAAGGACTGTCATTGTATTGGCTCAATACAATCAAATCATTAACAAGTATGGGTCACTAGCCCATCGCTTGCTTGCGTCTTCTATTCTCTTCTCTTATAGTATGAAGTTTTTAAGGACGTTTTATTATTCTCTACTGCGTACTGGGGTTTTTAATCCAATAACCTGCTTAATGCGCCTTGACGATCTTGCCTCTGGACACAAGTTCTCTACTATTATCAATTTGCTCCACACGGTCCGAGCCACCACGGTTGCTCGGTCACAGCTGGTGCTTACGGCGCTTAGCTTGTTATGTATATATATTTTGGAGTGTTGCTTGGGTTTTGACAGGGTATTAAGACGTATTGTGTTCACGCGTCATGGGGCAGTACATTCTAGCTTGGTTTCTGGTTTATGGCTGCAGTTCGCCTAAACAATAAAATGTGTCCGCGGGACTATCGCAGCACGGTTTAGTTTTCCGTGTATTATGTGGGTGCATGTGTTTACACATATTATCTTTGGTTTGGTGGCCCTGCTCTTCGCTCGCTTTGATCTATTCTTTGCGAGGCGTTACTGTAATTTGATCCATATTGAGTTGTTGCTTTATGGTTTTATATTCGAGGTAGTTGGTGCTCATTCTTTATGTTAGTGGTGCGTGGTAGTTATAGGGTATACATTAGTGTTTGAAAAAAGAGGACTCGGGATCATGGGGACTTTTACACCTTTGTATCGTTATATCAGGTGCTTAATACTATATATCATGCTCCCCATGCGGTTACTGGTCTTTTTATGAATTGTTTATCTTTCTGTTAGGGTTCTGCTTATATGGATTCTACATTAGCATACTTCATAGATCGATATATCTGTGGTTACATTTGTCTTTTTTTGGGCTATCTTTTATTTCTGCCGAGTTTCTACTGTGGTGTTACGATTTTTGGGCTTGCTTTGGACTATCAATTTCTTAGATGGTAACTGTAGTTAACTACCGATGATGGACAAGTTAAAGTTCTATATATATAAATAGACCAAATTCGTTCTATAGGATTTTTGTATCGTAATAGTTTTCTCGGGATGCTCTTTCATTGAAATAATTAGGATAGTCTTACTTTACTCACGGTCTGTCTATTTACCTTACATAAGCGCCAACACAATCTCCAAATACTAGTAGTTTTTTCTTCTACATTTGTTTCACTCTCGCGTCTATTTGTATGTGTGCTCCGATCTCGTGTAAGGATCTTGACAAACCGAGAAATCGTCACATCCTTTTTGGGTGGTTGGTTGCGGTAGAGGTTATATCTTTCAGTAACGGTTTCCACCTAATTTTTATTTTTGCTTACTGTCGGTTACGGCAATTTTTTCGTGGCAGTGCCACCACACTTATGTGGTGAATGGTTTTGGATATGCTCGGTCATTCTCGGTTCTTTAACAGAATGATATTGCAATGGAAAATTCGAATCGAACAATGAAAGTAGTAAAGAAAGATTGTCACGATTAATCTATGTGTACTGACTGTCCTTGTACTTTTTCGTTTCCACAGATCGGCCTAGTCTCGGAAATCAAATAAAAACATTTTTTATTTTCTTTACGTTATTGCCGGCACCCTGACGTATGGGATTATCTGATTTTATCTAAATACCTTTCGCGTCTGCTAGCGGTTTTCTCTCTTCAGTGGCGCTTGACATTCTTTCCTGCTGTGCCATGGACTTGCACACAAAGTATCTTTCTATGTGTTGTCCTCCGCCCCTTTTTCAAAATATTTCTGACTATGATGCCTTCCTTCTAAATTTGCTCAGGCATGAATCCACTGTGTGTTCCTGAGTTGTGTAGCTTTATTCTCATTTTTTTTTCTAGCTAGCTCGTAGGACCTACGACTACGAATCGATACGAAAACCATAAATCAGAGATTATAGATCCGTAACGACTTGGCATCAGCTCTACAATTAGGTAGTTGACGTCAATGGTTCATTGTAAACAAAACACTTATACTGTTTATTCGACTTCCATAGCCCAAACGGACATTTTTGTATTAGAAGTTTTGGCGCACCCCTATGCTTTATAATTCCACACCTATTTTTCCCAATATAAACTATTGTTGGTCTCGTTTTTTATTGTTTTTGCATTTGTTTCTGGTTATTAATTCTTTCGTGGCTCTTACTTTTTTCCGTTAAGGGGGGGGGGAGGTTCGTTGGGGGAGCCTGTCTACAGCATATTTTGTTGGCTGGTCAGGGGACATCTATTTAGGAGGGAGGCAAAGTGGGCACATACAATTTAGGGGCCACCGGTCTTTGCTAGTGGGGCGGGTGGGCAGGGGTATGATAGGGAGAGGTGGAAGTATGGTGATAGGTGTGGGAGGACATGAGTTCCGCATTTCTTGGTCCTATTTATTTGACATCATTTCCTGCACCTACTTTATTTTGTAAAGGATAGCCATTATTCGTATGTCCCGAGAAGACCGTCTTTGGCGGCCAACATGCAACGAAAGAACCATACGTGATAATTAATAATTCGTTTCCGCATGCGCCCCCTAACTCTCCCGTCTTGATATCATATATTGACGATTTTCCCTGTCTACGGAGAGGATTGTGGTGGCGGCCCAAGAATCGTGTTCATACACGTTTTGTATCCACGTACTGAGTTGCCATTTTAAAGATTGCAACCCCAAATGCCGGATAGTCATTTCAGCCATTTTATAATGACGGGTCACGACGTCTCGCGGATAAATTTTAATAAATGTAATTTTTTTAAGACACCGCCGCGGGGTTCATTATGATTATAAAACACCGACCTTAATTATAGTCATATAAGCAGTCGGTGTCACATTGGCTCGTTCACATTTATTTAAGAGAGCCGGAATAGACTTACTGTGTACTTGCATTCGCGATAACAAACAAATTCCCGTCCAGGCTAAAAGTACAACCATCTGGACTAGTGTTCCGCAGGACATGGAATTATAATTCTAGCTTATAATCGCGGATCCACAAATCATGAATGCCTTCGCTCGTAAGATAGCAGTTCATCAGAGCCAGAACATAGTACATAAGAGAAGGGGATCGGATATCGGATTCCAACATCCTATAAGGGACAGATCGTAGTTTTTGGGGCAATACACGTTTCTGATTTATTCTATTAAAGTAAATTCCCTTTTTTTAATACACATAAGATGCGAGACTATGGTATTCTGATCACCCGTCATTCGTGGAACGGAATACTTTAATTTTTCTCCAGGGTAAAAAGTGGTGTGTTTCAAGTTCGAGCATCTCCCTTATAGGCTGCTGTAACTCTACTTAAACCATTTAGTTGGACATGGTGGAAGTGGAAGGGGGCACTTTATGTTGTTCAGGGGTGGTAAAAAATGTCTAAGTATTTATTTTTACAAAAGTCGTAAAATCTATAACATGTTTTCCTTGCTATAAGTGGTTTATTTATGAGACTGGTCAAACTTCCACAATAATTTTGGGGATTCATCCTGAGAAAGTTTACACCTTATACAACTACCAGCTAATCCCGTGTGACTGTTTGCTTCCCCTATACCAATTCGACCAGCAAACGAGGGAACAAGACAGCAGCAACCCACAGGAACTCGAATGGTGCACCGTAGCAACACAGAGTGATGATTACTGCCATTTGCATAAAGTGTATAGTTATAGCAATTTCGTCGTGATATTTGTACACCTTGTTTATTGAAAATTAAGGCAATTCTTTGCATTTCGACCGCTGTCACAATGGCACCCATATCTTTCCCAGTTTAATATCTCATAGGAGAAGGATTTCTTGTGGTGTTGACGATATCAGGGTAAAGGTTGGACTGACACGCTATATCCACATTGGGTTTCATAATTGTTTATGTTGGGTTGCCAAAGGAGTGGACTACGCATTGGTTGCGCAGTGGCTGGCGTTACCAATCGCGCCTCGTTATATCTCTCCAAAACCAAGTGTTAACACTTCAGCAAGAGCATTTGTTCTTTTATTTTCTGTCCCTAAAGTCGTCGGAACGACACGTCTAAAATAGCTATTAGAAACTTATTCGTGGTACGTAAGCCCGCCCAAGCACGTACGAATGATGTCAAACGATCACCCACTAGTCGAGTGCAATAAAAGGCTCTGGGAATCACAACAACCTATCAGACACCTTTTATTGTAGACTGTTGCGAGGATTTGGTAATTACACTTGCTTGGTTGTAGCGGCTCGGAACGCCCACACGCGACACCACCACACACTAACAGCGCTAGGTTCAGCGCTCACTCCCGCTATCTGACGGATTCTTCTTTGTTAGTTGGAATCGGGAGTCTAGCGGATTATGTAGCGGTCGGTAGGGGTGGGTTTTGAACTGTTTTGGTTGGTAGGTTCGTCAAACTTTGGTGGTGTATTGAGCGAAGTGCTTGGCTTTTGTAAACCTTGGCAGATCTTCTTTTTAGTTGCGGATTTGTAGGGTCTGGTTGGTGGCTAGTATGAAAAAATCAAGTGATCGATAAATCTCCCAAAACCCTTCCTGACTCAGGAGAGGCTTGTTGATGGTTTGTATTTTGCTGTTCTACTCTCTTCGGGTAGTTTGGCGCCACCATGTAAGACTTTTAGATACACTTTTGGTAGTAGTGGTGTCAATTATTTAAATAGTTTTTTAGATAAATTATTTTTTTTATCCATTAATTAACATCAGGCGTATTTGGTTGCCGTTATACTGTGGTTTTTTGTATATGCTTCACTAACAATGCACACCTACAACCGGGAATTGTATATACTATTAAAATTCTTTAATGTAAATGAAAGGCCCCATTATGGAAAGGACATAAATGGTAAAATGATTATAAAGGAAGGACAGGACAAGGAGATAAGTAGCTTCAAGTCACCCTATCTCTCACACCACACCCGTGGGTGACAGAAGAGAGAATAAGCGAAATGCTATCCTAGTGAATACAGAAA
This sequence comes from Oreohelix idahoensis, assembly GCA_024509875.1. Classification (NCBI taxonomy): domain Eukaryota; kingdom Metazoa; phylum Mollusca; class Gastropoda; order Stylommatophora; family Oreohelicidae; genus Oreohelix; species Oreohelix idahoensis. Next base: position 188,831 of record JAMPIV010006036.1, read on the forward strand.
GGCACAGATTGTTTTCAAAATAGCCTTTAATCGCGAGATAGTTAAATAACTAATATTTCGTTTTGCAACGGGAAATTTGGGACGCCGCGACAGCTGCTTTCTCGTAACGAGCGACGGTGTCGACTGTAATATCCAAAGGTCATCCACCGTTGCGGCGTCATTTGTAATCTCATACACACAAAATATCAAGAAGTCTGAGCCCAGAGTGGAGACTAATGCGACGAGGGACCTCGATCCTGACTGTTGAGAATAATGTTCTATTTTCAAGCGGGCATCTGCTGAATGAGGCATGCCAGATGGGTAAGGCGTATAGCACATTTGCTCATCTACAGATCTCAATTCGTGAGCAATATGGGTAGCAGATATAATAAAAAAGGGAATGACGCTAACCAGAGATAACCTTCACCGGCATTGTCAGGAAGCATAACCATTAATTGGTTAGCCAAATATATTATGGCTAATTCTTGCCTGGAAGCTTACGACATACCAGCAAGTACATAAGTGACTTGACATCCATAAGTGGAAGGCAAAGGTTATATCGTACCCATGTATCATAACATGTGATTTATTCATGTATATTGTTAATTCTGCACCTTATACATTATCTTATCATGCTATCTCTGTAATATACTACCATGATTCATTCATTTACATACAAACACTGAAGACATGGTCGCATCATGAACAGCAGAGGGTGGTGAGATTGTTAGAACAATGGCCACCTATTACTTCTTGTTCCAGGTTTTTATGATCAATGTTTATGATCATTCTTCCTGATCGAGAAACTAAAGACTTGAAGAAGTTGATCCAGCTCACTGAAGCCTAGAGGTCAACCAAACTTCAACACCTTAGTCCCCCCGTAGTTATAGGGCGGGCTGAAGGAAAGTCTTCCGTACTCCAGTGTGTCGGAGGAACCTCGAGCAGACGTGGATAAAGTTGAGTTTATATATTTCCATCCAACAAATCCTGTGAGCAGTTCTAAAACGACTTTCTAATGATGAAAACTAGATGGCAAGAGATAATGTGACAAACTTGTTTTATAAATTCAGTGGAAGATAAATCCAAGACTTTTTTCTATTAGTTATTTTAATTTGTAACTGTAAATAATCATACATTTTACCATCTTCCAACACCCATTTATCATTACAAGAATATATAGATGTACATAATAAATTGGATAATTGTACTCATTTGACTTGTTAAATTTTTAACTGTTAAATTTTGAGTTACTTTTTCTAATTTAATTATAATATCACATAGGGTTACGATAGCGAAGTAGCATCTTATACTTCTGAAGCCTAAATCTATTGTCCAGCTCAGAGTATTCACAGCTGTAACTCACTTGTGATACCAGTGTACTTCTCGGGCACTGGAACTTCATACTTTCTGGAGAGAGATTCTACTTCTGCTCTACCACTACTATCATACTAGGAAAACCTTTCGCTACATACGAGTTGTGTGAAGAAGTACCCTCATCACAGAAGAATTGACGAAACCACGGCTGCAGGACTCACTTAGACCAGCTAAGTTTTTTTTTTTGTACAAGGAAACAGCAAAAGGACACATTTAAAAAAAATATCAATCCTCAAACCAAAGTCTCAGTGAAGACAATTTTAATTACACAAAAAATTCACCATTTTTTCATCTTATTTTAACCTGTTAAAACTAATTGATTATTAAATTTTTACATGTTATTTTAAAACTAAACAATCATTGTTTATTCAGTTATTATCAGTATGAAAGCAAACGCATGAGCAAGACTCTTTAATATATATATATATATATATATATATATATATATATATATATATATATATATATATATATATATATATATATATATATATATATATATATATATATATATATATATATATATATATATATATATATATATATATATATATATATATATAACAAAGTGTTACATTTCTTTATGAGTACATATTTCATATTTCTAATGTTGATCTTATCTTGTTATTCATAGCTTCTCCACGACTTCTCAGTTGTCATGAGTTTCGTGCCATCCACATTTCGGCACGGTACATTAACTAAATGTATATAAAGCACTTTAGGATTCAAATTCTTCGTTTGTTTGGTATATAAGTTATCGTCTCTATTATATTTGCCATTCTCTGTTATTATGTGTCCAGGATAGAAGAAATTGTTTCCGTTTATTCCAGCATCTTTCCTGTTATTCCTTTCTTACTCAGTCATTCCTCCTCTACCCAGAGGTGTAGAGTTTTGCCAGAGAGATCGCCATACTATCCTATTAGCTCTCTTGCTCCTGACTTGGTTCCAGTCTAGTTCTCGTTCCTTCACAGATTGTCTAATGTTGTCCTCCCAGCAAACTTTGGGTCACCCTGGAGGTCTAGATCACTGGCTCTTAGTTTCCCATATTTGTCGTGATAGCCGATCTTCTCCCATTCTGCAGACATGGCCAAACCATAGTAATTGGGACTGTTCTAATTGGATGTGCACATTTTTAAAATTGTTAAATTTACAAACATATGAGGACATCTCAGCATTAACCAGAGGCTTCACAATGTGTACATTGAATTCACGCATTACTATGATGTGTACATTGAATTCACGCATTACTAGGATGTGTACATTGAATTCACGCATTACTAGGATGTGTACAATGAATTCACGCATTACTAGGATGTGTACATTGAATTCACGCATTACTAGGACACTAGTATTTCAGTTTTATTATTGTTTTTCTTTACGCAATCATCGTTGCTGTAAAAAAAATGCACCCAAACAATACGCTTTTGTGTGTGTGTGTTTGTGTGTACGGAAACTACTGTTTTCATATTAAATACGGCTAAATTAATTCATGCTGATTTCAATATTTGTGGATATATCAAATCTCTAGTTATTGCGGTCAAAAGACTCCCAGTGTGCTCAACAAAGAGTTTTTAAGGCGTCATCCCTGCCAAATATTTAGACATAGTTCAAAGTTTTACAGAATGTTGTTAACAAAAAACTTTTGAGATTGACAGCAGGCACAATAGAACAGCTGATGAAGTCTTGTTAACAAATAAATATTAAATTCCTATCACATGCACACCTTACATGTACTTGTGTACACATACGTACACAAAAGACATGTTTCTATAGATAAAACTAACCGATGGTTAATTAATACAGTAGCGAACATTAACAAAATAAATCGGCTTATTTTACGAAAATGTTTCATATAATATATACATTTAACGTTTATCTTTGTATTGGTTGGAAACAGTTTCACTAAATATTCTAAGTGTAACGCTGAACTTACGTAATGCCTACTTCTGTCTTGTTCTGCCGCAGATTGTTACAGCCATGTCCTGGACTCTCCTTACATATCATTTCCACCATTACATTCTGGGAAATGGACACAATTCATGTAGCTGTGTTGGTGTGTTTCTGGTGTGTCATGCATGTGTGTATACGTGCTTGTATGGATGTATGTGTGTGTTTGTATGCTGTAGCAAAAGCTGACATTGTGTGCCTGTTTGTGTATTTGCACGTGTTTATGCAAGCAGAAGCGTTCCAAAAGTAATTGGCACCTGGGGCGGATCCTACCTTTGGTCCCCTCCCCCCCGTAAAGAAACACACATGCAGGTATAATTTTAACAGTAAGCACTATCATAATAGTGTCAGACATGCAGCCCTTTCCTAGCTGTCACCCGGAGCGGACCACCCCCTCGCACCCCCCTAGTACGCCACTGAATGCAAGTATTTTAAATGTATTTATGGATTAATGTGTGTATATGGATGTATTCAGCGAGAGAGAGAGAGAGAGAGAGAGAGAGAGAGAGTGTGTGTGTGTGTGTGTGTGTGTGTGAGCGCACACATATCACAATTATCCCACTTCTTCGCTTTTTTACATACAAATGATACTCACTTTACCACAGATAATGAACTGAAGGTAGAAGCGAATCTAAGAGAGAAAAAAAAACACACACACAAGCAACAATACATCAAGGACACATTATTATACTTACAGCAAATTGAACGCTTGGCCACTGTCGGCTGGAGATTGTTTTCTCAAACTGCATCTCACTGACAAATGAAAGTTCAGGAGTCAGTAAGGTTGCTGTGAGATACGTGTAGAATTTTGATAGAAAGATGTGTAATAAATGCAGAATTGACACTTTCTGCTACCTGTAGAATGACGTCAGACCACGTGTTCGTGTAAATGGAAGATATATAGATAGATAGATAGATAGATAGATAGATAGATAGATAGATAGATAGATAGATAGATAGATAGATAGAAGGATAGATAGATAGATAGATAGATAGATAGATAGATAGATAGATAGATAGATAGATAGATAGATAGATAGATAGATAGATAGATAGAAGGATAGATAGATAGAAAGAAGGATAGATAGAAGGATAGATAGATAGATAGATAGATAGATAGATAGATAGATAGATAGATAGAAGGATAGATAGATAGATAGATAGATAGATAGATAGATAGATAGATAGATAGATAGATAGATAGATAGATAGAAGGATAGATAGATAGAAGGATAGATAGATAGAAAGAAGGATAGATAGAAGGATAGATAGATAGATTAGATAGATAGATAGATAGATAGATAGATAGAAGGATAGATAGATAGATAGATAGATAGATAGATAGATAGATAGATAGATAGATAGATAGATAGATAGATAGATAGATAGATAGATAGATAGATAGATAGATAGATAGATAGATAGATAGATAGATAGAAGGATAGATAGATAGATAGATAGATAGATAGATAGATAGATAGATAGATAGATAGATAGATAGATAGATAGATAGATAGATAGATAGATAGATAGATAGATAGATAGATAGATAGATAGATAGATAGAGGATAAAACATAAGACGCACGTGCAAAAGTTATTGCCCTTTGTGGTTACCAGAAGTCTATTAAGACAAATAAAGAATAGGCTCAGTGCTCACACCATACGTGTCGCATAATGCGATTAAGGTGAGGATGTCCGTGATGCTTGCAACCTCACCATGTAAAACAAATGTATACAGAAAACACCCCTGCAAGAGCACACTATCGCATTGGTGAGAGCCTCCTGTATTGGAGTCTCTGTTGTGGCCGTACCATGCTCGTTGAACGAAAAAGGGAAGGACGAAATAGAGAAGTAAATACAGAAAGTATTAAAAAAAAAAAGATTGAAGTATTGTCAAGAAATGGATAAAGAAGATGTAGATCTTGAACGGATGGCACGGGACTGGAAGGCTTAGCATGAGGTAGTTGGAGATCTATGCTGCTTATGGAGCTAATGAGAAAGGTGATGTAGACAAGCGATCATCAATGGAAAAAAAACTGACGGATTTTCAAGAACAAGCAAAACCGATGAGCAGTGTTTCTTAAAGTGGGCGGCACCATCCCACAGGGCAGTGGGTTAACTTTAGGGAGGGGGGGGGGGGGAAATTAAGAGGCTAGAGAGCGAACCGCTATTCTAAAGAGTGCTTCTTAAATGGTTAAATGGGGGAAGGGGGGGGGGGGGGGATGAGTTTATGGCCCGACCAAATTTGGGAAACACTGGTCTAGAGGAAATTAAGAACAGAGAGACAAATGTAAGATATCCAACAACTAAAGAGTGCAGATGAGATGGAAGGAAATGGATAAAATACCAATAACAGAGAGGTCTACGGAGAAGATTAAGTACGGAGAAGAACAGATATAATATAAAAAACAAACAGAATTTAGAAGAAATTAAACACAGAGATAAAAGAACAGAAGATAAAGAACAAGCAAAATTGTAGGTTGGATTAAGTATACTGGTCAATCGAAAGGCAAAGACGTACACGGATTGAAAGAGAAGTAGAAAATGGTCTTCAAAGGTTGGAATACTGAAGGTAAATACAAGCAGCTCTCTACAAGGGGACAAGCTGCAGTGGCGGATTTATTCTCCACAGAGAACAGAAAGGGAACTAATAATGACTGAACACAGACCCCCGTGTAGTCCCCGGGGGTCTATGAGGGGACGAATAAAGAATAGGACTACTCTTCCTTCAGGCATGTCGTAGGAGGTGGCCTATGTGAGGTTGTGTATGAGGCTCGCAACCTAATCACAGAAAACAAATTGCTACAGACAACACAACTACAGGAGTACATGAATGCCTTGGGGCTTGCTGCATGCAAGTGGGGTCGGAGGAGCCAACTACAGTGGTGGATCCATGATCCATAGGAAACCACATAACGGCTTCATGGCTACACTCAATCGCAATTATTAGATAGCTATACAACAATGAGGTCTACGAAACTCACACACATTATCAAAATCTTTATCCTTTGCGCACCTTACTGAACATGGCACCACAACTGCAGGTAGTCTCCTTACAGGAAGCCTGCACCACGCAGTCGCATGCTCTTGCAGATTTGGTTTCTGTAACACGTGTTTTACGTGATGAAGCTGCCAGCCTCATGCACAATCTCGTATTAGTCGCCTCGTACGACATGCCTGATGGTGCAGTACTCCTGTTCTGTATTTGTCTTTTCAATGACCCCCGGGAACTAGAAGCGGCGAACCCACACACAGAAGAATAGAATTAAAAAAAAGATAGCTCAAGAAATACGCAACAGGACAGAAAAAACACGGCGCAATGAAGAAACAAACACAAAAAAAAAAGGAAATCCTCTTTAATGCTTCTACGGCGACGTTAGTTCCTGAGGTATGATATTGCAGAACAAAGAATAGAACAGCTGCATCACACTGAACATGTAATAACAGGTAACTAAGGGAGTTGGGCATGAAGCTAGCAATCAAATCATGTGCAATACACGTAGAAATAACCACAGTAAAAGTATATACACAGCTTTCTTGTGAGCTTATTGCAAGGGGCTCAGAACAGACAAGACGAATAAGGAGATGATTACAGATGAATCTTCTTCCCTGCCCACAACTTACGTGCATGGACTGTTGCAGTCACAAAGGCTGATATCGGCCTCGAACGTATACTGGACCTCAGTTAGGCAGTACATTTCTATTATTTAAAAAAAAAAATAAATAACAAGATTACATAAAAGATAGTCTCATGACAGATACAGCCGTAGGGGAGTGAAGTGTTAGAGACTTCACCATACTAGATCCAGCTACAGGCGGGAATACTGACCACTATACTACTGAGGATATTATTCTTCTCCTTTTTTAAGTTTCATGTCTGATGGCGTAGGCAATCATGTCTATCCACAACTTCACTTCTCCAGTACAATCTATCAGTTCTGTTCTTGACTTCTTTTCCATGCCACAATGTAAAAATGTCCAGTACCTGCTTTCTTTGTCTTCTCCTATCTTTCCTTCTTTCCAAGGATTTTATATATGCTTATAATATAAGATAATATATATTCGGGTAACTTAATACAATCCCGTTAGTTTTCCTAAAAGGGAAAACAGATCTAATTCGATTTTGGATCAAACTTGACACTGCTCGACAAATTTTGTCAAAATTTTAAATACGAAAATTTACCAAAATAAGTTCAGTATTTCTTTGTTTACGCAGTATCGACGGACATATAGACTAAGAAACAAAGTGTAATTAATATTGTTTGTTGCGGTTTTAAAGTAAAAACGGACTTTTAAAAAGGAACAATACCTTGTTGTTAATATCCACATATTACTGAGTCTAACTACAACCCACAAAAACCAGCTACAAACCTCAGAAATGAAGTATCTGAGGAAGGTGGTTGAAGTAACAAGAAGAGACATGGCCCGCAACCACACAATACGGCAAGGCTTCAAAACCAAGCCGCTGCAGACCCACGTAGAACAGACCCAACTACGATGGTTTGGTCATTAAAGCCGAATGGAAGAGGGTCGGCTACCACGACACATATAGTAAACCAAGAGCCAGGGATCAAGACCTCCAGAACGATCCAGAATTCGCTGGGAGGACAACATTAGACAATCCCTGAAGGACCGATGACTAGATTGGAACCAGGCCAGGAGGAAGACAGCCGCTTGGATAGTATGACGTTCTCTCTGGCGAACCTCTACATCCCAGGGTAGAAGAGGAACGACTAAGTAAGTATATTACTGAGTCTAAACTGTTTCTAACACAAAAATTAACAGCCATTTTGGCATAGCTGCACTCATCTTTGCCGGTCTCAATATGCGTGTTTGGGAAAACTTCAAACTCACAATGAAGACCAAAGCTGCGGTATATAATGCCGGCGTCACCAGCACGCTTCTATATGGCAGTGAGACATGGCCCACCAAAGCAAGAAAGAAGGCTCAACATCTTCATTCTAAGGTGTCTACGTCACATCCTTGGTATGTCATGATAGGACAAAGTAAGAAATGTCGAGGTGCTGTCACATGCTGGCCTTAAAGCATGTATACATTGCTTAGACAGCGCAGACTACGCTGGCTTGGCCATGTCCACCGCCTGGAAGATGGTCGCATCCCCAAAGATATTTTCTACGGACAGCTGGCACATAGCACAAGAATAGGCGGGCGACCGCAGCTGAGGTTCACAGATGTGTGCAAGAGAGACATGAAAGCACTGGATATAGATCCAGTAACTTAGGATGATGAAGCTGCCATCGCACCAAGTGGCAATGCGCCCTACGGCGCCACCCCAGACTGGGCGAAAAGAAGGTCTTACAACAAGCAGAAGAGAACAGAACACGTCGAAAGAACACTAGGAAAAAAGCAGCAGAGAACTATCACCTCAGGGGCGCATTCCCATAGTCAGTTATGATTGATAGGGAGTACTTCTCAGTCTCACTAAAATGCTTGTAACCAACAATGAAACAATCCCAGCAGCTTTTAGGGAAAATACGGAAAAAACTTGCATTACACTGTTAAAACTAAATTGAAAAAAACTCAATAACAGAACATGCAGATCTTTAACTGTTCATGGTGCATTGATCTTTGACCTTAGGTCATAATACGTTTGACTACAATGAAGTTGAAATGGAATGTTCAGGAATGAACTGACCACTGGATAGATAATGCAATTATCTGGACATGCAACAGAAAGAGCAGACCATAATTTCCTTCAGTCATGTTTGGCGGGTACTTGCTCGTTCATACAGAATAGTAGTAGTAGCACCTCCAGCCATAACTGACTGTGGGAATGCACCATTGCGGTGATAGCCCTCAGCTGGTTTTAGCCTTGTGTTCCCTACGGCGTGTTCTTGTTATCTTCTGCTTGCTGTGAGTAGTACTGTTCATAATAAATAGATCATATGGTATGCTAGATTCCGTACTTCGGATTATGGATTTACCGAAAATGCGAACGAACTTTATTGTCAAAGGGTTGAGAATTGGGCACGCAGGCCCGTCTGACATTCTGCCATTCCTTTCTCTCACCTTTCATACTGAATTCATTTATTCTCACATGCATTTTACATATCAATTTCAAGGAATTCAACGTTGTAAAGTAAAATAAAATAGCATAGTCATATTTATGTGACAGCGCCATCGCCATTTTGTCGGTTGTTCTGTACCTCCTACCACAACATAGCATGTGGCAGCCATGGTTAGGTTACATCTTAAAACAGAACATTAGTAATGCCGCTGAAAGAGTAGCAGCCAATCAGAGAAGAGATGCGTCCAGGCTATCGAGTCAGTTGAAAATTCTTTATGATTGCAATCGCCTGTCGCGGAGAGAGAACAAGCTATTGAGATCTGAAGTCTAATTCAAACAAGAACATGCCTAGGACTTGTGAGTAGATATAATATTATTCTCCAACATTCTAAAGTCTTTACAGCGTTAGAAAGGATATAGGATATTAGGTTTACCATCTTTGTGCCGTAGTATTTTAAATAACTATATACTTAATTCTGTGGTATTTATTTCGCGTGCGGTTCATGTTAGATCTAAATCTATTCGGACATGGCATTGGTCCATGTTCAGGAAATATAACACGTGGCCGGAACTAGAACTGGCATATTCAGTTATTACATTTGTGTAAATGAAATTTAACGGTTAAGTATTTCCATATTGTTTGGGGTTAATGAAACCTTCTATGATCTTATGTAAATCTGACACGTAGTCGGTTTGAATAATATTTAATTGTGGCGCGATTTAGATTGTTATATTTATTAACTAGATGTTGATGCTAAAAATAGTTTATGTTTGTGTGACGAGTGCTGCAATTTATTATGTTACAGCTTACTAGAATGTCCTGTGCTTTTTCAGTAACGTTAGACTGATAATGTGGTGTAAGTATTAGCAAGATCGGCTATAGCTAATTGGTGTTAGCTTTCTTAGTTTCATAGTCTTTTATACAGTGTAGAATCTCTATTGGTTATCTGTACCGCTTTAAACAGCTTTGGTAAGCCATTATTTCTATAATATTTAGTATTATAATGTAAGGTTACTATAGAATGTACAACCACGCAGGTTAGCTGGGTTGTTAGCGTGGCTGTATGCTGTTCTCGCAAGATTGCGTAACCATAAGAGCACGTGGTATGAATGGGTACCTGTAGCTGACTGATCATGGCTGACTGTGGTGGGGGCATGTTTTCTGAATAGTAAGTGTTATTATTTATGCTATTGATTTTCACTTAGACATTGTTTTTATATATTGTTTTTCAGAAAGTCTACGAACACTGTCTGGGTGTTCGGTAGTATTAAATGTTAATCTGTATAAGGCTTTGTGTTGCTTGAATTGCTAAGTCTGCTGATGAGAGGGTTGCAAGCAGCCAATAATTGCAACCCCTGTCAAACGATCCTTAATAAAATTTTCTTAGTGCATGGGTCTTGGGTGTGAGGTAGCCACATCGACATAAGTTCGCCTCAACCATACCTAGCCCTTGTCACATTAACATTAACTACTTATAAGCATGACATAAACTATGTTGAAAAATACAAACATCGTCATTAGAACCTACAGGTGATATTATAAGAATGGATAATTCGACTGGAGGTGGGGGGGGGGGGGGGGGGGGGGGGGGGGCATGTAATCTGAACTCATAAAGTATTCGAAACGTCTACGATTGTATGAATAGAGACTGAGGTTGTTTCTTAGGTTATGTGGAAGACAACTCCAAAGATGAGCAGCAGAGTACGCTAAGAGATAGTCCCATACAAAGTCCCCGACATTGTTTAACGAACAAAAAAAACAAAAAAACACACACACACACGCACACATACAGATAGAGATTTTCTGTTTGCCCTGCCTTGCTTCTTCTGCAGGAATGCCATCAGTACCAGCAGCTTTTCCGTCTTTTAGAAACATTTTGGCTGGCTTTATTCCTTCCATATTTGTTTTTTGGTTTTTTTTTTTGTCACAGTCAACTCGTTAATCCTTTCCTGCTGTCTTCTGGGGCTGGTCTATTTGAAAGCTCATCAAAATATTTTATGAATCTCTTCATTTTCATTTTTATTCTTGATGAGATCATTTGATTGCTTTTTTTCATGGTAGATCAATTAGGCGCAGAGAAATCATTGTGATTTACCATCGATTACATGAATCAATACAAATGTTAGCGAACTAAATGCTGTGTCATGTTCGCTTTTGTAGTTCCTCTCTCGTTTACTTGCAAATCGATCGATCACTCACTCACTCACTCACTCACTCACTCACTCACTCACTCACTCACTCACTCACTCACTCACTCACTCACTCACTCACTCACTCACTCACTCACTCACTCACTCACTCACTCACTCACTCACTCACTCACTCACTCACTCACTCACTCACTCACTCACTCACTCACTCACCCGTTTGTCTGACTATCTGTCTGTCTATCTGTCTCTCTGTGCATGAGATGCGATTGTGAAGCTGTTGCATCTTTTTTCACTGCCACTAACCTGTCGCGTTTCTGCAAGGACCAACAACGGCTGCTGAGGACATTATTGCGTTCGTCTGCTGAGCCAGTTCATCGTAGCAGTTGCATTTGTCCCTGATCAGCGTCTGTTCACAAACCTTTTGACACGTCTGCAGAATGACCAGAGATAACCAGATCTTACTCTATTCCTATAGCAGTATTACGACATTCTTCATTATGTCTTGTAATTAATCCGTGAGTGGAGATATCTCACCTAAATTATATTGTACAGGGTAACAATGCCCGTCGTTGAATGACCTAGCAATGCCGCTATATTGGCATTACTAATACCCCATTGAGACTATTCATTGCGCTCAATAAAGATCTACACAAACTACACAATTATCAATTAATAATGAATGTGGTGAAATAATAATTAATAGATCTGAGAATCAGTCGATAAAATTTATTGGAATTTTCTTATTTTCAGCAACATTAAAGAGTTCTCGCTGATAACCATACTGGTTATATTTATACAATCTCCATCTACCATTGTATAATTATAAAATTGCATAACAAAACGCGATTTCCCGATAATGAATTGTCTAAGTGAAACGTGAGACCTCTTCTTCGTCGTTCGCTCTCAAATAACCACATTCATCTCTCATAAAGCTGAACGTCCGTCTCAGGCTTCTCTCGTCACCATACGGTTGCTCTCTCAACTGAGCTGGAGAAGGCCACACTGCTACCCTGCTCCTCTCATGGAGCCGATGGTCTTAAAGCACATGTTCCACCGTTGTTTGTCCTCCTTACATGGGCACATATTTGTTTATCCACCTCACATGGGCACATATTTGTTTGTCCTCCTCACATGGGCACATATTTGTTTATCCGATTTTTAATTTGTCTCACAGATGGTATTTGCGTCTGCAATGGCCGGTTTTTAATCTGAAAATGATCAATTTTTCTCTTCTTGATAACGTATAGTTTTGTTCTGCGTTACCGGACTCTGGGTGTTCCTTTTGCCACTTTTCTTTATAGTAATACTCTGGTTATTGCTTTCATATCTTCATATATAGGTCCCTAATGCTTTCATAGCTGGAAGTGAAGTTAAGGATGAGCACAAAATATTTTTCCTTAGGATAGAGCAGAGTATCCAAGTCTGTTCATACCTTTAAAGGGAAGACTTAGACTAAATCATATGTATCCGTGACTCTTTGGGCTATCACTTTTCTTCTAACAGGACTGTGGGCTATTCATCGAGGGAAAGGATCATACTGTGGGTCTATCATTCTTGTAGCATTTTTTATTGACTTTATGACTATTTGTATATGCTTTGATGTAATTTTATGTGTTGTGATGGAATTTTCTGATAATTAAAAATTCCCTTGAACTTAATCAGTATGTCGGGTCAGCTCGTTCCAAAATATCTATATAATCATTGTTATAGTTTTCCCACGTGCGTGCGTCTACATGTCGTCAATTGTGTGTGTGTGTGTGCACGTGAGTGGTAATATATATATTAATATATGTAGTCAATAGACTGTCTGACTCCTCTAGATCTGTTGTAGAAGATAGGCTAATAGAGAGAAAAGATTCTCGATTTCAGAGACAGCCTCTATTGATTTCTACCATCTCACTCGTGGAAATCTATTTCTACTATCATCTCTCACTGTGGCTATCACTCATTCTAATCTATTCAGAAGGGACCAACCCAAGTCTTAATTCCCCTATAAAAAATCTACGACATTATCTATAACTATAAATCTATAATTAATCTATAATCTAAAATCTCTATTCAATTTTTGACTTTTGAACGTTTTTTGTGTATGTTTCAGGTGACATTTTGTAAAAACATGTAGAACATTGTTAAATATATTAAATCTATACACATATCAGTGTCTTTGGAATTGAATGGACTTTAGTATAAAGAAAGAAAAAGGTAACGGACCCAGTTACACGCCCATTGAAGCACATTGGGAATATGCTGTTAGGCCCATATTTTCTTGACCATCGGCACACTAGGGTGATGTGATGAGCATCACGCCGGCCGCTGTTACCTTCCCAGAGTTGCTCTGGTACCTAATTTTTGAGGCTGGGTCGACCCCGGAGCCGTTTGTGGTCTCAAAAATCCCACCTCAACTGGGGATCGAACCATGGACCACCGAGCAGGGAAGCCAGTGGGACTTTAGTATAGTAGTAGTTATTTTGGGATTTTGTTTACCTTTGTTGAGTAGCAACAAATTAATGACCAAATTTGAAAATGAAAAATAACAAAAATTTACATGCACTGAAATATTCAAAGAAGGCATAAAGAAAAAAAAAAGCAAATGCAAGATGTACAAAACAGTGGCTTTTATTTAAAAGTACGTTCAATTTTTTATATGATTTTGGAAAATTAGACAAATATTATCATAAATTCATTAATTAAAAAACTAATTAATGTGTTAGGCAGAAAGGGACACCAATTGAGCATTTGTACACGATTATGATGACATTACAAAATAACACTTAAATCTTGAAAAATGTATGAAACCAGTGTATATTATATATAGATATGTTTGGAAGTTAATAAAATGTGTATCTGTGGAATTTACAGCAATAATTTTTACAATGTAATTATCCAAGATCGAATTGATTGCATAATCTGACATAAAAATATTGTACATAAGCTGAGATATTCAAGAATGAAAAACCCTATTTAATTGAAATAATACAACAAATTGACATGTATTTAAAAGATTATCCATGTATGTAAAAATTTAAAAATAAATTTTTAGATTCTGACAATAAATAAATAAATTAAAAGCTAATTAAAATTGGCACATAGATTGGAGCAATAAGTGGAAATTTTTAATTTTAAAAACTAAACTGAGATTTGTGAAAAATGTGACATCAACAATCAAATCATATTACCTGAATCAAGAAACAAATATTGTTTTAGGACTTATGGTATTCAAATAGGCAGTTTCTATTTTTCATGAAGCAAAGAAAGGTGTTGCATGCACTACATTTTGTTTGTGTTCTTCTTTCAATACACTGAGTTGTCCAACAATGTTTACAATTTTTCCTTGTAGCCGTATGTTCTGGTATAATTGAGTGTGTGGTGCTGATTTTAGTTTTCATGGCATTTTGTGAAGAAGGAATATTTTGATGTTTTTTAAGTCCACACAGCTCCCTAATAAGTTCCTCCGTAAAATCTATTTGAAGGTAACGATTCGGTCTGTCTAGTTCTTCAACTTCAGGATGATCCTTTCTACACTCTGCTGTTAACCCTAGCAATGTCAAGAAAATGGTAGAACAAGGTGTTCCAATATTTGTTTATTTTCCTAAGAACATTATATTTATTAATTAATTGGTCACTTTTATCTACCCCACCCATATAAGTATTATATTATTTCACTACATTAGGCTGCTTAACTTTTAACTCTCTAAATTCCCCATTGACGTTTGTTCTTCTAGTGGCTTCTGAATATCCATTAGCTGTCATAAAATTAGACATGATGAAAACTGTTTTATTATCACTCCACTGCATTGTTAAAATCTCCCTCTCTCTGACCCAGCGCATCTATCATGAGCTGATTTTTTTCTCAAATAATTGTATTTCTTTTAAAGATTTTGGAAAACCTTTTCTATTTTTTATAACAGTTCCATGTGCACAAACACCTTTCTTTAAAAGATCTTTTAAAAGCTGTGACTAGTGTAAAAACTATCAAACAATAGGTAATAACCACTTTATTAGTCTCATAAGTACATCATAAGCCAAACCTAATGGGGAACCTTGGGTACCTGTACCAAGGGAAACTTCAAAATCATATGTATATCCTGTTTCAGCTTCAGCAAGGATTTATAATTTCATTCCCCATTTAGTTGGCTTATCTCTAATATACTGCCTAAATGGATACCTGCCGTTATTAGAACCACCCTTTCATCAATGAAAAGATGTTGTCGAGGCTGATGAAGCTTCTGGCATTTTCTATTAATGTAATCAAACAGAAATCGTACTTTACTTAGCTTATCAGTTGAATTTTCAGTCTCAAAATTGGAAACTTTTAGAAATGACATTATCTGTAAAAATCGCTTTTTTTTGTCGTGAAAGACCTAGCCCACAATCCATGGTACAAGGAAGATGTAGACCAATATTTCTGCACACTTGGTATTTGTACTGTGCATTCCCCGACATACAAGGGTTTCTCCAATTATGCAGAGCTGACATACTGTGTTCTGGTTCTGGGCTCTCCCAAAGAATTGTCATGTCCTACACATAAACATTTCTCAGCCCCCCCCCTCCCCCCCTCCCCCCTTGCCTATCAAGGGTTCACAGTGAGATCCTCCTACATGCAGCCAACCAGGTAAAAGCCAGAGTTACATCTGGGGCTCAAGTAACTTCTTCAAACTTAGTGTGCAATGCTGGGTTCTCGACATGTTTCCCCACAGAGGGAAGCCATGGAAGTGTGTGGACAATTTCAAGAATGAAGAAGGGTGTAACTAGCCTCACAAACAGAAGTTCACTTCCACATCTGAATATTATAGCATCGTGCTTAGCTGATGGTCTCCAGATATGCCTCCATGCATTGACAGAGTGGTTAGAGCGCTGGTCTTTCGCGGCAAAGTTAAAAGGTTCGAATACGGTGACGTCACAACTTAGTCTGCCTGTGACAAAACGTGTTTGTTCATGTACTTTTGTATCCCTCTCTCTCCCCCTTTCACTCCGGCAGTATCACTTCATTTCTTAATTTTTCTCCCTCATCGTCCTATTATTTGGCATAATGTTTGCCATACATTCTTTTTGCTGTGACCACACCTGAGACGTATTTGCGTTCCGCCAGGTGAACTGTAACAATACCCAGTTAATTAGACGGTCAGCGGTAATACGATTATCACGTAAGTCAGTCTGGCCACCTTTGAAAGAGACGTCAGTTGTTTGTGCAACGTGGTATCGCACGAACACGCACAGAAAGCCAGATTGCTATCTAAGGAAGCCGCCTAAGGGACGGGCGAAAACACCGGTGATAATTATATAATTGTTTCATCTGAGCCCTTTCGATATCAAAATTGCCGATAATCTGTCTGGGAAGACAATCTTGGCTGAAAGTATTACGCCAGGAAATGTGTTCACAGATTTGTTTGTGAGATGCAGCGGAAGTATTACGGCATTATTAGAAAGAGGTCACGCGATGGAATTTTAAAATGTAATATTTTAAAATACGCGGGGGAGATTATGAATTTACACACCCCTACCCAGATAGTGCTAAAGAGCTTACCATTGGTTTGATTTGAGAGCAGGAATGTACATTGACTTTCATTGGAAGTTAGTCTAAAAGTACAATCCGGGATATGAACTTAGAATGAGAGATATAATCTAGTGAAATATGAGTCACAAATCAGACTGCATTACAACGTCAAACTAGCAACTCTCAGAAGCCAGAGAGAGAAGGATCAGAATAAGAATTCACATATTATAAGTGACAGATCAGAAGTATTTGGGCAACTTTAAAACTTAAAAGTAAATCCGCATGTTAAATACGAAGTCTGGATACCCAAGGAATCAGATCACCCGTCATAAGAGGAATTATAAAGTTTCCCAGGTCACGTGATTCGCAGAACACCCGTCATAAGAGGACTACTAACATTTCCCAGACCAAGTGATTCGCAGAACACCCGTCATAAGAGGATTACTATAATTTCCCAGAACAAGTGATTAGCACAACACCCGTCATAAGAGGAATAAATATAATTTCCCAGGCCAAGTGATTCGAAAGCATCTAAACTTAGTTGCTAGTGTCCATTCTAAACTGTTCGAGGAGATTGTGTTCCCAAATTTTGGGGTAAGTGTAAACATTTATTTTACAAATGTGAATTTGACATTTTTTTCTTGCTAAGTGGTTATATAGGAGGCTGGCAACCTCAACCTATGAAAATAGTATATTCATAAAACACTACAGCAAGCGCTGGTGATTTCTTCTTGGTAGTCGTACAGGAAACCAACAGCAGAGGCGACCCCAGACTCCGACTGGAGCAGTGATGAGTGATGATTACATCACATGTGCCTCAAGTGTATCACATAATTTTGTCAGATATATGTGCCTTGTTAATTAAAACCCAGGCAAATCATTATTTACGCTGTCCAAGCACATATTTTCCCAATTTAATACCCAGAAGAATATTGGTGATTTCTAATCATCTTACATGAGTTACGCTGTATATACTCAAAAAAATTTAATTATTCAGAGAGAATAACATTGGTGGGTGGACAGCGAGACAATGCGCCTGTTAATTTGCAGCGCACAAATGTACTTAGCAGAGGCATTTGTTTTATTTTGTCTAAATGATTGTGGTACTAAGCTATCAGACCGTGTAAGGAACGAAGGTACCAGACTGTGAAGTGTCATCATCACAAAAGAATCGACAAAAACAAAGGCTGCAGGACTCGCTCATACAAGCTAAGTGCTAACTAACAGGCACCAGCAAACGGACATCAAAATTAAATATTAATTTTAAATTTAAATCCTCAAACCAAATCTCGATGACGAGAAATTTTATTTTCATCTAAAATTCACCATCATTCTATTTATTTTAACCCGTGAAACTAATTGATTATTAAATGTGTTACATGATATTTTAAAACATAATAATCATAGTTGATTCAGTTATTATATGAATGAAAGCAAACGTATGAGCAAGACTATTTAATATTTATATACTTCTGTAGAGCTACTTCTTGTAAAAGGGAATTTCGCTGGATTTACACCAGCTGGGGGCTTGTACGGGCTATAACCATTGCTTAAATCGTCATAAAAGGCGGCGGACCGATAATAAGTTAACATTTGGTCAGCCAATGGCGCATTGTTCTTGACTTCAGAAATATCTTATGAAAACTACCTTGGGATAGAAGCGTCTGTACCCTTCTATCTAAAACTCTCCAACGAATAATCTTGTGTGAAGGTAGACACATTTGACGACCCATTTTAGATGCGCTTGCGTTTTGGCCACTGGAGGACCACTACTGCAAAGCAGGGGAGGCAATCCGTGACACTACCTAGCTGTAAATGGTTTGCTGAATCTGCTCGTGAGTTAGGGGAGGAAAAGGCAGCGAGAAAAAGAACTGCTCACTCCATCTCTCGAAGCTGGACCTAGGCAAGTGAAGGCTCTAATTCCTCATTCTCCTATGGCAGTATCTGCTATGGGATTACTTTATATATATATATATATATATATATATATATATATATATATATATATATATATATATATATACACACTCTTTTAGATATACAAGCCAGAGTACAAACTCTTTCCGTTACGCGAGCCAAATAATTGTCATCACTGTATCTCCAAACAAAGCCGTATTCTCTAACGTTGTGTTATGTTGTATGTTATGTTGCAATTCCGTTGCCCGTCTCCTATTTCAATGTCGGTTCCTTATCTGCGTATGACAAGTTAAGTGTCGCATGTTATGAAACATTGCACGTATTCGAACGAACACTGAAATCTAGAGCAGGTATACAAGCCTGTTGAATGAAACAGATCTCTCCACATGTAAGCCTACCTTGCCGTTGGTTGGAGAGCTTGAGTGCCCCAATGATCCCGGGAGCTATGCCGGCGGGAGTTTTACTCCTGGCAGGGTCACCCAAGCCGGACAGGTCCCTGGTGAGGGGCCAGACTAAATGGACTGAGGAGTGGGTGGAACCCTATAGGTGTAGATGCAGAACCCACCGGCGAGTGGTACATGCTCTGGTCTGCACCAATCCACTCCCACTTCATGGGTTAAATGCTTTCTTGCCTCATTCTTACTGTTTGTCGTCTATCGGGAGTAGTTTGGGACCCCTTACAGTCTAGGGGCAGTACCCACCGGCGAGTGGACTATGCTCTGGCCAGCATCAACCCAAACCCCAGACATGGGTTAAATCCCGGGTAGATGAAGCTTGTAAGCCTTGGAAGACAGTTCGTCTAGGAGAAGGAAAACTCTGATTTTAAACCACCTGCTGCCTTGCAGGTAGGCTGGGGACAGTCAAGGGCTAAGGAATGCAACCCTACAGAAACGCTTGTTGAAATCGGATGCACTGGGCTACATGCTCAACGAAACAGTGCAACGTACTTCGCCTAATGAAGATGTCACGAATACAATTTAAGCGTTGTGGTGCTCATCCCGTGGAGTCCCGCCAGGCGATGAGAGTGCCGGATCCCTGCCTCGAAGGGGTCCAACCAATACTACTGGTGGTCACCTTCCCCTGAATTGTGGAGTCAAGGTACAGAGGGAAAGGGCAAAAGCTATAGACCAAACACCAAGAACACTCAACATTCTGCAGTGGAATGCAGAAGGAGTCCTCAACAAAAAAGTCCCCTAAAAAACCGCCTTTATGAGGATCAAATAGATGTGGCTTGCATCCAAGAAACACATTTCAACAGCAATCACAGATTCTCAATAAGAGGATACCAGGCTTTCCGACTCGATCGAGAAGGACACAAAGGAGGTGTGATATTACTTACCCGAAACTCAATACCAAGTAGCGAGGTATCCGTGAACTTCAACGACCAGTCAGAAATTTTAGGGGTTGATATTAAAATAAAGGACACAAACATGCGTATCTACAATTTGTATGGTCCACCGAGCAAAGACCTGTCACTTGCAAGTATGGAAATAAAGAGCTCAAACTGCATAGTGGTCGGAGATTTCAACAGCCACTCGGAAAGATGGGGATATCCGGATACAGACAGTAGAGGAGAAGAAGTGGAGGACTGGGAGATAGATACAAATCTTCACCTTATCAACAGGCCAGATGATAAACCCAGTTTCTACTCTAGAAGATGGCACTCCACTTCCACTCCAGACCTAGCTTTTGCCACAGGGGACATCCTTCACAAAATTGGCCGACAGGTACTTGGCCAGCTAGCAGGCAGCGACCACAGACCAATAAAGCTAGTGGTTAATATGGAGTATGTTCCCAATGAAGTGAAACCATTGCCCCGATGGAATTACAAAAGAGCTGACTGGGACAGTTTTGCAGTGCTGACTGACAGCCTTTGCGAGACCATCAACACACGAAACAACAGCATGAAATATATGGTTGAAAGCTTTAATAGAGCAATACTTCAAGCCGCTATTGAGACTATTCCGAGAGGGGCAAGAAAGAACTATAAACCATACTGGAATGAAGAACTGCAAAAACTTGAAGATGAGGTAGCACTAGCCAGAGGCACGGCAGAAACAGAACAAACAACTGAGGCAAACATCTTGCTCAAAGAAACCACTGCAAAGTACAGAAGAACATTAGACCAAACAACAAGAGACTGCTGGAGGCAAACAACAGAAAATCTCAACCTAGATAAAGAAGGGAACAAGCTGTGGAAACTAGTTAGAGCTTTGAACAACGAAGAACAAAAACTTGAAGATGAGGTAGCAAGCCATCACACACGAAATCACCTCACGGCAAAACAGAACAAACAACTGAGGCAAACATCTTGCTCAAAGCAACCACTGCAAAGTACAGAAGAACATTAAACCAAACAACGAAGAACCTTACAAAAATCACATCACAATCAAACAAGGTGAAAATATGCTCTCGGGAAAAAAAGCTGCAAATGCACTCATCGAACACTATGATAGTGCAAACCACATTGGTGTCCCAGTAGACAGAAGAAAGGCCGTCACTGATGAACAAAGGAGTCATGATAACAAAAAGCTTGCACCAGATGAACACATGATGGCAAAGTTAACAATGCAAGAAATGGAAGAGGCAATGAGGGCGCCACAGAAAAAGAAGTCACCTGGAAAAGATGGGATAACAAATGAAATGCTAACAGGTCTAGGAACAAAGGCAAAAAAGAAGCTTCTGGCCATCCTAAACTGCAGCTGGAAAAGAGGAATAGTACCACATGCATGGAAAGATGCCATACTGATTCCAATACCTAAGAAAGACAAAGTTCAGACAGAACCAAATGGCTACAGACCTATCCGTCTACTTAGTTGTGTTGGAAAATTGATGGAGCGCATAATAAATACTAGACTAATGTGGCATCTAGAGGAAAAACATCTCTTAGCCCCACAGCAAGCAGGATTCAGAAAACCCAGATCCACCGAAGACCAGATCACTTACATAACTCAGAAAATAGAGGACGCTTTTCAAGAAAAAAAGCACACACTGGTGGTTTGGGTGGACTTAGAAAAAGCATTTGACAAAGTGTAGAAAGACGGACTGAAAGTCAAGCTGCAAAGAAGCGAAGTGTGTGGGAGGATGTTCAAATGGATCAGCCACTATCTTGAGAATAGAACTGCCAGAGTCCAACTAAAAGGACAGACCAGTAGGAAGATGGTAGTGGAGCAGGGTGTTCCCCAAGGGGGAGTCCTGTCACCCACGTTGTTCCTCACATATATAAATGACATATCAGAAAATATTCCAAGAAGAACCCACAATGCCTCCTTTGCAGACGACTTAGCCCTGTGGATCTCAGAGGAATATATCACTACGGCAAGCATTCGGATGCAGCAGGCCCTAACATCATTGGAGGAGTGGGCCAAGGCATGGCTAGTAAAGATAAATGAAGGGAAAACATCATTCACAGTGTTCTCTCTCTAACAAACCACAGATCTCCAAATTGGTGCTAAATGGGAAAAATCTACATCTGGATGACAACCCAAACTACCTAGGCATTACCTTTGATTGCCGCTTGACTTGGAAAACCCAGATTGAGAAAAACAGGACAAGAGCAAGGCAGAGAATGGCAATCATGAAAAAACTTGCTGGCACGAGTTGGGGAGCAGATGAGAGAGTACTAAAGAAGCTATATGCTGGGCGAGTGAAACCAGTCCTAGAATATGGCATTGCAGCATGGTCAACGGCAGCTAAGTCGAACTTTGACAAAATAAACAGAACCCAAAACCAAGCAATGAGAATCATAACAGGGGGCATGAAGTCAACGCCCATAAAAGAGATGGAAAAGATTACTCACCTCCAACCTATGGAGGATAGAAGAGATAGCAGAGCCCAGCAACAAGCCGAGAAATTCAGGAGGCTGATAGACCACCCAATGCACCAGAGAATAAATGGACTTGGAAGGGGAAGACTGAAGCGAAGCAACTTTGTAGAGACAGTCAAAACAAAGATGAGAGCAGACCCCATTAACGCAATGTCAACAGCTACACCAATATGTATTGCACACAAGCTACCAATTTGGAAACAACAGTGCTTCCCTGAAATGATAGAAAACATTCCTGGTATTGAGAAAAAGAACAGCCAAAATGAAACAGAAAGGAGAGTCCTAACCACAAAATATATAGAGAAACATTACCCAAGCAACACCTGGATCCATGCGTACACAGATGGATCAGCAACTAATGCAACAGAAGATGGGGGTGGAGGAGTCTTCCTGAGCTTAAGCAATGGCACACAAAAGAAGATAGCAGTCGCAACAGGGAAATTTTCAACTAACTTCAGAGCAGAGGCAGAGGCCTTAAAAACTGCATCAGAAATTCTAATGACAGAAGAAAGCTCAGAGAGACCAGTATCTATCTTCTCAGATGAGCTGTCAGTGATTACAGCATTGAAAAGTCAAAGTAATGCTGAACTGGGTGACCTAAGAGTAACACTTCACAGACTATGTCAGCAGTACAAAAGAGTTGTGATACAGTGGATCCCTTCTCACTGCAACATTCCTGGAAATGAAGAGGCTGACAGATTGGTAAAGGAAGGGGGAAAACTTCCTCAACTTGACACAAATATAACCTATGAGGAGTCCAAGAGTTTTATCAAGCGCAGATACAGGCACAAGTGGGAAGAAGAGCATCCAGGCCACACCAAAAATGATCCTTATTACCAGCTCAGCAGAAGAGAACAAGTGGTAATCTTCAGACTTCGCACAGGTCAAAACAGATTGAGATACCATCTATTCAACAAACTAAAGATAGGAACTACTGATGAGTGTGACTGTGGCACCGATAAAATGACTGCCGAACATCTGCTTCAAAGGTGCCCAACATATGAGGAACAGAGAAAAAGACATATGGCCATCACCAGTACTATTCCTGGAGAAAATCTACGGAGATATCAACAGCCTCAGGCTGACCACTGCTTTCTTTGAACTTATTCAAGTTGACATCTGAGGGTGAACGAAGAAGAAGAAAAGAAGAAGAAGAATGAAACAGTTCAAACTTTTTCCTAGAATGGTTGGCGGCTAGCCAATCGCTAAGCAAAACGCATTAACGAACCGAGTGAGAAAATTTTTCAAGCATATTATGGAGGCTACAAATTTATAGAACTTGAGGTTAGGACTAGCGATTGGGACAAGAGAACGGAATGACAGACAAGTATAAGAAAGGTCTCGATTTAACGGGGATAAGCTCATCTAAGTGCAACTGCGGGGAAAATTGTATGGATGAAGTAGTTATGGAGAATTTTACAAGAAAGAGTGTCAATACATTGAGCGATCTTGTGTTTTTGCAATTAAAAATTAAATATAAAATCATTCATAAGGCCTATTTGGAAAAACAAAACAGGGAATGCAAGTAAAACTCACCGAAAGTGAAAACATGTAACTCCAAAGGCTCGAATTAGAAAGGGTGAGATACACGAAGCACAGGTTTGAAACCTATTCCGCACAGTCGCCTCGATGATTGAACATTTTCGGAAAGCAAATCACAGTTACGGTTCCTGTTTCCCTATACGTCCGGAAGCACCCAATATAAGGAGAGCGCAAGTTTTCAAAATCACTTGTACAGCAAAAGACAGAAGGACGAAGGCTGAAGCAGCACATGTCAAGGCTAATGCTTAGTTATTTGCCGCCTGGCAGAACTAAATCTTCATTAAAGCCAGTCTTTACTGGTCTTAAATAGATCCTGAGAGGGTTCATACTTGTCACCACAAAGTCAGAAGTCAAGGATCAAGTAATGTACAAGATCTAAGCTAACCGCCCCAGCAGTGCCTGGATAGGTGGAAGCAAGACCTACTGAAGCTGTACATTTCATATTGACAGTAACCAAGATATAAGTTTAGTTCTTTATGTTGCCAATCGTGCAACCAAAAAGTGATAAACTATCAAGAACCAGTTTTATGATGATAAATTGCACGATAGCATATTGAAAGTTTTAAAGTGACTAAGACACTGAAGAAATCTATTACCCAACAACTTGGAAGATTCTTCAAGGACATTCTTTAGTTTAAACTTGTGAAACAGAAATTAATTTTTCAATTTTGTTTATGTAAATATAAATGTTTCATCAACACCTCACACACAATCACACTCACACACACTCACACACACGCACACTCACACTCACACAGACTCACACTCACACTTACACACACACACACATACACACACACAAGATTAAAATTTTAGATAGATGTAAATAAAGAGGAGATATATAAACTGTATTCAACAGCTTTATTCATTCAATTTTGGTTGAAGTTTTGTTGAATTGTTAATTATATCACAGGTGGTCACATAGCGGAGGTGGCACAGTATTAGGTCTGACTGTTCTTTGAATATTTTCAGTCCAGATACTTTCACAGCCGTGACTATCGAGTGATACCAGTGTACTTCTCTGTCACTGGAACCTCACACATTCTGGAGATAATACTATTTCTACTCTAGTACTATCATCACACTTATAAAACCTTCCGCTACATTAAGAATGAGATCATCTTGTTCAGCGAACGTCTTATTTTATCTTCGGCTAACTGTTTTAAGAAAAGATTGAGAAAAGAAAGCTTATGGAGAAGGCAATTTCAGGCAGATGCTGCAGATAAAAAAAAGAAAGAAAAATAAAGAAACAAAATGGGAGTTAGAGAAATGTACGGGTTTGACACGGGTATGTCCGTATTTGATTTATGTGTCACCGGGTGTAACCGTTACAGATGTTGATTGTAATGCTGATGATGAAGATGAAGGTGATAGGTGTGGCAGTAATGATGAAAACGCTGCTGGAGATAACGGTGGTGGTGATAGTGCTGATGACGATGGTGATAACGGTGATGGTGATGATGATATTCAGAATCATGCTGGTGTCATCGACTACACTCAGACGACTAGTCAAGTTGTTTGACCTGGGTAGGGCGACGTCTCTGATAAGACAAAGAATGAACAGGTCAACTGCCCCCTCATGCATGTCGCAGGAGGTGATTAATTTGAGGATGGGCATGGGACGGACAAGTTCAGCACGTAAAACAAAATATTACAGAAAACCACAAGTCAAGAATATTTGGTGCCGGCTTCCTGCAAAGTATGTGCTTCATTGACTATAAGAAGGCTTTTGGCAGAGTCCATCATGAGGAAATAATTGAATGCCTCGAAGACATAGGCATTCATGGAAAAGATATAAGAATACTCAATAACCGTTATTGGAAACGAACTGCTACAGTAAGATCTAGCGGGAATACACACCATATATAGACATAAAAAGAGGTGTGAGATAAGGTTGCGTACTGACCCACTGCATGTTAAATCTATACACAGAAAAAATGTTCAAACAGATACAGGAAATTCCAGGACAGAACACAAGTGGAGGGCCAATAAACAACCTTAGATATGCAGATGATACCTTTATGTTAGCTGAAAGTGAACAGGATTTATAAGAACTAGTGAAGCAAGCAAACAACATGTGTAACGAATAAGAATTGGATATTAATACTGAGCAAAATAAAACTATGATAATTAGCAAAACAAACGATAGGCCAACATAAATGATAAGTATAAATGTGAAAATCGTGGAATGGATCAAGCGTTTCTCATAGCTTGGTCGTATAATAACAGAAGATGGAGGATGCGAAACAGAAATCAATAAGAGAATAAGAATGGCCTAAAGCTACATTCAGCAACATGAGACGGATACTAATATATATAAACAAATAACTCACAAATTCAAACTGAGAATCGTCAAAGGCTATATATTTTCTTCATTACGGTATGGTGTAAAAACATGGACAATGAACAAACAAGACGAATAAAGAATTGAGGCCCTTGAGATTTGGAAATATAGAAGAATGGGGCACGTCTCATGGAAAGAGAAGAATAGAAATAAAGAGGTCCAAGAAAACCTAGGAATTGAAAAGAGAACTAATTAAAGAGATAAAAATTAGCTAAAATATTTTGGCCATATAAAAAGACATCACACCTTACTGAAGACCATAATAGATGGCAGAATTAAAGGCAAACGTACAAGAGGAAGACAGTGCTATAGGTGGGAAGATAACATCAAGAGGTGAACAGGAAAGTGCACCCTCAAGATAAGAGACAGAAAACGTAAGTGATCCTTTGCAGTCGACCTTCGTTGCGGAGATGGCAGATGAAGATGATCCTGCAAAGAGATTAACTGCAATGGTGGCTCTATGGTATTCACGACCACAGATGATATGTGCGTTTAGCGTCTATTCTATCACCCGTCACCGGTTGAACGTGCCTGTTAGTTAGACTCCACCAGATATATAATTTATAATTGTATTTATCTTATGTAAAGTCTTTGTAACTTACCGTACGTGTATACTTTACTCCATATTTGCCTAAAAAATCCTCTGGCTGAGTGCACGGTCCGTAAGGATCTCCCAGGCGAGTAATTTCAACCTAGAAAAGTAAAGTGAACCTTCATGTCTACTATCTACGTTATACTCAGTCAACATGTCTACTGTTTACGTTATACTCAGTCAACATGTCTACTATTTACGTTATACTCAGTCAACATTATATACACAAACACGGAAATGGCGAGATACTAGTAAAGTGGTATCTCCAACAACGCGGTATATGTGTCCATGAAGAACACCCCTCTGTGGAATTTCGCGCAATAAAAATAACATGGATAAATGTGGAGAATTGGGTTAAGGGCAAAAACCTCAAAACCTGTACAGTCACATAAGTAATATACTAAAAACAACAACAATCGCGTAAGAACGAATTTGGGCATTGTAAACACGCGTTGTAACAGAAGAGACTGTACCAGCAATTGCGTATGCTGGAGATGGCAGTTAGGTCGAATTCTTCTGATGTTACAAGGAAGTCTTTTAACTTTCTTCTCAGAGCTTACTTTTGGCTTCTTCCTTTGTATACATAGGATCATCATCACCAGTAACACCTAGTGGCGTTGCCGATCTGTTCCCTTAGGAAATGTGTTTTCAGCAGTCCATTACTCAGCTCTCATGGGTTATGGTCATGACATTACAAATATAAATAGACTAGAAGGAAGGATATGCGATCAAATTGCTGAAGAAGAGAGATTTGCCAGAGTGCACAAATAGCTAACAAATTGCTGATGAATAAAGTTACTATCAGTGGTAGGGAAAGATGTTATAGGATCGTCCATGAGAGATTAATAGAGCCTATAAACTGATTCTGGCTTGATTTCGACAAAACAGATCCTCTACAGACCTAATAGTCAGACTGCGCCAAATTGTTGAAAAGAGCTTGGAATTTAACTCATCACTTCACTCTGAATTTGTGGACTGACTGACTGACTGACTAAATAACTAACTAACCAACCAACTAGTCAGCCATCAACCAAATAAACAATCAACTAACTATAACTAACTAACCAACCAACTAGTCAGCCATCAACCAAATAAACAATCAACTAACTAACCACCAACCAACCAACCAATAACCAACCAACCACCCATCCAACCAACCAACCAACCAACCAACCAACCAACCAACCAACCAACCAACCAACCAACCAACCAACCAACCAACCAACCAACCAACCAACTAATCAGCCAACTAATCAGCCAACCAACAAGCCAGCCAACCTACCAACCTTAGCAACCAAACAACGAACTAGTCAGCCACTCAACTAACTAACTAACTAACTAACTAACTAACTAACTAACTAACTAACTAACTAACTAACTAACTAACTAACTAACTAACTAACTAACTAAACTAACTAATTAACTAACTAACTAACTAACTAACTAACTATCTAACTAACTAACTAATTAACTAACTAACTAGCTAACCAACCAACCAAACAACTCAGTAACAACGAACTAAAAACTGACTAACTTACTGAACAACTAATATGCTTGTTAGTTAACTAGCATACGAGCTATCTAATCAACTAGCTAGCAAGTTTACTAATGAGCTAAATAACATTTGAAATAATAAGCTATTTCTCTAACCACCTGCACTTACCTGTCGGCGGAACGTTTAAAAATGCAATCAGTGACCTAAATAATCTGATTAGCTAAGTACAAAAATAACTAATAGCCCTTCAGTCATTACTGACCATGGAAATGCGCCTCTGAGGTGACAGACTTCTGCTGTTTTTTGTTGTTGTTTTTTTGCCTGGTGTTCCATTAGGCATGTTATTTTTTTTTCTGCTTGTTATGAGAGCTTCTTTTCGCCCAGTCCGAGGTGGCGACGTAGGGATTATCGCATCTTGGTGCGATCGGCACCTTCATCCTCCCAGGTTGCTAAATTTATGTCCAGTGCCTTCGTGTCTCTCTTGCACATTTCTTTGAACCTCACCTGCGGTCGCCTGGCTGTCCTTTTGCCGTCTGCCAGATGTCCGTAGAAATTGTCTTTGGGAATGCAACCACCTTCAATGCGGCGGACATGGCCAAGCCAGCTTTGAAGGCCAGCACGTGACATACCTGGACATGTGTCATTTTGTCCTTCCACGAAATACCGAGGATGCGGCGTAGACACCGTAGATTGAAAGTTCTAAACTTTCTTTCTTACTTAGCATAGGTTGTCCACATCTCACTGCCATATAGAAGTGTTTGGTGATGCAATCATTATATACCGCACCATTGGTCTTCATTGTGAGTTTAGAGCCTGGAGCTAGAGAGTGTCATTCCCAGGGCGCTAGCTTGGAAACATTTATGTGTAGACCACAGTAGCCTATGCAGCATGTTCCCATCTCTACGTAGCCGGTATGTCCAAAGGAAAGGCAGTAGCAGATATAGTTTGGTACCAGCCACGTTACAGGAGTTGCCAGACTAACATCTAATAAATATTAGACTGCCTTAGGGACTCCGACTCCACTTTTATCCGCAGGGTTTACTCCCGAAGCCTTTCCTGCAAAAGGATATTCCCACAAGGCAGCGGAGGTTTGAAATCAGAGTTTTACCTTCTCCTAGATAACCTACCAACCAAGAATCATCAGCCCTATATGCCCGAAGTTTCTGGTTTTAAATCGCCAGTGACTCGCTTTCTTCCACTGTCCTGGCAGGGGAAACGGTGCCGCAGGGCTCAAACCACAGCTAGAAAAATAATAATCAAACTAACCTACTGAGTAAACAGTACATTAACCGCTTAATTAACTAGCTGCTGTAACGATGAAACTAGTTGCGTATTTAATTTGTTTTAACTAACGGTCGATCTGATGAAACACCCACACAACTGTTTAACTAGCTAACTGCCGATCTGATGAAAAGCCAGCAAAATGTTTAATTAGTTAACAACCAGTCTGATGAAACAGCCAACGAACTATTTAACTTTGTAATTGCTGATCTGATGAAACAGACAACGAACTATTTAACTTGGTAATTGCGATGAGACAGCCAAGTAACTATTTAACTAGCTAACTGCTGATCTGACGAAACAGACAACGAACTATTTAACTTGATAACTGCTGATCTGATAAAACATCCAACGAACTATTTAACTTGGTAATTGCTGATCTGATGAAACATCCAAGTAACTATTTAACTAACTAATTGCTGATCTGATGAAACAGCCAAGTAACTATTTAACTAGCTAATGTCTGATCTGATAAAACAGCAAACCAATTATTTAATTAGTTAACTGCCGATCTGATGAAACACCCAAACAACTAATACACCGGCTAATTAGCCCACCACTTATACAGCAAATTAGCTAAAGAAGTAAACAGTTAACTAGCCAGTAAAGTAACTAACCTGTCTAAGTCCAATCACAGTCTGAGTCCCAGCAGCTACGGCTATCCCTTCGTCATCTGGAAAAGCTAGTGTCCCCTGCTCGTGAACAACTAGTTGGATACCTTTCTCATTAGTGATTCCTGGAACGTATTCATCTGTTTGTAAGAACAGGATCAGTTCCAAACCTGACAATTAAAAATTACATCTGCATTTTGCAAAAGTTGACAATAGATTATGAACGGCCTACAAAAAAAAGTTCGTTGATTAGCATTACATGACATTTAACACAAAAGTTTGATACTAACAAAAAGACAAAGAATAAACACAAACTTACATTTTAGAAACATCAACTTAAAGGCAACAAGGTGGCAAGATGTTAAAGAAAAAAAAAAAAAAAAAAAAAAAAAAAAAAAAAACAACCCCACAACAACTTTGTGGCAAAAACGTAAATGCAAACACTTTTTTGTGTTTTTTTTTTCCCTTAATGACAAATTATCCGGTCCAACCCTTCATAGCAAAATTATATTTTAAAATAAAATTATGGACATAAAGCACAATGTCGGTCTACTGACCGTGATCTGGGCCACTGCGGCGAGATATCCACTTTTCGTACTCGACTTTGTAACAGTTGCCGTATGAGGCTGATTGTATCATGCTGAAGTTGCTGTCATAGAAACGATAAAAACATGTATTCACACATAAGATTTCATGAAGTTACAAAACAAATATTTTGAAATAAAATTATGTAGACTCCAGAAAAAAAAAAAGATAAACATTCGCGCGTTATTGTCAAGTCTTTTATTTCAAAATGTGTTCTCTCAAAAATACATTCACGTATCCCCTTTTTAAAATAAAATTTTGCCTCGTTTGGGCGAGGCGCGTCCCGTTCAACATGGACGGTTATATTAGGGTGCATGTCTAAATATAAAAGACCTTTAGGTCTCATAATAAATCACAAATGTGATTGATTACAACAATAAAAAAAGATGGGCAATGAAGTCCTGACATGACAATAATTGAAGGAAGAGAGTGTAAACGATGAATAGAAAATACCAAATACTGTCCAAGGTGGAAAAAACTAAAGTGAAGAGCACAGAATGAATTATATGATGGCACAGGTAAATGTAACGTTCGAGGTTATTTTGTCACACAAGTCTTCCTGTCCCGTGCCAATCAGCCCAAGGTTTTTCTATGTTTTCTTTATCCCCTTCATGTCTGCGTCCAGTTCTCTTCTCCAGGTTTTCCTTGGTCTCCCTCCACCTCTCTTACCTGGGAATTCCAGAACAAGGACTGCCTTGTAATGCTACCAACAGGTTTCCTTAATGTGTGTCCTATCCATCGCCAGCGTCTTCTTCTCAACTCTTATTCCACTGGCACTTGTCTGGTTCTTGTCATCAATTCCACATTTGTGACTTTGTCATACCATTTCAGTCCTTCTATTCTACGCAAGCACCCGTTTATAAAAGTCTGTGGCTTTTTGGTTGTTCTCCATGTCTGTGACATGAAAATTTAGTACCTTGATCGGTCCATTTTAATCTCACCTGCACCCCTCATTCTTTGTCAATATAAATTGCTCAACGTGTGTCCCACGTGTTTCTTTGATTAGCATGCACACAGTTATCGCGCAAACAGTCATGCCTTTCGCTAATCTGTCTTGTTTCTAGTTAGCCACGCCTACCTGTTTTCTTCACGCGATATGCAAGCAGATATTGGGATTCAAAAACTGTCATTTCTTCATAAGGGGGCGGGCTAGGGCGTATGCTGGCTGTCAGATTACTCACGTCCGGCATATTCGCCGAAGATCTGAAAACCTTTTGTTGTAGATTAGCACCAGGTAACTGAGCAGACAGGGACCCCGTACACGGGACAGAAATCTCCTATGAACCGGGATCAAAAGACGACTGCCAACGAGCAAACGTCTCTCTGGTTGTAGTGAAATTGACAGAGATACAACGGTAAAATACCTCCAAAGATAACATTTAAGGATAAAAACATAATGCGTAGGCTGCGAATAGTACATGATCGCCTAGACCGCGGGTCATCATCCTCCATAATAATTGACTTGCTAGACAGGAGGGGAACGGCGGATCAAAAAGGAAAAAAATATGACTGGAAAGATTGCGTGAGACTAGAAAGGCTAAGGAGACGCAATTGGGGGGGAAACGGAGAAAAGTCACGTTTCCCAAGTTGACATAAAAAGTAAGCAACTCGACAGAAGGGACCATAGATATGTTACGCCACAGTCATTTATTGGACGCTTTTGCGATACCAGGCTTTTGATTTGAATTGAGCGGCTAAAACGCAGTTGCTTGAAATATTACCAAAATTAAAAAGTAATTTTTTCTTAATATTAATGTTAGGAATATAAAAATTAGCTGGCTGGATGGCCAATTCTGAGCAGTGAACTAATATGTTCTTAATTTTACAAACGGATAGATAATATTGAAGATAATGACAAAAGACAGTGTTGTTCACATCATCGACAGACTGTATTGAATCTAAAAGTGTCGCTATTTGCACAAAAAAAACACGACCTCGAGACGCAGGTGTTCAAATCTACTTAGTATGGAAGAGAAGGGATTTTGTGGTGGCTGTGTCTAAAAATAACTTTTAACGACAAAATTTTGGAGGGGAGAGAAAGGTTGGTTCAAAAATCAAGTACATTTTTGTAGAAACACAAGTAGAGACGGACAGACTAACAGATAAAAATCCATACTTGACTGAAGCATGACTGAAATGACTTTAGGGTAGGAAATTTGAATTTAAAATAAACCTAGGCAGTGATTGGCCACAGACAATCATATTATTAGCGCTCAGACGCGAAAGTGGGGCCATTCTTCAATAGTTGTTCAGTGATAGACACAGATTTTAAAGTGTGGTGATTTCCATATGAAAGAAAGTGAAAGAAGTTTAGGGACGCCATACTATAGCCAGCAGCTCAGCTGAGTTTTGCTAGCAATTCTGTGTTATTTATTCATAATCTGGTAAGATTGAAATTATTTCTTTGCATATTTTGAATATTGTTTAATGTTCGAGTGATTTGATACTGCCATATCGAAATCTAGCCTTACAAACAAGTAGGGATTTGCTCTAGACCCCCCGCCCTAGTCAGGGTCTAGGGACCAACAATGTACATAAACTCCAGCAAGGGTTAGGCAAGACAGATCAAGTGTTGAGAATAATGAAACATATTACCTATCCTCTTTTAGGGCAGAAAACTAATAAATATTTTTCAGAATCTATAGTCTGGGAGGATCTATCTGATGTAAAACCACCATGGTAAATGTGCTGTTTGGTCAGAGAGATCTGACCTGTCTGTATGATGTGGTTGTTGTGTCAGTGTTGTGTCCAGACGTGGGTAGAGAATAGATTTTGACACATGGCCCATACTTTGATTGCAGAGCTGTGAGTTTCTGTTGTCAACAAAGCAGTGTCTATTCAGTTGGTGACTTTACTCGAGTGTATCTGTGCAGTACTTGTGACAGAGACCACCATTATTGCCCGCCAGCACGGAGAGGTGGGACCACCAGATTTCAGCACCAGAGCTACAACTACAAGATGAGTGAGCCTCTGGTCTGCTGGACATTCACCAACGCTTTGTAGTTACTAATACCCCCATAAAAATTCCCACCATTTTCTGGACACTGTGTAGTCAATATAGACAGGTGTGATGAGGCCACCCCAACAGCACAAACATTAACTATCCTCCCAAGTAGATGACTACTAGAACATTTTAATAAAACTAACTAGTATAGTACATATATATGTACACTATTGCATTTATGATATAATATTCCATGCATTTCTTTCATAATCTCTAAATCCTTTTAAGTTCTGGTCAATCTAAAAAATTGATCCAGAACAAAATAAATGTAATATAATTCTATCAAAAAATTTTACACACGTGAGTTAGTTCAGTGTATTTTAACATTTATTAATATTATTAGTCTTGTTAAATATCTGTGGGTATATCTATAACCTATTACACCACACTACATATCATAACCCTAGACACTTTACGTAGCTACATTCATTAAAAAAAAAAAATAGTGTGAGGTCGTAGTGGTAGCAAGAAAGGCCTTCTGACAATTCACAACTACATCTTATCTCAGGAGCCTTCACAGCTGGCCTCATACAATTACATTTAGTAATATCACCATCATACAATACCATCAAACACCACTACACTGGTCGGGGAAAGTGTGAAAATATCCTTTCATTTAAAATCGACCGCAGTTTTCCCCAATAAACGTAAAAAATCACACTAGCTAACGATTTCTTTCCCATTTCAAATATATAGCCATGCTCACCAAACTCTGGTATCAGTGAATCAGGATTTCTTGAATGGTCTAGCGCGCATTTTAGAGCCTTATTTGTCATTCGGATTTCTCATAATGCGTGGAGATTAATTCTTGTTTCCTGATTTGCGGTAACTAATAATATTATTAGCATTTAAGTTTTATCGTGTTAAGGTTTTTCATTATATTTCACTGGGATTTTTGTGCTAAAGTTGAATAACGTGTTAAATAAATTTATAGCTAAATTTTCTCCAGCCGTAACGTAATTTAATTTCTCGTTATTTCCTCAGTAAGAGATGCTTTAAATTAATTAATAGACTCTAGGCAGAGGATAATTTAAAGAACGCGATTTAATTTCTATTTCCATCTGGTGTAAGATTTTAAGTGGCTAGCGTTCATATCTAGTGTTAAAGCGATGAGATTAGCTAGACTCTTGTGGGTTTTAAATTTAATTTAATAACGCGTGTGTTAGGATATGATTATAGTATGATTACCTGTTATCTATCTTTTTCATATAGGCGGTCATACCTTGCGATCCAGCGGGTTTACGGTCTTATGTCTTATGGAATTGCTGTTATGTTCCTAAACCTCCAGACATTGTTTGTGAAATCTGATTTTGTGACCCTGGGCGGTCCACCTTCTCCATACATGAGAGTGGTTAAATAAACAGAACACTACAATTTTTTAAAATTTAAATGATAACTGGAAAAAAGACTAAACCAGAAGATTTTTTTCCATCTAGAGACATATAATTATTACTGGCCCGGATGTGGCAGAACTTATAGAACTAAATTTTTTTGTAAACCATTTGGCAGCAAAGTTTTCCTACCACCAAATTATACAGAGAGAGTTCACGGGTCATACTCCGCTATTTCCTTCCAAGAACAGCCTAGCAGTAACATTTCGTTTGGTACACATTCATTACGACAGAGAGATTCACAGCCACTGAGGCTAAACCACACGGGAAAACTATATTAACTTATAAAATTTCCAGGACAGT
Source organism: Oreohelix idahoensis (assembly GCA_024509875.1). Taxonomy (NCBI): domain Eukaryota; kingdom Metazoa; phylum Mollusca; class Gastropoda; order Stylommatophora; family Oreohelicidae; genus Oreohelix; species Oreohelix idahoensis. The sequence continues at coordinate 224,696 of JAMPIV010006036.1, forward strand.
GCCACCACATAGAACAAACGTATTCCAAACCCATACCTGCAGTAAGGAGAGGAATACCCAGGGAAAAATAATCAACGCACCAATTCAGCGACTCCCGAAAAATAGCAGTTGCCTAAACGGAGAGTCTGGGGCTGAACTGGAAAAATAATAGGACTATAAATAGTCTTAAATAACTGTGGGATTAATTCCAGGGAATGTATGCAGCGTCGGCAGAGGTGGTAAGCAAATTTGAAAGTAAGCTCACTGTATGTGTGTAGTGTGTGAAAGGAACGAAAGAACTTATTTTCTTAATTTACTATTAATATAAAATCTTCTTTTATTTATCTCTCACTAATCTGAGTGTACACGGGATAGTTAAATCCAGGACTTATTCTTTACACGTCTTGACTGCTCCTACTCCCATTGTTAATTATTTTGATCTTTTGGGTATATTACCTCTGGTGGGATCTTTGCTAGTTTCCCGATACTAGAGGGAGGGCCTATCAGATTTTTTTTATATTTTCATTTCTCTTATGTTATTAAAATTTATGGATGTATCACTTTTCTCGATGTTGTGATATTTCTAGTGAAAAATAAACATAATAAACCTTAAGCTATCGTTTGGTCAAACCCCTGCCCTTATATGTTATCCATAGTTTGTTTACACGTCTGTACGTATTACTGTCACAAAAATTGTGTGTACGTGAGGGTGGTGTGACTCGTACTTGGTACAAGTGAGAAAGGGCGTCTACCTTAAATAGAGTCGTAAAAGATAGGCTGGATTAGAGCCATTACTCAATCCAAGACCGTTCTTTTCTCTTACACCATTTCTCCTCGTGAAACAGGAACTATCTCTTACGCCTTCTTCTCACATAGCTATCACCCATTACCTCTGCTAGTACGGGACCATAAATAACTCAGTCCTATCTTCTCAAAAATTAGACCTCTCATCAAGAATTTTCATTTTCTCTTGCATCTGATTATGGTTATGGGACAGAAGAGCCAATTTATCTGCAAAATCCAGATCATCAAGCTGTTTAGTCAGATTCCACTGGATTCCATTTCTGTTGTGTGATGTCAATGTTTTCATAACCCAATCTATTGCTAGTAAGAACAGAAATGGAGACAAGAGACATCCCTGTCTCACTCCAGTTCTAATCCTAAACGGTTCTGTAAGTTGTCTTTCATAAAGAACTATGCATGTCATGTCTTCATAGGTCTTCTTTATTAAGTTAATGATCTTCGTGGGAACTCCATAATGCCTCATCAATTTCCAAAGCGATTCTCTGTCTACACTGTCAAACGCCTTTTCATAGTCCACGAATCCGATGTATAGCCGTGAATTCCATTCCAGAATTTGTTCAACTATTATTCTCAATGTGGCTATCTGGTCTGTACAGGATCTATTTTGTCGAAAACCTGCTTGTTCATCTCTCAGTTGCTTGTCTATGGACTCTTTTAATCTCTCAAGGATGATTCTGTTTAATACGTTTCCTGGCACTGATAGTAACATTATTCCTTTATAATTTGTGCACTCTTGTAAATTTCCCTTCTTAGACAACTTGACCAGATAACCTTCCTTCCATTCTGCTGGTATTTCCTCTCTCTCTTAGACTTTGCCAAGTAGTTTGTATAATATCTCTGTAGAGGTATCAATATCTGTTTTGATGACCTCTGCTGGAATGCAATCTGGACCAGCTGCTTTTCCATCTTTCAGAAGCTGTATGGCTTTCTTTATTTCTTCTCTACTTGGTCGTTCACAGCTGATTTGTAGCTCCTCTTCTGCTGGCTGGATGTCTGGGGGGATTAGTTGGAGACGGTCTATTGAGAAGTTCCTCAAAATGTTCTGTCCATCTCTTCATTTGTTCTTGTATATTACTACGTGTCACAGCATATATGTTCGAAAAAATATTAGGTTGGTCACGCTGCGAGTGGCAACATTGAGATTATAAAAAACCCGTTTGGTTAGTTGACCGGAAGGGAAGTAGAAACAAATTCTGGCGCAAAATGTCAGTTGATTTTCTGGCCATCGACCGGGATAGGTCGTCTTTTGTTCCCTGTCAGCGTTTTGCTGGAAAGAGTCTGCCATCATTGTTCTGATTTAGTGCTTGCCTTTTCTTCATGCGATCTTTGGATTGTAATGCATAATGCTAGAGTGTTAATGGTTTTTTTCTAGTGGCATTTCCTTAGACCGGTGATGTTGAGTGATTTATGATTTACTTTTTGACTGATCTTAGTACATAAGTTCGCCGGTGAGCGAAAGTCATTGTGATGTCCATTCAAGATGGCCATACCAGTGGGTATGATACTTATATGTTAAGTTGTTAGTAGTGCAAGCTGTATTGGCATTTGTGGTCAGTGTATTTCATATGTATTATGAGCCGTGTGGGGCTTCTTTGTGTGCAGTGCATTATTTTAAAAGGGAACTTACCTGTTAAAGGTGTTATAGTTAATTATTGTCAGCTACTGTATGCTGTGGTCGTCCTCTAGTGGTACGAGCCAAGTATGAAAGTGTTTAGATATTGAAATCCATAGTATAAGTAGTTGTCTGACATCTGGAGGACTCGTCCGATTTTTTTGGTGAACCTATAGGCCGTAGGGACAGTGTTTCACAGTATTATATGATATTTGGCAGCAAGGCCGTAGTACCTATGTTTTCTATATACAAGCCAGAAAGAATTATGCACACAGAGTGTTAGAAGGTTGTAGCCGTGTTGGCGCCTTCACAGTTAATACTAAGTCATGGTAGTGAGTTACTTTTGGTTGTCTGTGTGTTTGTCAGTTAACAGTAGTGAACTGTAGGCGGTCAAGTATGATGCGTCGCGATACGCAACCTAGTTTTGTTTGCAGGTCACAGTGTACGGGTGTTATTTTCAAGTTCAGAGAGTTTTGGACAGTGTGTTTGGCATTGTGTTACAAGTTAATTTTGGTGCTACAGTGTCGATTAATAGTAGGATGTGTGGCAAAAGCAATAGATTCAAGTTACAGCGTATATCGGTCGTGTCAGTTTGAGGTAGTTCAGGTTTGTGTGTAGCGTAGTGATATTGATCCAGGTGGAGCAGAGGAGTTTGAGGTGTCGGTAACATCTAGTTTAGATTGTCCCAGGCGGCAATTGGGTGCCAGATGGGAGATAGTTTGGTCAAGCTCGGTATAGGGTGGAAGGAGATTGTTGATAGGAAGTGGTAGATGTTGAGGTTAATAGGGTGATTGGTATCTCAGGTTATTTGGTAATCCTCTTGGTTGGACATCTTGTTTGTCGTGACCATACTTCACCGAGGGGCCCATCCAGTGAGTGCCCTCCAACGCCTCTGACGTGACCTTTCTTCACTGATGTGCCCGGCCAGTGGGTGAATACCTATGATCAGTGAAGCCGGCTGACTTGAGTGGGTCTGGAGTACTTTACCTTGAAGTCTACTGGTCTCCTGAAGATTGCTGTGATTCCAGGAGTGCACTGTGCTGAAGACTGCTGTGATCCCTGGTGTGTCGAACTGTGAAGTAAACTTTTCACGTGACCTACATATCATTGTGCCTAAGGATTTATTTGTATTATCTGACACATAGATTTGTGAAACTGGCTGTGTAGCTGAACTTTTGTGTGAATAGACAGTGGTGCTTCTATTGTGGACAGTGCTGTGTTAGCACCGTGTAGAACAGTGTAGTCGTCTTGATAGAGGGTACTATACCGTGCCAAGGGACACTATTGCTATTAACTGGCACACAGACTTACAGAGAAGCCTGATTTCCTGGACTTACATTTTTTCGGTTGGATGTACAAGTGTGAGTGACGTTTGTTCTGTCTTCATCATTCATCACCAGTGCTGGTGGAAGCTTCTTGCTCAAGCGCCGTTGGACCTTCAGTCAAGTTTTGTTTGTAATTGTTGTATGATATCCTATAGTGTTATTTCTTGTTTTTCCTCTAAATTATAAATGTTCTTTTCTGTCTTTCAATCTGATCCTATTTATCGTATAGTCTGATCTTTCGGAGTAGGATAGTTCTGTTTCTTTATTTGCTTCTTGAAGCTTGCTTCTTAGTTTGTTGTTGTTTTTCTTTCCTTTTGTTCCGTTCCCTTTCTCTACTTTCTGGGTAGAACTTAGTCTATATGTATATATGTGGATAGTTAGTTAGACTAGACCTTTCACTGTATTTCTTAATATTTGGAAGTATTTGTATTATATATTTTGTTACGTTATAGAATAATTTTACTTATAGGTTATTTAGTTTATTGTGAATGGAGTGATTTATTTGTGCCTAGTGTAGGAGATAGCTTTCAGCACTTCATTGTTGAGTGTAGTGGTTGTTTAGTCTATTGTGTAATATTATATTTGTTTGTTCAAAAAGGAAGGGTGGTGAGTTTAATTAATTCTTGGCCTACTTGTGGGAAAAGATTGAATTAGACCGATTCTTTATAGGGTGTGGCTGTGTATGTTTAGTGGTGGAGTAAGGCACACGGTTTTCCTGCGACTGCCGTACTTAACATTCCAAACCCTGTTGATGTTAGGCGTATTCGTGTAGTTTGTATTTACATTGTCGCGTACATTCAGTAATTCTTTTGTTGTGTTTAAGTGGTGTGTTCTCTTGTTCCATCTTTCTATCTTGTAAATACGTTTACAGGTAGCCCTTGTTCTCGTTCGTGCGCAGTCACGCATTGTATATATTAATCTACCTCTTCTCTTCTTGGTCTATCATCTTGTTCCTCGTGACTGGGATTTTGTTTTCGTAGTGTGGTGTATGTGTTTCTTTCATCTGTGTAGTGCTCATTTTGCCAAAGGAAACACTTGCATAACATAGATTATTAAGATTAATTATAATTGAAGTATTATCTGAGTATAGCACCAGTGTGGGTGCCAGTAACAGACTTTGGAGTAAAAGCTGATTTACGGTCAAAGTGGTATAGTGGTGTCAGAGCACCAGAAAGTTTCATCAGTTGTTATTATACAAATGTCGACTATTGTAAGTTTGTTTGAGTGTATCACAGAGACTAAGTGGTCAGAAAGACCAAATTTGCAGAGTGATGAGACAGTAGCCAAGTGGCAAAGTAAAACTATATTTATACTATAAGAGGTAAAGGTTGATGATGTGTATACAGTGAGAGGTGAGGTGATATATACTTACATGCATATATATATATATATATATATATATATATATATATATATATATATATATATATATATATATATATATATATATATATATATATATATATATGCGTATATTGAAGTAGTGATATCAATATCTATTGTTATTACTGCATATTTTGTAAGCAGAGATTTATCTGGTGACATAAGCGAAATATATACGATTGAGTAGTGTCATAGTAAAAATCTACAGCAAGAGATAATAGTATTTAGTATTGTCAGAATACATCATGGACATTGATAGTTTCTTGCGAATATGCAAAGAAGCGGGTCCGACTGACGCCTAAGCTGCAGGCGTCGGCACAGTGCAACGCCAACCGTGGCAAAATCAGACAGGCACACTGTAGGCAGGCACACTGTAGGATGGCACACTGTAGGCAGACACACTGTAGGCAGGCACACTGTAGGCAGGCTTGGCGTGCATTTATCAGAGACCTATGCTCCACAGATGGTTAAAGGAATATGATGGGTTTGTAATCTTTAAAGGTCATGTTAGTACTATTCTATGTCTTGCTTTGTAGCGTACGTATTTGTGTGCCATAAAGGCTATGTGCACTAAAATTGAATATAATGTACATGTATATGTATTATAATCGTTAGAGTTGATATTTATGAAAATGTTTTACGGTATGTGATTTATGTGTCATGATGCCATAAAGGCAATATGGATAAGGTTATACTCAACGTATGGGTAAATCATGTTATAATTAAGGTATATTTGCAGCGTGCAGAAAGGATTGTTTATACTATGAGATTATGTCTTATTATTGATGCTTAGATATGAATAACTAATATGTAACATATGTTGTGTTTGATAGACAGGGTTGGACAGTCGTTGTTATTTTTCCCGACTACCAGTACCTGGGGTGGATTGGTTCATGCTCATATTGTGTTTAGTACACAGGGTGAGAAGGCATGAACGACTATAGTGTTGGACAACTTTGGCAGTCTCTAGGTAGATGAGGAGGTGCCGTCTCGGCATTTTGTTCGTCCATACTCCAAAGGGGGTTGGGCTTGTCTCCTCCGGTGGAAGAAAACTTCGTGTTCTTTCTTAAAGAGGGGGGGTTGGGTGGATGTCACAGTATATATGTTCGACAAAATATTAGGTTGGTCACGCTGCGAGTGGCAACATTGAGATTATAAAAAACCCGTTTGGTTAGTTGACCGGAAGGAAAGTAGAAACAAATTCTGGCGCAAAAAGTCAGTTGATTTTCTGGCCATCGACCGGGATAGGTCGTCTTTTGTTCACTGCCAGCGTTTTGCTGGAAAGAGTCTGCCATCATTGTTCTGATTTAGTGCTTGCCTTTTCTTCATGCGATCTTTGGATTGTAGTGCATAATGCTAGAGTGTTAATGGTTTTTTTCTAGTGGAATTTCCTTAGACCGGTGATGTTGAGTGATTTATGATTTAGTTTTTGACTGATCTTAGTACATAAGTTCGCCGGTGAGCGAAAGTCATTGTGATGTCCATGGAGGATGGCCATACCAGTGGGTATGATACTTATATGTTAAGTTGTTAGTAGTGCAAGCTGTATTGGCATTTGTGGTCAGTGTATTTTATATGTATTATGAGCCGTGTGGGGCTTCTTTGTGTGCAGTGCATTATTAAAAGGGAACTTACCTGTAAAAGGTGTTATGGTTAATTATTGTCAGCTACTGTATGCTGTGGTCGTCCTCTAGTGGTACGAGCCAAGTATGAAAGTGTTTAGATATTGAAATCCATAGTATAAGTAGTTGTCTGACACTAAGCAATTTTCCATTCTTATCTTGTATGAGGCCATTTGCTTGCTTATATTTCCCTGTTAGCTTCTTTGTGTTGTTGTACAGGTCCCTCATATTTTCTTTGGCTGCAGCTTCCTTTGCTTCCCTTGCCAAATCATCAATATATTTAATCTTGTCTCTTTTGATGTTTCTTCTTATTTCTTTGTTTGCTTCTATGTACACTTCACGAGCCTTGGCTTTGGCGCTTCTGGTTTTGCGTCTGTTTAAATCTGCTTTCTTGTTTTTTCCGGTCTTCTATCTTATTAATGGTTTCTGTTGTTATCCATGCTTTGTGCTGATGTTATCTTTTTCTCAGTACTTCTTCACATGTCTCGTTCCATATATTTTTACTTGTTGCCAGTGGTCTTCCGTATCTGTTTCATCTTCCAGCTGTTGGAGTACTCCGTATTTGTTGGATACTGTGATTGAAAATTTTTCTCTTATTTCCTGATTTCTTAGATATCCCACATTATACTGTCTATAGCTATATGCTGTTGTAAATTTCTTGAGTTTTAATTTTGTTTTACCCAACAGAAGATGGTGGTCTGATACAACATCTGCTCCTCTACATACTTTCACATCACGCAATGATGACCCAAACTTCTTACTGATGCATATGTGATCAATTTGATTCTCAGTTCTGTGGTCTGGTGATATCCATGTTGCTTTATGTACTCTTTTATGTGGAAATATGCTTCCTCCTATAGCTAGTAGATTTGAAGCACAGAAGTTTGCTAATAGTTCCCCATTCTCGTTCATCATACCTAATCCATGCTTTCCCATGATTTCTTCAAAGCCAGTGTTGTCTGTTCCAATTTTCGCATTTAGGTCCCCCAACAAAATTGTGATGTCCTTTCTTTTCTTATTGTCCAAGACATTTTGTAGTCTGGTGTAAAAGTCTTCTTTCACATATTCTTCTTTATCGTTTGTTGGTGCATAAAACTGGATGATGTTTATATTAACTTTCTTTTTGGCTGATTTAAACCTTGCTGTTTTAATTCGGTGTCCCATTGCTTCCCATTCTATAAGTGCCTTATGTGCTTCCTTGGACAGCATTAGAGCCACCCCTTCACGGTGGTGGGCTCTTTCCTCCTCATGTCCTGAGAACAACACCATTTCTCCTGTGATCAATCTCCTCTTCTCTATGCCTTTCTACCGTGTCTCGCAGAGACACAGTATATAAATCCTGTAATTTGTCATTTCTGCTGCTACCTGTGCAGTTTTCCCTTGTTCACACAGAGAGCGAACATTCCAGGTGCCAATCCTGGAGATTTTCCTAGACGAAAAAAGGTTAGTCGGCAACCCAGACTCCATCCGGCTATCTCTAGGTAGCTTCATGCTCCTCCTTTCCAGAGGACCTTCTTCTGTCTTGGGCAGCTGAGTTGATTTATATTCTTTATTTGACTTGTTTATGTTTTTGAAGTTTTTTGGTAAAAAGTTTTTTACGGGATGGGGTTACCAGCCCCATGCCCATCCCCCCTTAGTCACTTTTTACGACATGCCTGGTAGGGTACAGTGTTACTAATCTTTGCTCCCCTTTCGGGCCCCGGTAACACACGGGTGGTCATACCACTACAATCCTTCTATTCTACGCAATCACCCGTTTATGACAGTCTGTAGCTTTTTAAATATTGTTTTTTCTTGTTCTCCATGTTTCATCCCCGTACAATTGGACTGACTTGGCATTTGAATTGAAGATTCTAATTTTTGTGTTGGACTTGATCTCTTTTGATCTTCATATAGTTCCTAATGCAATGAAAACTCTTCTAGCCTCTGGTATTTTTATTTTGATACAACTGTCTGTCCCTCCAAAAAGAATGTCTATAATGTGTGCGTTCTTGAAAATCTCCATTTGAAACTTGACCAGATATTCTTGTTCGTTGATATTTTCTCTCCCTCATAAACTGTACCAGGTAATTTGTTGTTGTTTAACTAGGGCTCATTAGCAGCCAATACCAAATTGAAAACTCCTTGGTATTATCTACACTGTACATCTAGGCGTTTCTGCCATTCTGAAACGTGTTGCGTTGAAGTCATGAGCTCCAGTTTCTCCGGCTTGGCTTGCATTTAACGGATCATCACATCTGGTCCCAAGCTAGGAGAAAGAAGTGCGTCTCATACTGTGCATTCCCCGCCATCCAAGGGGGCTCTCTAACTATGCAGAGCTAAAATACTGTACTCTGGTTCTGGGCTCTCCCAAGGAAGTGTCACGTCCTGCACAGAGCCACTTCTCAGCGTCATCTTCCTATCGCTGGGTCCATAGTGAGATCCTTCTGCATGCAGTCAAACAAGTAAAAGACAAAGAATTATGCCTGGGTCTCAAGTGACTTCTCCAAGACTAGTGTGCAATGTTGGGTTCTCAACAAGTTTCACCACGAAGGGAATCCCTGGAAGTGTGTGGATGATTTCAAGAGTCAATGAGAATGTAATTAGCCTCACAGACATAGGTTCACTTCCACGTACATACGAGCATTGTGCATAGCTGGTGGTCATATAAGGATGACTCCAGATATGCCTCCATGAATATACCAAGTAATTTTTAAAATATTTGTTGAGGATGTATCACTGTCTCCTTTGATAGCCTCTGCTGCAATTACGACTGGGCCAATAGCTTATGCTTGTCATAGAAGCTCTACGACTCTCTTTATTTCTACCTTATTTGGTTTTAACTGGTAACTTAGGTCGGAGTGGCTAAGAGGTATGGCGTCCTCCTCTAATCTAAAGGTATCTGGTTCGGTTCCCAGTAGAGGGAACATATTTGATTGAAGTATTTTCAGAGCCAGTGGTTCCTAATGATGTCATACTCCACCCTGATCTCCGGGGGTAGAGAGATCGGATGCCTAGCCTTCTCAGATAAGGACGGAAAAATAGGAGGTTTAGTGTGTATGCATTAGCTTTTTGTTTTTAGTTATTGTTTTTTGATGTGTGCGTGCTTTGTTTGGTTTTTTTTATTTTGTTAATGTTGTTTCACACCATTAAAAGTGTGACGAGACTACCATGTTATGGTTAAGGGACCTCACAATTTGGAAATCTTAATTTATTCTACTTACAATAATTGGAAATGAGATTTGGATGGCGCTTTCCCATATCGGTAACAAAACATATTTTATGAACATAGAGACACCATATATCCTAATTATAACCCATCAGAGGTCGGACATGATATTTTAGGTTTGCTAATGTTTAAATTTTGCCAGGGCAGCGGCCGTATGGCCTATTCTTTACGATTTCAAACTGCCGAGGGATTTTTTACGTGCGTAACTTGCACACGGGACCTCTTATCTTTTTCGCCCTTTTCCGAGAAGGCTTGTCACCCGGATCTCACTACTCACGCTATCAGGGGGGAGTATGACATCATTAGGAACCGTGACTCTGAAAACAAAATTCCCATCAATTATATTCCCTGTACTGAGAGCAATCCAGTACCTTTAGATTTAAGGCGGACGCCATACCTCTTGGCTACTCCAACCCTCACTTTAGGACAAAAGAATGTCAAGAACAAAGTATCATAAATTACTTGTCACTAGACTGTAGGAAATGTACATATAAATATTGTGTTAACATTATCTCTCTATCTCTCTCCCTCTCTCTCTCTTCCTCTCTCTCTTCCTCTCCCTCTTCCTCTCCCTCTTCCTCTCCCTCTATCTATCCGTCTATCCATCCGTCTATCCATCCGTCTATCCGTCCGTCTATCCATCCGTCCATCCGTATATATGTGTGCGTGTATATGTCTATGCAAAAAAATGCAATGTCTACAGAAAATCTTTAAAAAGCACAATTAACACGGTTAAAGATAAGATACCTCATCACACACTGACCACCATCGAAAGAACACTGGATTAGCATGTCTCGAATTTGATGACCCATTTCTTTTCGCTTCTCACTGAGAAAGAAATAAAAAAAAGGGTAAAATTAGTTCCTTAGCAGATACTGCCGTAGAGGAGTGAAGTGTTAAAGACCGTAATACAGTAGGCCAAGACTTGTTTTGTAAAGTGGGGTGACCAGTTTTCTTTGTGACGTATAATAGAAATATAGCCTACGGTAATCTGACAGTCTTTGTAATCCCGTTAGCGTTCTATGATTTGCTAGCAAAACCATGCATTTTTCTGCCTGTCTTACTCACACAAGCTTATTTTTCATCCACGCCTCTTTTCTTTGAACATAAACAAACGAAACGTTTACAAACTTTCGTGACCTGCCAGTCATAACAGGTAGCGAATCAGGTTTGTTTGTCGAGTCTTCTCACGCGAGCTTATCTGTCAATCATACGATACCTGACAGACCGCACGGGAAGAATCAAAGACCCTTTGATGTTCGTACACAGAGGGAAGGCAGAAAAACCCCGAGCTCTTTGATCTTCAGAAACGGACAAAATCTTCGAGAACCCCGTCACACGGATGTAAGTCTTTTGATGGCGGTTGAACGCCAGAGAAAAGCCGACCGTAAACCTTTATCTGGGGAACTCATGTTTCTGATTCTCTATTTTGCACAATAGTATGAAAAGTAACATCGGCTATAGATCAGAGAAACATGATGATATATAAACTGTGTTTTCTTAAACCTGCTATCAGTCGTCACTCAGAATTTGTGGATAGTCTAAGCACGTAGTTCTAGAACCATTTCGCTAAATGTGTTAGTAGCATTCGTGGAGATTTTCAGTATGATTTTCTGGTAATAGAAATTAGTGTTTACTTAGTTAACAGTGTTAAGCTTTTTCCATTATAATTCACTTAGATTTTCTAGCTGTTAGAACTAGCGAAATAAATAACGCGTAGCTATTTCATACCAGAGGTTCAGTTATAATGTTAATTTTCACCATCCGCTTTCTCACACAAGATGAGACGGTTTTAGTTGACTAATGTATATGCTAGGCGCTACTGATAGTGACAGAAAAGAATTCACGTTTTATGTCATTGTGCGTATTTATTATAAGTAACTATTATTTAATACCATTCGATGACTAACAGACGCCGACAATTTAATAGCTATTAACGACGGGCGATATTTATGTAAGTGCGCGTATGGATGATTGAATAATGATTAACATTGTACGCTGATCGTTGACCGGGAGCAGGAGGGGAAGAGCTGCATAACTCAACCAAACCTGCACTCGCTAAGCGACGCGCGATAAGATAGGCTAAAGACACCGTGTGCCTTTTAACTTTAATCAGGACGGACGGAGTGGATAAGAGATCGTCTTGTCCCTGTATGTGTGCATATATGTAGCTATATAGAATAGTGGCATTTTACCATAAATGTTTCTCTTTTTTCCTAGCAGACCTGATCAAGGGCGTTCAGCGGTCTTTTGGTCTTTTCATCATTTACTGATTGGTTGATGTTGTCTTTTCTTGGCTTGTGCGTCACCAATTTCATTTGTGAGCACAGATTTGCCAACGATACATGAGAAACATTTTAACTTGTACATTAACTGGACTTACAAAACCTAGCAATATTTTTTCAATTTTACCAGCCCACTGGGGAATACAAAATAACATTATACTCCCGACTTCTGATAGTCGTATCTAAGCGGATTTATCCATAAAGTTACGCTGTTTCAGAATCAGCACTCTACCATAGAGCCAGCCGATAGGACTACCATCATTTATCAATTGTAACATTTTAGCAACCAGATGTTTCACAATACTGGAAGTATATTCCTCCTTTTTAACTGTGAACCTCAAGAACAGTGTTGCTACACTAACTATTCGCGGTGACATTTTGTTCAATCAGGGAAAATTAAAACACCAGATTCGGAGTTCAGCTCGTTAGTCTTGACTTGTTAGAGGATGGACTAGGGCCAATTAGGGAAATAAAACCTGGCAATTTTATATTCAGGATAACTGTATTTCCAAGGGATATCACCAAGAGTAGGAAGCGTGATTGAGTGGCCACTGTATGACAGAGAGAGTAAATATGTTTCTTTGTTACAGGAACCTTACCAACATTGGATTTTGCTTAAACATGTTTACTTTACTGGATAGCATATAGTAGGAACTTGTTCTTTACTGCCTATTCTGTAACATAGTGCTAACCTCTGACCTTTGCGTTATTAACTTTTTGGGTTCTTTTATCCATAGGGGGAGGGCAGATTTATTCTATTATTTTCATATGTATGTAAATCTGATTTCATTTGATCTTTCTTTAGATGTTTGATGTTGTCAAATTTAAATGATAATAAACAACAAAAGAAACTTAACATTGTGTGTTGGTCAGAACCATATCCAATTAACCGTAGTTTTTCACGTTTATATTTAGATGTATGAGGAGGGCAAAGTTGTCTTGTACTAAATTATAGTCGTATAGATAGGCTGGACTAGAGAAACTTACTCATTCCATAGACATGTCTTCTCCTTAAGCTATTCACCCGTGAAATCTATTTCTCACTCCTTTTTCTCACGTACTTATCACCATCCACTCTACTCAGACGGGACCAACACTACCTCAAAACCTATCGGTACGACATTCTTCCACGTTACTTTTGCCTTCCCTAACTAGTAGAGCCAGGTACCTATTTAAAGCTAAGTAGTCTGGAGCGCGACGCTGTCACGTTTCGAACCTGTAACCTATAACTTTGCCCCCGACAGGCCATCGTTCTAACCGCTTAGTCGATCCGACGCTTTCACTAATAATCCAACCGAAATCGGTTATATGAAGTTGTGAATTAGATGAATATTTGGCTATAATGGAATCATCTTGAGTGAGATAAATATTTGGCGATAGCATCATCTTGTCAGTGAGATAAATATTTGGCGATGGCATCATCTTGAGTGAGATAAATATTTGGCAATGGCATCATTTTGTCAATGAGATAAATATTTGGCGATGGCATCATCTTGTCAATGAGATAAATATTTGGCAATGGCATCATCTTGTCAATGAGATAAATATTTGGCGATGGCATCATCTTGTCAGTGAGATAAATATTTGGCAATGGCATCATTTTGTCAATGAAATAAATATTTGACGATGACAAAATGTTGTCAATGAGATAAATATTTGGCAGTGGCAACATCTTGTCAATGAGGTACATATTTGAAACGAAATTGTGAATGAGATGTGGTAGCTCCCTGTTCATCGCCAGTAATCTCACTTTCCTTATTCAAGTGCCAGTGGAATAAAAGTTGAGAAGATGACGCTGGAGATGGATAGAATACACACTGAGGAAACCTGTTGATAGCATTACAAGGCAGTTCTTGGTTTGTAATCCCTAGGGTACAAACATGAAGGGGATGAAGAAGACATGGACAGACCTTGAGTTTATTGCACGTGACATGAAGACTTACCACCAATCAACTCAAGAATTGCAGACGACTTGGGATGTTGAAATTAACCGATGAACTGACGTCGTTACTTGGTGACCAACGAATATTGATCTTATGTTAACATTTTTGTCCGACAATATCCAAATAAAATAGAATTATCAAGGGTGTTGCTGATATCCCAGCGTACTTTATACCGTAGCCTGCTACCACATGCTAAACCTGAGAACTGTTTTGGTTTGTCGCATACCTGATGAAGACCTTTCAAAGACTTTTGTAACACTGCTTACAACGATTAATCGGCTCACACGGCACCTGATGCTGATGAATACTTCAATGCTCCATGTCGTGTAATAACTCTTTCAACTCATGCATTGCGTGAATATATTATGCCTTATTGACAGTGATCATATTCGATCTACAGATTAACAAACGCACATTCTGTGAGATAATGCGAATGCTGTGAATTGAGCATACTTTCTGCAGACATTTCGGTTTATTTCAATATGAAGAACTGCATCTACAGATGAAGGGACTTAACTCTTAAATAACTCGCAGGATCAAAGGATATTACATAGACATTTCCTATCTGACTATTTTGCGGTTTTCAATCGTTTTCGACTTGAACATTGTTAATTAAAACAACAAGAATATTCTAGGGAGGAGAATCAAGAACATTGACAATGGGTTATTTGCACATATTTGAACTGGATCTGGTCTGCTGGACATTTTATCATGGAACTCTAGTTTAATATATCATGACAGTGTATAATTCCATTACACTTCGCATTCTTACTAATGTGTTTAAATCTTTTTCACTCGCACACTAGATTTTAAATCTATATCAATTTATTGCTGACAGTACATACTATTATCTGTTCGTACAACACATCAGCATACTCTTGTTTAAGTGCTCACACAATAGTGTTAGAAGTAAAATAACATTTTAATGATATCACAGTACACTATTGTACCCTCTGGGAACTGCAGGATGATGATGATGATGATTCACACTTTATTACTACCCTGAAGTTAGTTTTAGCTACTATTTCAAACATAATTATTTCAATTATCCTTATTTTCAATACATAATTTTAAGTTATATTTATTTTCAATATAGAATTTTTAGTTATATTTATTTTCAATATCCAGTGTGATGCTGACCACATCACCCCTAGTGTGCCGATGGTCAAGAACAATACGGACCTAACACTGTATTTCCAATATTCCTCAATAGGCGTGTAACGGGATCCTATTTTCAATCTACAATTTTTAGTTATAAGTATTTTCAACACGTGATTTATAGCTATGCTTATTTTCTGTGCAAAAAGGTATTGTTCTTATCTATCCATCTATCTATCTATCTGTCTGTCTGTCTGTCTGTCTGTCTGTCTGTCTGTCTGTCTGTCTGTCTGTCTGTCTGTCTGTCTGTCTGTCTGTCTGTCTGTCTGTCTGTCTGTCTGTCTGTCTATCTATCTATCTATCTATCTATCTATCTATCTATCTATCTATCTATCTATCTGTCAGTCTATCTATCTATCTATCTATCTATCTATCTATCTATCTATCTATCTATCTATCTATCTATCTATCTATCTATCTATCTATCTATCTATCTATCTATCTATCTATCTATCTATCTATCTATCTATCTATCTATCTATGTATTTATCTATCTATCTATCTATCTATCTGTCTGTCTGTCTGTCTGTCTGTCTATCTATCTATCTGTCCATCTGTCCATCTATCCATCTGTCTATCTATCTGTCTGTCTGTCTATCTATCTGTCTGTCTATCTATCTGTCTGTCTATCAATCTGTCTGTCTATCTGTCTGTCTATCTATCTATCTATCTATCTATCTATCTATCTATCTATCTATCTATCTATCTATCTATCTATCTATCTATCTATCTATCTGTCCATCTGTCCGTCTGTCCATCTGTCCGTCTGTCAATCTGTCCGTCTGTCTGTCTATCCGTCTGTCTATCCGTCAGTCTGTCAGTCCGTCTGTCCGTCTATCTATCTATCTATCTATCTATCTATCTATCTATCTATCTATCTATCTATCTATCTATCTATCTATCTATCTATCTATCTATCTATCTATCTATCTGCCTATCTATCTATCTGCCTATCTGCCTATCTATCTATCTATCTATCTTTCTATCCTTCTATCTATCTAACGTTCTACTGTTTGTTTGTCCACCCCACATGTTCTACTGTTTGTTTGTCCACCCCACATGTTCTACTGTTTGTTTGGCCACCCCACATGTTCTACTGTTTGTTTGTCCACCCCACATGTTCTACTGTCTGTTTGTCCACCCCACATGTTCTACTGTTTGTTTGTCCACCCCACATGTTCTACTGTTTGTTTGTCCACCCCACATGGGCACATATCTGTCTGTCAGATTTTTAATTTGTTGTACAGATGATATCTCAGTCTGCAATGGCCAGTTCTTAGTCTGAAAATTATCACTTGGTCTCATCTTGGTAATGTATACTATGAAAACGTTACATTTAATCCAGTTCTTGGTCTCATCTTCGTAATGTATACTATAAATCATTACATTCAATCCAGTCCTTGGTCTCTCGTTACCTCCATTTTATTTTATTTTGAATTTCTGCACAAAAAACTATTGGCATGAAATTAATCAGTTTTATTACATTTATGAACTCTCTGTCACTAACAAGTATAGAATAAAAATAACAATAAAAAGAAACAGGAAAAAACCAAAAACAAACAAATAATCAAACAAACCACATAGAGTGCATTAAAAATGAACAAAGCAAACTTAGTCAATAGCCAACAATGCATCCTCCATCAACAATCAAACTTCATCAACAAGCAACGATATAAACTACACCAACAACCATCAATACAAACTATTACAAGCAAAAAAACTTCCACAACTCAGATTAACAATAATCAACAAAGATAAAAAATCCAACAGAAAAGTCCAACACGAATATCAGAATCTTCAAAACAAATGTCAAGTCAGTCTTTACTGTAAGGCTCTGAAACATGATGAACAACGAAAACAAGAATTAAGAAGTGACAGACTTACATAAATACTCGTAGATGCTTCGTAGAATAGACCAATGGAAGTGGTATAAGTAGATCACTAATGTAGAATAGACCAATGGAAGTGGTATAAGTAGATCACTAATGTAGAATAGACCAATGGAAGTGGTATAAGTAGATCACTAATGTAGAATAGACCAATGGAAGTGGTATAAGTAGATCACTAATGTAGAATAGACCAATCGAAGTGGTATAAGTAGATAACTAATGTAGAATAGACCAATGGAAGTGGTATAAGTAGATCACTAATGTAGAATAGACCAATCGAAGTGGTATAAGTAGATAAATAATGTAGAATAGACCAATCGAAGTGGTATAAGTAGATCACTAATGTAGAATAGACCAATCGAAGTGGTATAAGTAGATAAATAATGTAGAATAGACCAATCGAAGTGGTATAAGTAGATCACTAATGTAGAATAGACCAATCGAAGTGGTATAAGTAGATCACTAATGTGGAATAGATGACAAAAGCCAGTCATTTGCCAACGGAACAAGAGATGAGAGGAAAGGCTGAAATATGGATAGGACACGCATTGAAGAACTCTGTTAATAGCATTACCAGACAGCCCGTGCTCTAGAATCCCCAGGGTTTTAGAGGTAAATGGAGACCAAGAAACACGTAGAGAAGAGAACTGGAGACATGAAAGGCATGAAGAACACATGGACAGACCTTGAGCTGATGGCACGTGACAGTAAGACTTGGCGTAAGTTTGTTGAAGGCCTATACTTCTTGGGGACCTGAAGTGTTATGATGATGACAAACATTAAATACATACACAGTTGTAGCGACCCACAAATCCTTAAACGTGTCTTGCAGGTAACCAAAGGTAGACTGCTCACACTCTCCCTGCCAACTGTCGCCATGTTGCTAGATGATTTAAAAAACAAATATACAGAAAATATTAATGGCTTAATCCTTACAGGCAACGTGAAGAAAATAAAAATCACTAAACAGTAAAATAGAAAAGTAAGAGAGGAAGACATTAGAAAATGAGAAAAGTCAATAAATACATGAAAAGAAACACTATGCATTGATAAAGAATACAAAACTTTTAAGCCAATTTTTATGTGTCTTTATTAACCGGTGAAAAAGAACTGTATTAAGATTTTGGTTACAGTTCTTTTCTTTGCGGTTAACACCGGTAACACTTCTAGTATAATAGAGCAGAGGCAGAGGCCTTGAAAATGCAGCGGTAGTTCTAATGACAGAGGAAAGCATCGAAAGAGAAGTTTATTTCTTCAAAGACGCACTGTCAGTAGTTGCAAAGGTTAGGAACCAGAATAATGCAGATATGAATGACTGTCACGAGATGGATTTGGGGCGACCCCTTCTCGATCTCTCCTTCACTCCGGCAGTACTCATTTTAAATTGTTGTACTGACTAATTGCGTGCTTTTCCATAGTCAGCACTTTTTTCTCTCTCTGTTATGTAGCAGATATTTGATTTTCAAAACATTTGACACTCCTTGTTGGTGATAATGCATCACATTAGCTAGCCGCGGCACAGCTTTGCTGAGATTAGCGCAGGTTTAGTTTTCGCATAGTACATGCACGCGGCGGAAACGAATGACATAATCGTCTCCTGTCCGACTATCACGAAGACATTACTTTATACGAAAGTACTAAATTGTTACATCTGAAACACATTGTTGTACGAGATTACAGATGTATTGGTGAGTTTGCAGGGCAGGCAATCAGATGTTTTATTACCATTTTTGGGAGAGGTGACCTCTGCATTATACACAGAAATTATTCCATGTCGGAATATTTGAATTTCCCAACACGACACGCATGCTTGAAAACGATTGGCGTTCTGATTAGCATCGTAACAAACTAATGCGGGGGCAGACTTGCAATATAATCTGATAATTTTTGCAAGTCTAGTTCACTGTGAGCAATTGCTTGCCAAGACGACACAACCACACTGCCAGTAGTTAGAATTCCTAATTCCATTTTATCAGATCGGACTTTTATTGGAACATCTTGAAAGACTAAAAGAGCCCAGGAAAACCACTTTAATAAGGAACCCGAATCTGAGGAAACTGAAACACACGGAGTCATAGAGGGAATTATCTTATAAAAGTAACGACCCCAAGAACACGTGTAAAAAGGCATCTGCTGTAGTGCTTTAACTTTATTCATCTGAGCAAAACGTGTGTTAGCCAGGATTGGATTGTTGGTGGTTCCAGTTGAGGGTACTATCTCTGGAACAAGAATGGAACAGTGGCCAGAGCTTTAAGACGAGGGACCAGCTTCGTAGACACTCCCTGACACTTCTGGGAACGTGCTGCGCCCTAACAAACGTGACCAGCGACGAGCATGATCAGTCTACCAAGAACCAAACCATCAGCTGGAGCAAAACCTACCATTGGCAGATAAGTTAAACGTAAAAACTGCCACGTGAACTCCTTTATAAACTTTCATTCCCATCACAACAGTGATGACAACTTTCTGTTAAATCATTATTCGAATTTTCCAAAACCTTGTTACACCTAAATGATTATTAAATTTGTTATTTGTAACTATACAAATTTAACTCCGATTTAATCATTTTTAATATACTGCATGTTTGTCTCAGTCAATTCACTAAATACACTCTAAACAGAGCTATACCTTAATAATAAGAATTCCACTGAGTAAATCAGGGTGGGGGCTTGACGAACTAATATTAATAATTGCTTAATTCTTCATAAAAGGCGGCGGACCGATATAAAGTTAACAATTGCCCTTCCAATGCAGCATTATTCCTGACTTCGGAAATATCTTATGAAAGCTCCCTTGAGATAGAAGCATCATTATCCTTCTATCTACAACTCTGTCAAGAGTAATCTTGTGCGAAGGTAGACACCTTTGAAGGCCAATATTAGATACTCTTGAGTTTTGGCCACTGTTGGACCACTAGTGCAAAGCAGGGGAGGCAATCCGTGACAATGACCTAAGAATTGTGCTCCACAAGCTACGTCAGCAATTCAAAAGGGTTATGATGCAATGGATCCCATCACATTGTAACATCCCCGGCAGTGAAGAGGCTTACAGATTGGGAAATGAAGGTGGAAAGCTACCTTAGCCTGATATAAGCATAACTTTCGAAGAGGCAAGAAGCTTTATCATAATCAGATACAGAAACAAATGGGATGCAAAGCATACAGGACACGCACTAAATGGTGCACATTACCAGCTCGGCAGAAGAGAACAAGTGATAATCTTTAGACTCCGTACGGGCCACAACAGATTGAGATACCATCCATTCAACAAACTAAAGATAGGAACTACTGATGAATGTAATTGTGGTACTGATAAAATGACTGCTGAACATCTGCTTTAAAGATGCCCAATGTATGAGGAACACAGAAAGCACATGTGGCCGTCACTAGTATCATTCTCAGAAAACAAACTTTATGGAGATGCAAATAGCTTGATGCTGACCAGTGCTTTCTTTGAAAATATTCAAGTTGACGCCTGAGAGTGTAAGAAGAGAGAGAAGTAATACACAAATGATTTAACGACTAAAGAAAATCATTAAAAGTACTTCTTTATCATTTTCCTTTGAGCTCCTTATTGAGCATCAAGCTACCCCAGCAGCGGCACCCCTTATAGGAAGCTCGCACCAAGCATTTATATGCTCCTGCAGTTGTGGTTTCTGCAGGAATGTTTATAACATGATGAGGTAGCCAGCCCCAAGCACAACTTTATATTAGTCGTCTGCCTGAGACAGCCGTAGTCCTGTTCGCTCTTTGTCTTATCAGAGTCTCCTGGGAACTACATTTTTGTTGTTGTTGTTGTTTTTTTTTTTTTTTTGCGTTCGCCCGCTAACACTCGAGGCGAAATCTCAGGTTATTATTATTATTATTATTATTTTTTTTTTTTTAAATGTCTAACCTGACATTGATTTTACGTGAGTATCCCTTTATTTCTTGTACAGAGACAGGTGTCCCTCGCCATTCAGGCAAATACTCGCCGATTTCGGAGGTACCCATTGCAGCTGGGTCGGCTCAGGAGCCGCCAGTCCCTGGTCGACGACACTCCTTCAAATGTTCTCGCCAGGTCTCGAGTTAATCCAGTCCAAATCCCGGTCGACGAAAAATCCTCAAATGCCGTCGCCCGGGTTTGATCCTGTATCACCCGGTCGCCAGAGCGGTGTTGTAACCACTACGCTAGCGCGGCTCCCAGTTGTTGTTGAATTAAATAAGAACATTTCTTAAATATGAAGTTAGAAAAAAAGGGTTATTTCCCCTCGAAAGTAAAGACTTAAAGAAAAGAAAACAGTTAAACACACAAGAAAGCCAAACATGACTAATAATTATTTACATTTGTACAATCAGTTCTGGGTTTGAATTAGTTTTCTGCCTCCTTATTCCCCCCCCCCCCCTCCCTTTCCATCCCTTAAAACTCTAATATATTGTGTTTTTTGTAGGTATAATTGTATTGTGAGAATAAGTGGGAATTGTACTGTTTCCCTACAAACACAGCGAAGTTCCTACATATCCAGACTAAATATTTAAATTCCACTAGCAGGGTCAACAGTTTCAGTTCTACTTGTTGTGTACACTTAGGTAGGGATTTCAGCATGATAGCTCTATACATGTCAATAGTTTCAGTTCTACTTGTTGTGTACACTTAGGTAGGGAATTCAGTATGATAGCTCTATACATGTCAACAGTTTCAGTTCTACTTGTTGTGTACACTTAGGTAGGGAATTCAGCATTATAGCTCTATACATGTCAATGATGCGTGCAATGTAAAACACTAATTCCTTTTTCAAAATTTCTATTGTAGAAGTAATTGTACTACAGTAAAAAAAAACAAATGATCTTCTGTCTCCTTTGTATTGGTGTTACATAATTTGCATTTTGGGATGTTTTTTCCATTGTGCAACAAGTTTTTTGTCTAATGGGTGTCATGCTATATAGTAATCTAAAGGTGACTTCCTTTGCGGATGGAGCAACTGGTAACTCGTGTAGGCTCCTAAAAATAGGTTGATAATCAGTAATGGAATAATTGTACCCACGTTTTATCCTTGTCACTAATGATGGTTCTTGTAAACTAATGAGAGTTCTGTATATGGAACGTGTGTTTTGTTGTAATAAAGGTGTGTTTCCTTGTATGCTGTGTATGCATTGTTTGTAGAACCGTGGTAAAGTGCCAAAATGATGAAGTTGATTATTGTTGTAACGACACAAGTTAGATAATCGTAAACCAATATAATAATGAGCAAGGGTATTGTTCAGGATTTTTTACGATTTCTCCTAAGTACTTGATTCTTAAAGCTGTTATTTTTGTTGCTATATCCTGTAAAGATACGTCACCTCTGTCTTTGGGTTGTATTAACGTTTTGTGTTTTATACAACGTAAAGTGTTGCGAAATAAGAATTTTCTTGTGATATTTGTGTCTTGTCTAATTTTCTCTAACACGGGTTCTATTGAAAGTACATATAATAAGGGTGAGAGTGGACACACATGTCTAACAGACCTAGTTACAATAAATGGTTCTGTAATTGTGTGATTTATTAAGAGACTACGTTCCGGATTTTTGTATACAATTTCTATCCATTTTCTAATGTATGTTCCTACATTACAGGCTGACTGATTTCTGTGTAAAAAAGAATGGGATACACTATCGAAAGCTTTTTCTTGGTCTAACGATAATATAGCGGCCTCGTACTGCTTGTCTGATGCGCAATTAATCAGGTCTCTTACAAAAAATGTGTATGTTTACTAATATTTCTCTGCGGCATGATGTTCTGTTGGTCATCATGAGTCAGGATATGCATGAATGGTTTTAGTCTGCTAGTGAGAGCTTTAGTTAGAATTTAATAGTCAGTGTTTAGAAGCGATATGGGTCTGTAATTTTGTAGTAGTTTCCTGTTTGTTTTATCTTTTGGTAAGAGTACCATGTACTGTGAAGTACCTGTTCTGCGTGAAGTTTTCTAGATAGTTATAAGTTCTACCTACAATACCTAATTTCCTGATCTTATATAGTGCACCCTCCCTCCAACATTCATCATATGCTCTTGCTACATCAACAAATATTGATCTAAGGTAGCTCCCAAAAGCTCCTAGTTTGCCGACTCCTGGTTTAGAGATTGACTAATGACTGTTTCAGTTCTACAAACTTGAAAGATTAACTAACGGCTGTTGTCTATCCTACAAACCTGAAAGATTAACTAATGCCTGTTGTCTATCCTTGTCATTCCTTGACATGGAATGATATATGGCATATGGCACCTTTTAGGCTCAGCTTCGTTGTTAGATCAATGTATGACCTGCTGCCGTCGGCCACAAACCTTGTGAGATAGGGAAAGTCGGATGATGAGCAGTGCCCCCTGTGCCAGGGGAGGCAGACACTTGAACACGTGCTCTCAGCGTGTAAGTTGTCATTAGGGCAAGGGCGATACACTTGGCGCCACAACAAAGTGCTAACTGAGCTGGCTGTGACAACAGACCTGGCAAGGACGAAGGCGAATAGCAAAGCCAGGCCGAGCACCGCAAATACATACTTTCTGAGGGCAGGAAAGTCAGCACACCCCAAACCGAGTAAATCAGGTAGCAGTTTACTATCTCTTCTTGACTGTGCAAACGACTGGGAGATGGCGGGAGACCTACCTGGACAAGGGCATATCCAGAGAGTATCAGAAAATCGCGGAGACGGCCGGATATAGTGCTTCATTCTTCAGCATCGCTTCAGGTTATACTGATTGAACTGACAGTGCCATTTGAATCCAGATTGGACGAGCAACATTCGTTCAAAGCGGCCAAGTATAATGATCTGGCCGCGGATCTGAGACACGATGGGTTCACTGCAAGGGTCATGGCTGTTGAGGTGGGCAAAAGAGGGCTCGTGGCTGCATCAGTGTATGATTTATTGAAACTGTTTGGGCTGAGGGGACAGTCGAGAACAAGGGCACTGAAGAGGCTTAATGAAATTGCCGAAAAGACATCATGCTGGCTGTGGAACAACCGCAATGGGCTATCGAAATCGTGACAATAAACTCTGCGGTATAGAAAACACCAGGAATTTTTCAAAGTCCACAATACGTTGAGTTTTTCGGTGTACTGGTGAAAGGGCTGTGACTGACGGGCAACACGCGGCGTATATTATAAGAGGTGTTGGGCACAGAATTTCAGTTGCTAGCGCGCAGTGGCTAGCCTCGTCGGCTTCGCGCAGGTGTGTCAGTGTCTGTCCCTAGTCGTGGTGTGCGACGGAACGAACGGAATAATTTGTCTTCTCTTTGTTACTTTCACAATTGCCTCCACGGCTGGCGGAGTTATGGATTTTAAAGTTGCTACCAAAGTGAAATGGGTTCATTTTCGATACAAGACAAGAGGAAGCTGAGACAATTGGGAGTCATGACCCGTGTAGGCCCGCCCCCCGCCTTAGCGTGTAAAGGAGTATACAGGGCCGAAACATTTGTTCGACGGGGGGACTACTTCTGATGATCAGGTTGCTTCCTGTTGTATCGCTCTGTACAGAGTTTCCTATCATCATTGCTGTCTCTCCTACAAGCCTGACAAATTAACTAGTGGCTGTTGTCTATCCTACAAACCTGAAAGATTAGCTAATGCCTGTTGGCTATCCTACCAACCTGAAAGATTAACTAATGGCTGTTGCCTGTTCTATAAACCTGAAAGATTAACTACTAGCTGTTGTCTATCCTGCAAACCTGAAAGGTTGACTGATAACTGTTTTCTATCCTACAAACCTTAGAGATTTACTAATGACTGTTATCTATCCTGCAAACCTGAAAGGTTGACTGATAACTGTTTTCTATCCTACAAACCTTAGAGATTTACTAATAACTGTTATCTATCCTACAAACCAGAAAGGTTGACTGATAACTGTTTTCTATCCTACAAACCTTAGAGATTTACTAATGACTGTTATCTATCCTACAAACCAGAAAGGTTGACTGATAACTGTTTTCTATCCTACAAACCTTAGAGATTTACTAATGACTGTTATCTATCCTACAAACCAGAAAGGTTGACTGATAACTGTTTTCTATCCTACAAACCTGAAAGATTAACCAATAGCTGTTGTCTATCCTACAAATATAAAAGACTGACTGATGGCTGTTTTCTATTCTGCAAACATTAAAGATTGACTGATGGCTGTTTTCTACCCTACAAACCTGAAAGAGTGTGGCCGTGCGTGTTGATGTTAGAGGTTCAGATCACTGCCCTAACCAGTGGATAGTATGTGTGAGTAGACAATGTAAACACTCTGATGAAAACAAGGTGATGAAATGCACTGCGAGACAAAACGTACAGATGGTTGATGATTTCTAAACTCTGTTGACACACTGTATTCCAACAGCAGTAAAACGAACTTCAAGGTTTATTTACATACAGTAGAATCCGCTTCACTCTTCTGCGGATTTATCTCACAGATTTTACATTCAACATGATATAATTCCAATTCGTACATTTTCTCAATCAGCGACATCTGTAAATCATTTATTCTTACACATGTCTGTCACTGCTCTGCTCTCGTCTAGTTTCTTCACTGTCATGTCGTCTGGGTGATCTTCTAAGACAGTTAGTTTATCTTTATAACGTTTCACTTAGTGACCTTCTGGTGTATCATGCTAGAAGACTGGCCGAAAACTGCCAGGGATGTTGATTTTCTACCAGTTTACCTGATCACTACGTCTGTCTCTGTTTTATCTAAAAGTCAATCTTCAAATATAAACTGCAATCATACCTGCTCACCATGAACTCCGTCTGTCTTGCACTATGCCTTACGAAAACCCCTCTTGCTCCTAAATCTTGAAAACTCACACAGCTTGAGAAAAACTTTAATTAACTACATCTAATTTTTGCTCAACCAGCATTTTCTCTTTTAACAAAGCATATGAGAACTTGGGGAGCTAGATAGCAGTACATAATTCTGTGATCACAGAAAGCTACCTGATTTAGGCTTGCTATCTCGTTTGCACCCCTCCAAAGGTCTCGCCATGAACAACTTTAACATTTGGGAGAAAACCCTTTTCTCTACCTACGCCTAACGCGTCTCAATTTCAACTCACTAACCGTCAAAAGACGATTTACAATTACGATTATTTGTCATGGAGAGTTCACCTACTCCACGCAGAGACTCCCGTGTCGAACTTGCTTAGTTCGCACTATTTACAAAAACAACTCCCTTACAACACTCCAGGGACATAATTACAAGTCGTCTCCCTTTGTTTAATAATACTAAAAGTCCCCATCTCTTCTTTTACTACTATGACTTGCCCTGTGCTTATGCAAAACAGTTAAACCATTTTTAGGAACTGACCTTATCTCATAACCTAAATCCCCGATTTATTTTACTTGCCATTGTCTCACATCCCAGACCCATTCTCTCAGACGCTCCCTGTCACAAGAGTGACTGATGACTGTTTTCTATCCTACAAACTTGAAAATTGACTGATGATTGTTTTTTTGTTCTCTTACAAACCTTTGACGGTGGCTGATGAATGTTGTCTATCCTACAAACCTGAAGTATTGACTGATGACTGTTTTATATCCTTCAAATATGAAAGAAATGACTGATGACGTTTTTCTAGCAAACACACGTGAAGGATTGGCTGTTGGTTGTTTTCTTCATTTTCCTCCTCTTCTTCCTGCACCCTCCAGACGTCAACCTGAATATGTTTAAAGAAAGT
Source organism: Oreohelix idahoensis (assembly GCA_024509875.1). Classification (NCBI taxonomy): domain Eukaryota; kingdom Metazoa; phylum Mollusca; class Gastropoda; order Stylommatophora; family Oreohelicidae; genus Oreohelix; species Oreohelix idahoensis. The sequence goes on from JAMPIV010006036.1 coordinate 251,566, forward strand.
ATTTGGCAGCTTGAGGCTTTTATATATCCGAGGAGTTTTTTCCAGGAATGGTGAAGTCCATTTGCGCTTTCTCTGTTCCTCATATGTTCAGCACCTTTGAAGCAGACGGTTAGCAGTCATTTTATTGGTGCTGCATTTACACTCATCAGTAGTTCCTATCTTCAACTTGTTGAATATAATCAATAGATGGTATCCTAATCTGCTGTGACTTGTTCGAAGTCTGAAGATTACCCCTTGTTCACTTCTGCTGAGCTGGAAATATGCATCATTTTTTGGCGGCTTGGATGCTCTACTTCCCACTTTCTCCTGTATCTGCGCTTGATTAAACTCTTGGTCTCTTCACAAGTTATGTTTGTGTCAAGTTGAGGTAGCTTTCACCCTTTTTATGCCAATCTGTCAGCCTCTTCATTTCCGAGGATGTTGCAGTGAGAAGGGATCCACTGTATCACAACTCTTTTGAATTACTGACACAGTTTGTAATGTCTTGTTATCTATCCTACACAGCTTAGAGATTGACTGTTGGCTGTTTTCTATCCTACAAGTCTGAACGGTTGATGGATGACTGTTTTCTATTCTACAAGCCTGAAAGATTAACTGGCGGCCGTTTTCTGTATTACAAACCTGGACGACTGACTGATAGTTGTTTTCTATCATGCAAACCTGAAAGATTGACTAATGGCTGTTTTCTATCTTATAAACTTCTATTATTGACTAATGGCTGTTTTCTATCTTATAAACTCTAATATTGACTAATGGCTGTTTTCTATCTTATAAACTTCTATTATTGACTAATGGCTGTTTTCTATCTTATAAACTCTAATATTGACTAATGGCTGTTTTCTATCTTATAAACTTCTATTATTGACTAATGGCTGTTTTCTATCTTATAAACTCTGATATTGACTAATGGCTGTTTTCTATCTTATAAACTGCTATTATTGACTAATGGCTGTTTTCTATCTTATAAACTTCTATTATTGACTAATGGCTGTTTTCTATCTTATAAACTTCTATTATTGACTAATGGCTGTTTTCTATCTTATAAACTTCTATTATTGACTAATGGCTGTTTTCTATCTTATAAACTCTGATATTGACTAATGGCTGTTTTCTATCTTATAAACTCTGATATTGACTAATGGCTGTTTTCTATCTTATAAACTTCTATTATTGACTAATGGCTGTTTTCTATCTTATAAACTTCTATTATTGACTAATGGCTGTTTTCTATCTTATAAACTTCTATTATTGACTAATGGCTGTTTTCTATCTTATAAACTCTGATATTGACTAATGGCTGTTTTCTATCTTATAAACTCTGATATTGACTAATGGCTGTTTTCTATCTTATAAACTTCTATTATTGACTAATGGCTGTTTTCTATCTTATAAACCTAATAGTTATTGTCCATCCTGCAAACCTGAAAGCCTGCCTGATGTCAAGTTTATATCTCCTGATGTCTATTTTCTATCTCGTGATGTCTATTTTCTATCTCTTGATGTCTAGTTTCTATCTCTCATGCAATCCGTACCAAGCCAAACTACTGGATAGACTAAAAGAGCTGAAAGAAGGATTACCTCTTCGTAAAATCCCTTGACGTTTGCTCTTGTCGATGTAATGTTGACGTTATTTGGCATAGAATCAAAGAAATTGCTGTCTCGTAACTTCCCAGGTGGAGCATTTCTGTAAAAGACAAGGCATGGGTATATATTTTTCTTTTCTGCTTGTGATGAGTTACTGTTAATTTTTATTTTCAACTCGCCCCATTTATTAATTTTGGTTGGTCTTTTTTATTTTATTTTAATGCGTCCTAGTGCGTATTTGTTTTAATTCTGGGTTATTCTGTATGGCTGTAGGATGGCTCATACCACCAACACCAACCCTTCTCGGTTGGAGATGGGAGAAAACCCCTACCAGTGTTGTAACGTGGGCTAGTGAGTCATTCTTGTTGATAGGCGGTCAGTATAGTTAGGTAATATTACGTAAATTTTTCAGCGAGTTTCGAGGGGAGTCTATTTTCTTTTATCTCCCCCCCTCCCCCCCCCCCCCCCCGTTCCAGCAGTGGGAATAACTCTTCGTCGTTAGTGGATTGGTCGAGTTAATATAATGTTATGATATTTAACGGGAAGCTCGTACGATTGGTTTTGATTTTTAATTTATGGAGCAGTCATTAGATTACGTCAGAAGTTGGGTTAGAAGTAGATTTTGGGAGACGATGCTAGAAGCTATGACTCACCGCGTCGGTCTTGCATCAGAAAATTGGCCCTATATATGCAGGGCCAAAATAGTAGTTAGTGCTCCGAAGTCCAAGAATTTTATTGCATTGAATAGCGTCAGTTTAGTTTGCCAGGTTTGTGGATATTCTGAAAGTCTGGGTATGTTCGTAAACTTAATAAGTGGTGTAAGCATTTAGCTAATAGAGTTAGCAAGTAAGAGTAAGCTTTCTTCTGGGATTTAATTTTATTGTTAGTCAGCAGTTGCCATCCACTGCCGACTTCTACAAAGCTAGAGCCCGTGTAGTGTAAGTTTTTTTGTAACTATACTATGTCTAGCTAGCGACTTCTATGATTTCGTGGCGCTGGTTTGAGATATTAACGGTTGAGAATAGGGGCTTAGGTTAGACGAGAGCTCTGTGTAACGTTATAACGAGTTCAGAGTAACCACAGTTGATTATGATAAATAGAAGTGTATGTACGCGGGTTTTTTGTGGGTGCCTAAGAAACGGGTATAATTAATGTAATTCAGAAGGAGAAGGGGTGAAGAGTGTTTAATATTCTGATATATGGTGTATGCATTTGTGTGCTAAATAAGTAGTTCTATTTTGATATCCTTCCATGGGCTGCTTTTAATATGAGAATAGTGCAGGGGAGGAGAAGGAGTGAGCGTTAAGTCTGACCTGAGAGCAGAAATAATACTTAGAGATGTGAGCTTGTATTTAGGGAAGTTTTATTATGGTATGGGAGACGGGGTGTAGGTAAATCTTGGTTGTTAATGTGTTTTGAATTATGTATTTTTGAATTAGTGTAAAATAGTTGTTATTTTGTCTTACAGCGATTCACGGCGGGGGGTAGGTAACCCTAAGTCTGCAACGGACTTTGCCTTCTCAGAGAGGGAGGCAAGAGACAACATCGTAATTGAAGAGAACTGGGGTACGCGCATAGTAACTGGCGCCCTAGTTACGTCTGCAATACGGAGAGGCATTAGAAGTTCTCATGACGCGAGGAAACATATATCTCAGCGTGGAGTAGAGCTCTTAGCTTGTACGGCCGAATACAGAACAGGCTACGTTGCCTGGTATTGTTTACATACTGCCACAATAAAGCAGTAGGACAACACCCGTAGCGGGTTAAATCGTCGTTGTGTGAAGAATAGGGTGCCATCATCAGAGCTAGATCTACAGCTAGAGGTATATATATATATATATATATATATATATATATATATATATATATATATATATATATATATATATATATATATATATATATATATATATATATACAGTAGAACTCCATTTACCCGACCCCCAATTATCCGAACATCCAATTATCCGAACACTTTTTCCAGAAAAAAAAAAAAAAATCAGATGCCACAGTCACGTTAGACTAAAATTCTGAATCTTTTGATGCGGCAAACTTCAAATGTGTGCGAACAATTTGTAGAGAATGGGATGGCTAATGGTCGGTCGCTTACGTACAGGAAGTCAGTTAGATCATAAAGTCAGTTAATATCTGGTTTAAAAATACAGTGTACGTGTGCGTTCTAGGTAGAACACTGGCTAAACAGACAGTTCAACTTAAAATAATTGTGTCTGCTACTACAGCAGAATAATTTTGGCGTACAAGTATTTCTCTGTGCGATATGGCATCTTCCAGTAGGCCTAAAGCATATAAAAGGAACCGCAATGTTTTGTCAATTGAAACGAAAACAGAATTTATCAAGAGACTAGGACAAGGTGAAACTGTGTCTTCACTTGCGAGGATTTTCAATGTTGGGAAAGCTACCGTCTCTGACATTAAAAGTAACAAGGATAAAATTATGAGTTTTGCATCGAAATTTGATAGTGAAAATGGGTCGAAGAAACGTAAAACCATGAGAAATGCGAAAGATGTGAAATTGGAAGAGGCTTTGTATATATGGTTTGTGCAAAGAAGAAGCAAAGGGGAACCTATCTCTGGTTCTCTGTTGTGTGAAAAGGCACTTCAGTTCAACAATCAACTTGACGGTCCTCCTGACTTTAAGGCTAGCCAGGAATGGTTAAGAAACTTTAAATCTCGTCATGGCATACGAGAATTGGAGATTCAAGGGGAATCTTTATCTAGCGATGCAACTGCCGCTAAAAATTTTATAGAAACATTCTTGGCTTTTTTGGAAGAAGAAGGTTATTCACTCGAGGATGTGTATAATGCCGATGAGACTGGCTTATACTGGAAATCATTGCCTCAAAAATCACTTGCATCTCAGCGCGAAGCAGCTGCCCCTGGGTTTAAAAAGTGCAAAGAGAGAGTAACAATTTTGGTAGCCGCGAATGCCAGTGGAAGTCATCGTTTACCGGTGCTAATGATCGGCAAAGCCAAAAAACCACGTTGTTTAAAGAATGTGACATGTCTCCCATTGTGTTACAAAGCACAGAAGAGTGCTTGGATGAATAGTGAAATATTTCTTGATTGGTATACAAATCAGTTCATCCCAAATGTGAAGAGGTTGGGAGAACAAGAAAAGAAAACTGGAAAAGTAATTCTTCTACTGGACAATGCACCATCTCATCCAGAGACGGATACATTGAATGCAGTTGATGCAAATTTTAAAGTAATTTTTCTGCCTCCCAATGTAACAGCACTGATTCAACCAATGGATCAGGGTGTTATAGCAAAGCTTAAAAAGATGTACAAGAAGGAAGTCCTGCGTCGTTTATTGTTGGCTGAAGATGAAGAAAGTGTGGTGGCGTTTTCCAAAAAGCTTAATCTCAAAGACTGCTGCTATATGTTAGCTGATGCTTGGACCACCCTGTCACAAGATAATCTCAACAAGGCTTGGAGTAGATTGCTTGGGAAAAAAGGAGGAAATGAAACTACTGCAGTGGACACAAATGATGATTGTATAAATGAAGTTGTGGAACTGTTTCAAGCAATGCTCGGATTTTCGGACTGTGACAAAGATGATGCACACATGTGGCTAGAAGATGATAATGATTCTGGTTTTCAGTTTTTGAATGACGAAGAAATTTTGTCTTTTGTGCAAGAAGAAAACCAAATACATGTAGTGACCGATGATGAAGACACCTCAGAAGTACATGATGTACTTGTAGATTATGAAGAAAAACCAAAACGTCGACCAAGTCCTGAAGAGGCCTTTATAGCACTAGAAACTGCGATGGCTTGGTACGAGCAAGAAGATGACAGCTGTCCTACACAGCTTCTGCTGTTGAAGAGAATTCGGGACTTAGCAGCCAAAAGGAGACTATCCAGTTTGGTGCAAAAGAGGATTCCTCATTATTTTAAATAGTGGGCTACATCTGTGCAAGTACATATATACGTAAGTTGCGCCTGGTTTTGAATCGTTTGTAATGTTATTTTGAAAACATTTCTCTTTCTTAACAAAAATAACACTGACTAACAAAAAAAAACTTTTTTTTTCTTTCTCTAACATTTCTATGTTTTTCTGGTCAATTTTAATGCGCTGTTTTTAAATCTGCAAACCGTTTTTCTCTATCAGGTCGGGATCTCTAGAAATACGCAATTGAAGTTTTTTAACAAGGCATAAAGTATTATAACATCATTCATACAAGAAGTGTAACAGTTATGTAGGCTTGAATTTCTTTGCAGTCGACTTTCGTCGGTGAATGGCATGTGGTACATCGCGATGAAGCATCCAACAATAATCGGCAAGCATGGTCACACTCCACCGTCCTTGATAGCGTGATTCCATTACGGCGATATCTTGATGGAATCGTTCTCCATGTTCATCGCTGACTTCGCCAAGTTTGTCAGGGAAAAAGTCAAGATGCGAATCAAGCAAATGGATTTTGAGGGACATGTTACAGCCCATAATTCTGTATGCATCTATGCACTGCTTAACAATATGCACATAGTCGACAGATTTGTGATTTCACAGAAAGTTATCGACGATCGATTTGAATGCCATCCATGAGCAAAGTTCACTACCATGTAACAAGTTCTCGAATTGTTTGTCTGCAATAACTTTCCTAATCTGAGGTCCTACAAAGATACCTTCCTTTATCTTTGCATCGCTAACTTGCGGAAACTTTTCTCGAAGATAAGTGAAAGCTTTGCTCGTTTTATCTAACGCTTTTACGAAATTCTTCATGAGCCCCAACTTTATATGTAACGGTGGTAAAATGATGCCGTCTTTGTTAACTAATGGCTCATGTATTACATTTTTATGCCAGAGCTGCATACGATCCCTGATAGGCCACACCTTTCTTGCATAATGTTCCTGTCTGTTGCGGCTGTCCCATTCACATAGGAAGCAACAAAATTTAGTATACCCAGTCTGCATGCCCGTGAGAATTGCAATGACCTTTTGGTCTCCACAAATCCGCCATTGGTAGTCATTGTACTTTATTTTTGCCAAAAGTATAGCCATATTGTCATAAGTTTCTTTCATATGAACAGAGTAGGCGACTGGAATTGATGAAAATAAATTTCCGTTATGCAATAACACGGCTTTTAGACTAGTCTTGGAAGAATCGATGAAAAGTCGCCATTCGTTGACTATGTGCTCACGACCGAGGTGCACCATTAGACCGTTTACATCTTTGCAATAGCAAATGCCATCATCCATCTCAAAGTATTGAACAAGTTCTCTGTGTCTATGACGAAATTTAGATATCGGAGTATTGGGCGCTAAAAGATTCCATTCTTTGAGTCGCGAACCGAGTAATTCCGCTTGTCCTTTGGTAAGAGCGAGATCACGTATTAGATCTGAAAGTTCTGAATGGTTAATTAAGTGAACACCATCATTCACCGGTATATAATCCGAGTCAGAATTAGTTTCTAAAGCAGGTAAACTATCACTTTCTGATGGTTCATTCACGTCCAACGGATATTGTTATGGTGGAACTGGGATCGGACACGTGATTGGATCATGAGGCACTGGTTTCGATACCGATTCTACAACTTCTAGAAGCCATATTTCGCTCAGAATTATTTCAAAATACAGTAACTATTTGAAAAATAGCGTAACATATGTCATGCATCTTTTAGCAGTATAAAAAGTAGAATTATTTTGCATTTTATTAATTTTTAATAAGTTATATAGTAAAAATGAAACGGAGCAAATAACGGTTTCCCAAAAATACATTTATTCACAAATATCTTAAGAACCCGACGTGATAGAGATAAACGGATTTCAGATTTGAAATCAGCGCAAGAAACTGACCTAAGAACACTTATTCTTATATAAGAAAGAAAAATGTTGTTTGTCAGTGTACAAGAAGTACATGCACTGCAGTGTAATAAAAGATTTTGGTGATACAGTGATCTAATACAGTGTGGGTATTATTATTACAGTACAAGTAAATATGTTTTATAGTGTATTTTCCTTGTGATGGTTAATTATTTTTAGAAATATGTGTACATGTACTCGATACATTATGTAATCCAATTATCCGAACATTTGATTATCCGAACGATGCTCGGTCCCATGGGGTTCGGATAAATGGAGTTCTACTGTATATATATATATATATATATATATATATATATATATATATATATATATATATATATATATATATATATATATATATATATATATATATATATATATATATATATATATATATATATATATATATATAATATATATATATATATATATATATATATATATATATATAAATATATAAATATATATAATATATATATATATATAAATATATATATATATATAAATATATATATATAATATAAATATATATATATATATATATATATATATATATATATATATATATATATATATATATATATATATATATATATATATATATATATATATATATATATATATATATATATATATATTTACCAAGTGCCCCTTCATCAGTTATTCTGGAGAGGAGAGAGGGAAATCAATACCTCTCTAAATGCTAACGGGAGGAGATACGTGACGAAAAGCAACGCATTGGAGCGTCAGGAAGGCACTGAAATGAAGTAGAGGGGAGAGAGTAGAGTTAGATAGATAATACTTAGAGAAGAGCCTCTGAGTTATTTCTGTAGAATTTAATAGAGTAGGATTTAGTGGTGTATAAGTTAGTTGTGCAAGACCGCCAAGAGCGCCTTTGAGACATTGTAGTCAAATTAATTAATAAGCCTTAATCGGAACAGAGTGAACACTAGTGAAGAGTAGTCAGGTGGCGGAGGACTCCACAGTGTGTTTAGTTAGTAACAATAGAGTAGTCCGCGGTGGTGGTTCTTACCTAGAGACCCCCGCCCGCTATATTTCTTTAACCTTAGTTGTTTCCATGTAGGTGTGGAAGAGAGCGTGGTAATTTGATATTTGTGTCTTTCATTGACTTTTTTTTTCCAGGTTGTGTGAGCTCGCACGTTATCGGTGCGTTTTTTTATGCTGTAGTATAGATTTGTTTGTTTTAATAAACTATAAAATGTGCACTGGATCAGTTTGTCTTTCACTTTACTGTACCTGTATTCTTTAACTGTACAGTTGTGTCTGTGGTTAGAAATTAGTGCATATCTTATCTCAGCTGAGCGAGAGGTGGTGAGACAGTAGCTAATAAAACAAGTCAATGATGGCGAGGGAGAGTCAGTCTAGGTTCTCACCCTTGAAGCTATAAGTCTCATCCTCCACAGTCACTTTCATTCTCATCTTAATCTATCTTCTCAGACTTTCCTACAAATTGGTGTCTTGTCCCTTTACTCAGACAGACTCTTAATTAAGCCAACGTGTGACACTGCTCAGGTGAAGAAAATGCTAGTATTCTCTGAAAACATTGCACCTAACACCTAATTAGTTCTCCCCCCCCCCCCCCCCCCCCCAACCCCCCGAATTTGGGATTTAAACGAATGAACTTCTTTTTTCCTTGTTAAATATTTGTAGGCAGTCCATGCATAAAAAAATAAAGGTGATCCTATATCATGTTCTGCCATAGGGGAGTGAAATGTTAGAGACTTCACTATACAAGATCCAACATTTTTATGAGGGGAGGAGGGGTGTGTGACTGTTCCCTTCTTAGCTTTCCATAACTCAAGAGCAGAGTGAGGTACTCACTTACAGCTGGATAGACCGGAGCATGACGCCACCAAGTTTTGAACCCGGTACCCGAAAACTTCGCCACTGCAAAGCCAGCGCTCTCACCGCTTAGCCAGTCGGACACTCCGCCCATATATACACACATAGAAAAACACACACCTTAAATGTAAAAGTCTAGTGTTCAACCCCTTCAATCCATCTTGCCATTCTTACTTCCTCGACTTCATGTTGGTAAAAATAAATCTGACTACAGCAACAAAAGACAACGTTATATATTCTATTTTTAGAGTTGTGCTAGGAATTTAGAGGAAGAGTCACAGAGTGATTAGAGCTCTTAACTTGTCGAGCCAGTAACTAGATTCGAAACTAGATCGAGACATGTTGTAACCAGCTTAACCAGCTGTAAACGGGTATCTCGGGGATGTGTGAAGTGACAAAGAAGGAATATACCTACTGCACCCTCCGACCAATATCAGGTTGTGCGTGCAGCTGGCAACATCATTATGTCAAACAAATTGCCTCAGAAACCATTGCTTCAAGATCATGTGACAGCTTGGTGCAGACTTCCTGTTAGAGGCCATGCTGCAGTGGTAGCTCCATGATTCGTAAAGAGAGCAAAGGAAAATGAGGATGTTGAAGTGGGTACCTGACTCTGCTCTGGAGTCAGGGAAGGCTAAGGCAAAGAGCAAGGGAACTATGTCACCTTTTTTCCATAGTAGCTTCTTATGGATCATGGACCCACTGATGCAGCAGGCCATTTGCATCAAAGCATAATGTGTTTTACACTATCCTTTTCTGTGGCTATTTGTTTTACATGATGACTTTGCCAGCCTCATGTCACGCACAACTTCATGGTAGTCGGTTCTTACAAAATGCCTTAGGCATCAGTAATTCAATTCTTTCTTTGTCTAATCATGGATTCCTGGAGACTACATGGGACAAACTGGTTACCCCGCCTCATACAGCTGAGACCTAGTACATTGAGGTATCTAACAGTTCACTCCTCTTCGACAGTATCAGCTAAAGAACGGCCGTTAACTCTTACCTGGAAATTGCGTTAAACGCGACAATCCAATGCGACAATCCAATGCGACTGAAGATATCCCTAGCAGCAATAGGGTGTTTATGACGAATACACACTGATAGATTTTGACAGATTTAGATGGCCATTTAAAAAAAAATTTTAAGCGTTGATACTGTTTAATATTTAGTGCTCTCGGTACTTTGTTAATTGTTTTTATTATTGTAAATGTACTTTGTTTTAGGACATAATATCATATTGAGTTTGACTAAGTAAAACACCACACGCAGATTTAACCAGACAAGGTAAACCACTGTGAAAATCCATAGATTGTTGTTCACACTACTTATGTCCCTTTATTTATGGCACGGAAATAAATAGTCCTTTACTTATTGATGCTTGGCGTGAACAGTTGTTGAAAGCTGAGGTTGTTCTTAGATCAATAGTGTCACATTAGTTGCTGTGAGTCCGTGTTGTTGTGGGATTTCTGTGATATTGTCTATCCATCTTGTTCTTCCTAGTGCCCAACTACCAGATCTTTTGCAGTTGTAGGCCAGTAGAGGTAATAGATCCAGCATCATTCCCATACACGTGAGAATAAATGGATTCAGTATGGAAGACGAGAGACAGGAAGGGCAGAATGTTAGACGGGTCTGCGGCACCCAATTCTAAACCCTTTGAAAATAAAGTTCATTCGTTCGTTCGTTCGTTCGACCTTCGGCCCAATACCATGTAGTGATATCTGCATGTTTTCGCAAGTTGTTTTGTTTCTCCGTACAAGGTGTTCCATGTATCTTGGCCTTGGAGGAAGTAGCTCTTTCCTAACATCATCGACTGCTATGCACTCAAAGAGGTTGTAGTCAAAAGTTTCGTAGGGTAGTTACATAGCTGACACTCTAGAGTGTATTGGGGTTGGATTCTGTTCAAGTGACTGTTGAGTGATACATGTTGTGTTCTGAGCCGAAAAATGGTGCTCTGGTCCCTCCTTGTTAGATGGCCTATGTTGTCATTAGGATCAGGACCGGCCATACGTCTGTAAACCTATCTCCCGGTGTTTCCCATACATAGCCCATCTGTTCAGCCAAGTTTATTTGTTTGTTGTTCGTTTGAGTGATTTGGGTGCTTGGAGAGTTGTTGCTGTGGGTAGTTCAATCTTAAACATTTCATCTGGCACGATGTAATTTGTTCTTCTGTAATTTGGCCAGGGACCTTGTTTGACACTGATAGCAAAGAGTTTGTAAGAAATGCCAACTCTGACCAACTCTAGGACTAAATAATGGCTTACATTCTGAAAAGAGAAATATTTGGTCTACGTTTTTTAATACTGTACTGTACTTACGGGTAAGGTAAAGGATCCCGTTACACACCCATTGAGGCATATTGGGAATATGGTGTTAGGCCTATATTTTCTTGACCGTCGGCACACTAGGGGTGATGTTGTCAGCATCACGCCGGCCGCCTTAACCTTCCTAGGGTTGCTCTGGTACCCAATTCATGAGGCTGAGTCGACCCCGAAGCCGTTTGCGGTCTAAAAAATCCCACCTCACCTGGGGATCGAACCATGGACTACCGAGCTAGGAAGCCAGTACACTAACTACTGCGCCACCGCTGTACTTAACCTGTTGAAATAGTTATTCATTAATGCCACCTTCAGTCATTGACCTTTAGCTCTCCAAGGCGCATAGGCTTTCAACAAATGCATGTCAAGTCCTCCTGTCACGTTCCATCCGCTCAAGTTCTTTCAATGTTTTCCTCATCATTTTCACCTCTGTATCCAGCTCTCTTCTCCATGTGTTTTTGGTCTACTTCTGCCTCTCTTTCCTTGGGGATTCCAGAACAAGGACTGCCTTGTAATGCTATCAACAGGTTTCCCCCAATGTGTGTCCTATCCATCGCCAGCGTCTTCTTCTCATCCCTTGTTCCACTGGCACTTGTCTGGTTCTTATAATCGGTTCCACATGTGCCACCTTACGATAGATAAATTTAGTTCGGGTGACAATTTGTGTGGGTGTTTAGTCCAATCTCTATAACGAAGATCTTTCACTAGGCTATCAACTGAAGAAAGCTTGCGATTTCCTAACATCATCCTGGTGGTTAGGGTGCTGGTCTCTCGCGGCAAAGGTGCCGGTTCGATTCATCGACACGCCCCAGTCTACCTATCTGTAAATGAGCACATGACATTATTCTACAGTTAGGGAAGGAAAAGGCAATACTTATTTGTCGAGTTCGACGATTCCTTGTACTCAGGCTTCCAGTCATTGACCTGTTCTTTTAGACTGTCCATACTGACGCTGTTGATAAGTTCCTGAAGCTCAGGACTGGCTTTCCCTATCTGGTCAGACAAAGTGTGTCAAACAATGAGTTAACAATAGAAGGCATGCATTTATTCAAGTATTTATTCATGTATTTATTCATGTTTAATTCATGTTTTTATCTTCTAGAACCTTTCGTCAATGCTTATAGCTTTGTGTTCTGGAGGCACTCAACAACAGGGATGCATATACCCACAGGGGTTACGAGAAGCTTATCAAGGGGTACCGAGAATATTTGGCCAACAACTACAGTATCCTTCTGAAATATTCTACAAGAAGTAGCGTTAGAAAAAAAATTGTGCACTGGAGACAGAACGGCGAGTCCTGCTTATGTTATCATCATATTTCTCTTCTTGTTCCTTCCGGAGCAGCAACCAGTGCAGCTGGTTCTCTAGCGAATAGCCTACATCGTATCGTAGCATTCATGGGCCCGTAGAGCGGTTGTTTCTGTAGCAATTCGTTTTACGTGATGTTGGCGCAAGCCTTATGCATAATTTCGCATAAGTCGCTACTTACAACACGCCTGATGCAGTAGAAGTCCTGTTATTTCTTTGTCTTCTCGGAAACCCCCAGGAACTATTGAGGACTGTGTCGTTATGTTAAGTGTTTATCTTCATTGCTTTGGTTGCAGTAACACGTCACCTTCAATCAATACCCTTAAGCTCCCCAAGGAGCATAGGCCTTCAACGAACACATGGCAGGCCCTCTTGTCACGTGCCGTCAGCTCAAGGTTTTTTATTTCCATATCTTCCTCATCATTGTCATTTATGTTTCCAGCTCTCTTCTCCATGTGTTCTGTCACGAGATTTACACCCCCCCTCCCCCACCCTCTCTCTCTCTCTGCAGTGATGGTTCACCAGTGGCCAAACTTCAAAGTATCTTCTGAGGGTCTTTGTCGTAGATTTTTGATAGGTATTTATGATCGATTTTGGTCCCGTCTGAATAGAACTAGAACAGGTGATAACTCAGTGAGAGATAAGGTAAAGAAAATAGATTTCACGAGTGAAATGGTGAAAGGTAGAGTTTGTCCCTGGATTTGAGAAGATATTCTTGTCCAGCCTATCTCTACAACAGAAATTTGTTGATCAGACAGTCTACTTTCCAGATATATTAATATATATATCAACCACTCACATACACCCACACACAGATAAGTGACGACAATTAGACGCACAAACGTGAAACTATATTAAATGGAGTAGGGATATTGGGACAAGCTGACCGACACGGTTAATAAGTTTTATGTTAAGTTTATTTATCATAAAGAACTTCACAACATTTATCAAAATATCAAAACATAAAAATCATAGGTTACAGAATTTATAAGGAATAGACCCATAAGTGTAATCCCCCCTCCCTCTGTTGAGACAAGATCCCGTTAGAAGAAGTTATTAAACCCCCCAAAAAAAAATTTGCGCTATGGTCTAGAATTTGCCTATGCTGTAAAGAACAAAGTTTCTAAGTTAATCTATTATGAAATGAACAGTAATAGCAAAACATAAGAAAGGCACAACAAAGTGAGTATATTAGTTATACAAATTTAAGAATTATTCATTCCTTCTTTCTCTCGCTCTGACAAACATGTGATCACATTTCATTCTCACTTAACAAATAAGTGCTTTCACCACATCTGGAACATATCTCCATGATACATTCACAAATTCAAGGTTGGGTTATTTGGCGAAACCAGCCCCAGTTTCTCCAAGACTGATTAATTATCTTATTGGGAAACGCTTGCTTCGTTACTGTTACTAAGATTCTGTTTATGACACATCAATGAGTCCAGGTAGGAAATTACTTAAGAGATTTAATGGTCACAGTGTCAGTAGCTGATAAATTTGATACTAGAAGGAAATGTCAGGTATTAAAATCTCTCAGGATCAAGAATTCTCGTCACACCACAAATGGTCGATAGTCGGAAAATGTCAATGTTTGATTATTTCGCCACAACGGGCTGAATGTATATAAAAATTGGGGGAAAAAAATCTGGATAGCTCTAGGCCCAGTTACAATTTATTCTTAATATTCTTTGGGTTGGTACTCTGTCTCTTTCTGGGTGTAAACAAGAGGTCAGACCGGTCCACCTTGAAGACCCGATAGTTATAAAAAAAAGAATGTTCTTTTTGTACTGTAGGACTTAGATCCGTTATTCTCAGATTAGACTTTTTCACAGATTAAGGCCGCTGGTAGATTTTGGATTTGTGACCCGTACTGAATATAGGAAGAAAAAAAACAACACATAATCACAATAACCACCACACCACTATTCTATCCTAAAATTAACCCGCGCAGAATTATAAGTTATTATCTACTCGGTTATTTAACTTTGAATAGAACTACACGTGTATAGCTTATCTTATCGTTAAAAAAAACCCCGTGAATTAAGAGCTAATCATTTACAAAATTACTCAAAAGGAATTAGAAATAAATATTTATTTCGTCAGTACTCATAGTGAATAGTGCATTTACTAGTTGACCAAGTATCCCTTACTGGTTACTAGCAATTAATTAATCAACGCCGGAACAATTTAGCTATAAATTATTTTAATTCGCTAGTCACTTAACACACTGTAAATCCTAGTGAAATATAAATGACGGACTTTAAAAATTAAATCACTCAACACAGAAAAATCTTAGTATAATATTTACCGCAGCACAGAAATTAAAACAACTTCAACGAAAAACTAAGTAATTCCAATGATATAGTGGATCTAGAAATCGCAGCTAGATGTTCCAAAACTTCTGTGGGTACTGAATAATCTAAGTTTGAAAGCTGGAATATATATATCTTAAATAGACAAAAAGTCGCTGACCAGTGTGAGATATAACACCTTTGGGAATTTCTGCGGTTAGATTTTGAATCAAAGTCTAGTTTGTCACTTAAGCCGCCCGTAGACGTTGTCCCACGGGCAAATCGTCTCTTTGATCTCGTCGTTCCGTAGCATAATTTACCTTCACGAACGAACGGATGTGGGGGTGGGGGGTAAACTGAGATTGATTATCTCCCCTTGACTAATGTCTATCGAAAATACGTCTTAACTTATCGACCTTGATTTTCTTCATTAGCTTATCTCCCCCTTTTCTCTTTCTACGTGCATCTATCAAAAGGTACAACTTTTGAATTATCGCTCTTGATTCTACAAATATATCACCCGTCCCCTTTCTCTACACGTGAAACGGTCTGATTTTAAACATTCCTAGTGCCTGTTAAGACAATAGAGAAAAGAAAAAAATAGGCGTGGCTAAATTATGAGTGAGACAGATATCAAGTACAAAGGTTCTGCATTAACAAAACTAATAAGCAAGAAAAGGTGGAAAACAGGTGGAAGCAAAACGTATTGATATCATGTAATGTATTTACATACTTCTGTCACAGTCTTCAAAGGTATCTACCTTTCGCTCAAGATTACTCTTGGCAGAGATGAGATTTGAAGAATGGTGCTTCAATTCTAGGGGCCTGGTAGGAATTTAAGAAATCAAGTACCACAATTAATAGGATCCGGGCAGTGTAAACTTTCTATCTTCCCCGACCTTCTACGAAGAGTAAGAATTTTGCTCGTTTTGATAAGCCCCCAACTGATTTAAAGCAGTTAAATATTACTTCAATAGCTATGTTTATAGGTATTTAAAATGACTGAGACATACGGGCGCAGTTCACTCAAACTAACTAACTAAATCAACTATAACTTTGTTTATATATATACAGATAACTGTCACAGAGGTTTTATGATCATTGAATTGCCTATATCCTCTTCTTTTTCTTTCACCCGTATCCTCTATTTATTATCACTCTTTACCTTTTTCCTGTATTTTTCGCATCCATTCGTTTGCGAAAAATATTTTTTTCCCATTCTCACTTTCGCTAGTTTCGTTTCTCATTTAGAAACGCATTTCATTGCTGATTAAAAGAGTAACTTTTACGTAACGCGTCAGTCCCTCGCACCAGACAATTTGGCGTGAGAATGCCTTCGGTCAATCGCTGCAGATTGACGAAATAACTGTGAATATTTTGGCTATCTCAGACATAGGGCCGACATATCGTCTGCATTCTCACTTGTCAAAACGTAGTTTCTCGGTGAGCGCTGAGGTGAGGCGTGAATCCCGACATCTCCCGGTGCAGTGTCAGACATTTGTCTGGTATTTTGCATCTGACACGTAGTTTCCTCGGTAGATTCTTAGTGTCAGGGTGGAGAAGGCGCCATCACACATTCGCTCAGAATGGTCATTTTGGCGTGAGGTGCGAAGACAGGAGGTGTTAAGAGAAGGGGAGGCTATTGCGTAGTTTATGGAAATAATGTACATCTTTGTCTGGTGTTTCATATATACTGGAGGGAGTTAGATTTCATTTTCACTCAGTAACTTCGCAGTCAAGACTAGAACAAGCCTTCGTTCAATTTCTAGAATCTCTGTTAATAGAGATGTCATTTAGTATGATCGTAGTGGTTTAAGTTCTTAGTAGTTCTGTGTTGAGGTAAATCTTATATTATTTATCTAGTATTTTGTGAGTGTTAAAGTGTTAAATCGCTTATTTCATTTTGCTAGTTAGATTTGTGCAGAGAGTTAAATTATTAAGTCTGATATTCTCTAGTCGACGAGTTACAGTGGAAAGCGGAATAAATTATAATTTCTAGCTTAAAATCATGTAGCCATAATGGATTTAATTTAACTGCTAATACGCAGTCGAGAATATTTTAAAACTAACTTATTAAATGACTGCTACATCTTGAGTATTGACGGAATGCGTAGGTATTCCTAATTCATGATGTTTTATTTTTAACTATAACTTATTCCACGGGAAGTGTTAAACTATAAGACAAGCTACGCTTGCAGTTTAAATTATCAGTTATAGTATGTATAATTATTTGATATGTGTCTTTCCATTTATATATAGTGAAACTGTGGTACCCAAACTTTGCCAGCGTTTGAGTAAAGAGATAAATTTGTGAAGAAAACAACAAACATTCTTACCTTAAAGATTTGATGTATAACTTTTGCAAGAACTTTAAGATTTTACAGAAGTAACTGGTCATCGAGCCTGATTTGATTCTTCCTGAGAACACTCTAGTCATTTTTCAGCCTTTGTGGCAAGTAACATATTTCAATCAGTAACTTTGCCGACACTGTTGACAAGTGGTGGTGTGACCAACTAAATTCCTATACTGAGAGAAGGTGCCGACCTGACATTCCTCATTCGTTTGAAATCTAAGATGTTGACACTGTGCTCGCTATAAACGCTCGTGCCTGGACAATTTTATGTGACTTAAACAGACATCCAAAACAATAGTATTCCCAAGAGAACGGTCCCGGAAGTAGTGAATTCAACCCGTCTTTTTGGACCTGGGGTTTTCTTGGCCAAGATTACCATTGAAGATTCTGTATGGGCAAGTCCTAAAAATATTGTTGTTTTTCTTGTTCCCGAAGTGGCTACCAAAGCTGTGAGTATAACAAAAAAAAATGCACGTCTACACAGTGGTATGAATAGAGTGAATGCAGGACTGAGCGATCCCTTTATGGTGGTATTTTGACACCCATTCATTTTTGCTGTCATAACATTTCTTTATGCAAGGTATTGCTAAATATATATATATATATATATATATATATATATATATATATATATATATATATATATATATATATATATATATATATATATATATTCCCTTAGACTAGATCAGAGTATCCAGTCTGTTCATACCTTAAAGAGGAAGAATTTTAGACTAAATCATATGTATCTGTGACTCTTTGGGCTATCACTTTCTTCTAACGGGACTGTGAGCTATACCTCGAGGGAAGGATCATACCAACGGGTCTATCATTCTTGTAGCATTTCTTGATTTTGTGTTTATGATTTTTTTTTGTATATGCTTGATGTGATTTGATATGTTGTGAGAGAAGTTTAGTCTTGATAAATAAACTACTCATAAAAATTATTCCAGCGTGTCGGTCAATTCGTTTTCCCAAACTATTCATATAATCATTGTCATAGTTTTTTCCCACGTCTGTACGTCTAACTGTCGTCTTATGTGTGTATGTATGTGAGTGGATATATATATATATATATATATTTCATATATATGTGTGTAGACTGTCTGACTCAATCTAAATCTGTCGTAGAAGATAGGTGAAAGAGAGAAGATTTCTTGATTTCAGAGATGGGTGGGTGTGAAAAAAAAAAGTGAAAAAAAAAATCGAAAAAAGGTGATTCGTCTTACGGGGACAAAAGAATGAGAAAATAGCCAACGTTACGGCCACAAGGCCTTCGTCAGGGAAAGGAAAGAAAGTGAAGGTTAGATAGGACACATAAGAACCTAAAAAGATATATAAAAAAATTTTAAAAATAGGTACTTCCCTGAAGGCGGCAAAGTCCTAACGCTTATGGGCGCGTGCCAGGAAAGGGAAATGACTGCCACCACCATCCACAATAACATACTTAGAAACTAAAAAACGAAACTAAGCAATAAACTACCGAAACTTAATAGAAGTGGGGACTGGAAATAGAAGGGAACAGAATGAGTCGAAGATGAATTTAAAAATAGAATAAAAAATCTAGCCATATTAAAAACAGTGTATTATATATTCATGCGTATAATTAGAGGGCGGCAGAAAATAGAAAAATGGGATAAGAGTGGAAATAGTCAAAGTAGAACAGGCGAGGAAAGGGTGACCTCAGACAAAGGTGTGTAGAGTGTTGAGCCCAGCTGGTTTTAGACACCCCATGCGGTGGATAAGACGGTTCTCAAGCTGTTCTCGGCTAGCAGTGTCAAAGGAGCAGGATCTGATCGCCGTGACCTGTATGTCGATGGGACCCTGGTGGTCAGGGCCATTGAAGTGTATGGCAACTGGTGTGGATCTGTGCTGAGAGATGTCATTCAAGTGCTGGCTGAACATGTCCCCAAGTCGTTTGCCTGTTTGGCCAATATAGGTTTTGCAGCAACGTTTACATATGATCGTATAAATGACGTTACGCGACTCACATGTGAAGCTACTGGTGATGGTGCACGTAGCCTCAGGAAAAGACACCTTGTGGGTTGAGATGACATACTTGCACGTGTTGCATCGTGTCCGACCACAGGGTAATGTGCCAAAGTGAGTGGCATTCTCCTTTGGGAGACGGCTGTGAACAAGAAGGTCCTTCAGGTTCTTGTCGCGTCTATATGCCACCAAAGGTGCTTCACCGAATACTTCATGGGTCACAGACTCTGCTTAAAGGATAGGTAGGTGGCGGAAAAGGATCTGTTTGACTGCAGTACTGTGTGGGTGATAGGTCAAGATTAATTTGACTCTATCCGAAGTGGATTTATATTGTGGTTTGAGGGCCTGCTGACGAGAGATGGGGAGAACACGTTGGAAGGCAGAGGTGAGAACATGTTCGGGATAAAGTCTGTTACGGAAGAAATCCAACATCTCATTGGCTCGGAAGTGAAAGTCATCATCGTCTTGGCACAAACGACGGAGGCGGAGAAGTTGTGAAAATGGAAGGGAGTCACGACAAGCCCGAGGATGAGAAGAGGTATACAGAAGGTAGCTATGGGCATCTGTTGGCGTGTAGTATACTGAAGTATTGAGGCCGGAGGGTGTGATAGTAATAGTAATGTCAAGAAAGTTGACAGATACTGTGGAGATGAGGGAGGTGAACTTGATAGTGGGGTGGAAGTGGTTGACAAAGTCGATGAAGCGGGATAAATCAGTCTCGGACATATCTGTGAGACCTATGCCATCATCGATATATTCAGCCTCTATCACATTTCTACCATCTCACTCGTGGAAATCTATTGCTATTACTACTTCTCACTGTGACTATCACTTATTCTAATCTATTCAGAAGGGACCAACCCAAGTCTTAATTCCCCTATCGAAAATCTACGACAATAACAAAATGTAATAGTCAATTACCGTTAACAATGTAAAATAAATAAGGGTATAAATTTTCAAACAGTTACAGGAAATACCAGTACTGAACATCAGTGGAAGGTCAATAAACAACCTTAGATATGCAGATGATACCGTGTTGTTAGCTGAAAGCGAACAGGAGTTACAAGAACTAGTGAAGCAAGTGAACAGTATAAGTCAGGAATATGGACTCGACATTAATATTGAGAAAACAAAAACTATGATAATTTGCAAAACAGACGATAAACCCACATTAAAGATAAGCGTAAATGGGAAAATCCTGGAACAAGTCAAGAGCTACGTATATCTTGGTCATATAATAACAAAAGATGGCAGATGTGAAACAGAAATCAAGAAGAGAATAGGAATGGCCAAAGCTACATTAAACAACATGAAACATATACTGACATCCAAACAGTTATCTCACAAATTAAAACTGAGAATCATAAAGTGTTATATATATTCTGCATTTCTGTATGGTGCAGAAACATGGACGATGAATAAGCATTTGGAACAAAGAATTGAGGCTCTTGAAATGTGGATATATAGAAGAATTGGGGCGTATCTCATGGAAAGAGATGAAAACAAATAAGGAGGTTCTAGAAAATCTAGGTATGAAAAGAGAACTAATGAGGGAGGTCAACGTTCGGCAGCTAAAATACTTTGGCCACATAAAAAGGCATAACACCTTTCAGAAGACCATAACAGAAGGGAGAGTTGAAGGCAAACGTGCAAGGGGAAGACAGCGCTATAAGTGGGAAGATAACATCAAAAGATGGACAGCAAAGAGTCTATCAGAGTGCACCACCAAAACAAGAGACAGAAGACGTTGGAGATCCATTACAGCCAACCTTCGTTGTGGAGATGGCAAATGATGATGATGTAATATGAATGTTATTTAAAATTTCATCACTGGGGATGATCTGGATTGTACAAGGTATTTTTGTCTATAAGATTTCGCTTGGCAGTTTTAAAAGGGTACTTAGCTGCCAGTAAGATGTCAGTTGGTTTCTGCTCCAGCCGACGCTTGTTCCTTGCAGGTTGTTGACTGGTTTTCTCGTCACTGGTCAAGTCTGGTGGCTATACCACGTTCCTCGTAGTTTCGTAGAGTAATTGCGAAGATGGTCCAGCGTCTGTTAAGACCCGTCTGATGATGATGTCTAGCTTTGACTGAAGGCCACTTATATCACACGTTCCATAGACTCGTACCACCAATTGGTACTACCGACTAGTATCATCTTCGTTTTCCATAATGGTCGCGGTATCTTCTCCAATTCTAATATTAGTATCATTATCATCAAATCCACCACTTTGATCATTGCTAGCATTAACTGTACATTTACCTAGTTAATCATCCCTGTCATCGTAAAAATTAGATTTACTGAATAACGATAAACAGGAAATAGAGCTCGACAGGGACAGAAGTGGTTTACCAAAGACATCTTCATTTACTACGAAGCTGAAATGGCTCCTTCAGATTTGATCGACTGCCATCTGCGTATCGAAGGTCGGCTCTGCGTATTTCCGACGTCTTCTGCCTGTTGTTTTAATGGTACACTCTGACAGACTCTTACCTGTCCATTTTTTTTGATGTTATGTTCCCACTTATTACGCTGTCTTCCTCTTGCGCGTTTGCTTTAAACTATTTCTTCCATTATTGTTTTTTGGATGAAGTTATGTGAAATTTCATATTAGTGTCTAATAAATGGGCAGTACCAAATCTCTATACATGGATAGTATTTCTGTAACTATTAAGATTCTACCTTCTCTTTGACCTCTAACGTGACTTATAACCTCTAGTATTAGGCATAACTTCTGATCTCTAACCTGTGAAATTCGCATTGCATTAACATTGCAAAAGGTTACGGCTGGAAACTTGAGATTGTTGAAGCCAAGTGTGATCTGCGTATGTTTCTCGTAAGAGAAGTACTGAAAACTGCAAATTTGCAATAAATATACGAATGCTTATATGTCATGGATAAATAAATATTACATACATTTATTTGTTTAATTATTTATATTTAAAGGAGTCTCACAGGAATTTTAAGAAAGCAAGCATAATATCTGAGATCATATTTTGATCTAAACTCTGCTTGTTCGTCTCTCAGTTGTTTTATCTATGGACTTGTTTAATCTCTCAAGGATGATACTGTTTAATATTTTTTTTTAACTGATAGTAACGTTATTCCTCTGTAATCCGTGGAGTCTTGTAAATCTCAGTTGTTATGCAATGTGACCAGATATTCAGTAACTATTATCATCATTATTTTCCTTTGTGCTTCTTACGGAGCATGGGGACACCACTGCTGCTGGATGTGACAAGCTAAATCTTCGATCGTTACATTTTTCTGTAACTTCCTTTAACTTTCTACTATCCTCTTCCTGTTTTTTTCTCTCCCGCTCCTTATCGCATTTTTGGCGCTCCCATGGACCAAAGTTTTCTTATCTCATCTTGTCACATCTCTCTCCCGACCCTCTGTCCTGGTTATTTTGTCCTTTGTTATCGACAACGCGTAGCGAAGGAGTGGACTTGCCACATTGATTTTTCACTTTTCGCTAACTCGAGGCGGAGTAAGAGTCTACACTGAGCGATATTCCTTTTGTTAACTCAGACTTTTTGTCTGGGAACAATTACGAAATCATGTTGTCGCATGACAAAGTGCTAGTTTGAAAACATGACGCGCCGAAATTCACGGCAGATCTCACTGGGATGTCGGAAATGACCATCTTGCTGAAGATTAATATAAGGACATTGATGTAATTCGCTAGGCAGATGGACATTGATGTGATAAACAATTACAAGGAAAAAACATCTTGAAGAAGATTATAATGTTAGATCTGTGAAGTAGTGAGTTTGTAAACATGACAGGCGAAAAAGAAGAAGCAAGACCTTAAATGGTTATGGGGTTTGAAAATCACATCTTATGTGGTCATGTAGTAGTGTTCTACAGACCGGTAGCCGGGGATGAGGTTTGGGGGCCCTACCGATAACAGACACTAGTTCGTGGTTGGATTGGCATGGAGGTGCTAAAATAAACAACTGATTTGATTTTTTTCCATTGAAACCACATGGTTGTGCGGGCAAAAATGTCGCTGATAATCTGCAACATTTTAAGACTATTTCACTGCATCTCCATTTCGTCTCGTCAAGAAGGCATTTCAGACAGCCAGGATAATGAAACGAAATAGATTTCCAACATAATGACAGGACCAAGTATTCAAGGATCTTCTAATATTAGACAGAAAGAAAACTCGACTATAGTACTAGAAACCACGAGTTCTAGGATCTTACATACAGAATAACATTGAGATTATAGAAAAAGTAATGCCCCGACCACTCGTAAGACGGCCTCCTAAAACAAGTAGCCAGACACTATTTGGAAGTTTTAACTGTGCATGAAGTCTGTAAATTCATTCCCGATAACTGGGGTAAGTTGTAATATGTACATTGTATTATTATATATTTGAGTGGATGATGATGACATCATGGTGTACATATTTATTATATTAACATGTTAATAAGTTTATGTGTAAATTCAAGCATGTTTAAATAAGGCAAAATTCGTTTTCCGCTGACCAAACGCACTTTCATTCGACTCACTAGGTTTAACATTAATGCTCAGGGAGGCTAAAGATTCTCAGGAAGGTGAAATTGTGGAATGGAGGCGGAGGGCACCTGATTCTAAAGTCTGGAGACTCTATACTTAGAAGAAACATTTGTTTTCTCTCAGTTTGTGGTACAAGTCTGTGGTTCAAGTTGCCAGAAACGCTAGACGTCTACATCAGACGGGTCTTGAAGACACATGCCTTGACAATAGGAGTGATTATCCCAACATTGTCGCCATGGACGTGCTAATGCCACATAATTTGACGAAACAGTCAACAACATTCTTGGGAACCAACAGTGACGGAACCGAATACCAACAACAAATCATTGTCAACAACTGGCTAGTTACGTTTTACAGTCAGACCTGTCGTGAAACATTCTAAATCCACATATATAAATTAAAAGGTAAATGTAAAGCCTAACACATAAATTCAATAAAAAGGAAAGAGAAATGGTTAAAGACCCGTGCTTTCCAATAGCGTACGCCTGTGTTAATAGAACGTCATGCTAGTTTAACAAAAAAAAAAACCCTTTTTTATGCTTCGTCTGCATATTCTCACGCTTTCACGTTGATAGTAAAGCCTACTGCATCAATACACGCTTTCTACAATAAAACGTGTACTGCATTTCTAAGAAAACCTTGAGCTAGGCACACTGCGTAATGACCTAAATTAATACTTCCATTAATTTCATTTTATATACTACGTTACCATAAACGAAAGGACAGATGGACTTAGGATAGAAAGAGAGTGAGGGCTGAAAGCAGGAACGCATGCAACACTAACACGCGTCTCGCGATAATTAATACCACCCCAAGCGTAAGGCCAGAAGCACTGACTTTTTTTCAAATGGACAGTGACAAAAAACACTACCCACACGAGAGTTAGGTTTAAAAACCTGAAAAATGCTTATTAGGAAATATAACATTATACTGGTTTACGTTTGAAAGCCTGACAGTACCCAGACACCACATCGTATCGAAGTGAACGGGAGGTAGAAGAAAATGCATATTTTGAACGCAGCCCCTTAGCCCCATAAAATTTATATATTTGGGTTCCTTAGGCCTTGCTGACAAAGAATATGTTAAGTGTTACGCAAATAGTCTAGGAATTAACAAATTATAGCCAAAAAAAAATAGTGTGGTGGTCAGACAACACCAAATAATAATCGCACAGTGGCATGTTTTGAAACCACCATTTTACGGGAAATAGGTCACCATGTTAAATCCTATTTGATTGGCGGGAATGATATGTAAGGCTAAACACGATCAGTCGGACTACAAATACTAATTTTGGTTGTTAGGGGAAATATAAGATGGGTAAAATTTTTTGAAAAGCTGTGTAAACATGGCCCGATTGGTTAGACCCGCCAATATAGTCAATTAGGAGCGTCAGTTCAGTGCCACATGTTAAAATAAACTTACTCAGAAACAGTGCGTTGAGAACCAGCTTATATTTTTTCTAAATAAAAGCCTGGGACAGAGGCAGATCGGAATTTGTGCCATATTCATCGCCAGTCAACGTATTTGTGTATTATTTCCATGAATTGTGGTAAGCTTGACATATTTGATATCTTTTTAATGAAAATTGAATTAAATTGATAATTTATGTCTGTATATGTGTGTGGTTCAGTAGCAAACATGAGGCAAAGCCTAGATAGTGCTCCAACCTGAACAGGACGTGTCGGAGAAAAGTAAAACTGCATGGAATTGCCAAACAGTACACTGACACCTATCTTATTGACTAGATAGAACTAATGCTGGAATTGCAGAGGCGTAGTAACCATTTAGGAGGAGAATACTGGTGTAAATTGTTTCAGATGAAGCTAGCAGTTGGCCTACCGCTCTGAACTCAGTGTTTGTTATGTATTGTGTTCAGTGTGGAAATAGATTATAAATTAGTTATGAAGTAGGAGGTACAACCTTCTTGTTTCAGGGACCGTGGTCCTAAGTTATTTAAGCAGCACCTGGTCTGAGTTTTGCTGAATCCAGAGGCTGACAGCATACTCCTTGGTCCAGATAGCGACCAGTGAGGTGTCTCCAGAACACAGTGAAGCAATCGAGCAGAGGAGTCTTTTCCTGCCGCCATCACGAAAGATAGCTTCTGTGGCCAGAGCAGCTCAACATTATGTGCCCTAAAGATGTATAAAAATCCCCTCGCGATCTTTCCCCCCCCCATTCCCCCCTCTAAAAGTGACATTATATTAAACTCAGAGGGACAATAAATTGGTTCAAATGACAGGAACTGTGAACTTTTCCCAATACTATTTCCACGATAATCAAACACGTGAAGTCATGATGACAAACAACAATCTAGCTTGAAAAACAAAACCAGTATTACCTCATAGTACTACTTCACAACTTACAGACATAGGAAAATACTAATAAATTCTGTCAATACAAAGATCATATTTATAAATTGTGATTACATTTGATTGTGATTCCTGGTTCACTGTGTAGTTGAATCAGGATATCTATTGTTGAAAGTAATTATTACACATATATTTGAAACTTTACACTTGACTCATTTAAGATAGTCTTATAGAGTGTT
The DNA here is from genome assembly GCA_024509875.1 of Oreohelix idahoensis. Classification (NCBI taxonomy): domain Eukaryota; kingdom Metazoa; phylum Mollusca; class Gastropoda; order Stylommatophora; family Oreohelicidae; genus Oreohelix; species Oreohelix idahoensis. The sequence goes on from JAMPIV010006036.1 coordinate 278,183, forward strand.
ATATGTGTGTGAGTGTCACAGTGTTGTAAAGTGGTGTGGAATAAATTAAATTGTTTATCTGTCTGTTGTTGTTGTGACTTACACTTCATCATTTTCATAACCCTAGACATTCAACGTAGTCATCACAATATTCCAGAATAATTCTGACTGAGGTATAAATGTGGTAGCAAGTAAGGTCATCTGTAATACACCACACTTATTAGATACAGATACCTTCACAGCTGATCTCAGTCAGTACACTAAGTCCCCTATAAATATTAATATCATCCCACTTTACCACATGTATTGGGGTCTCGCTCCCGGGATATTGAACTTTCTCCAATTATATATATTGGGAATAATAAAAATTTAAAAGGTATCCTTTGGTGGAATTAAATAAGGTTGAGCTCTCAGTGCCTGTGGTTGTCCTTGGATAATTAATTACAGATTGTATTGTTTAGTTAGACATTATATAAATTTACCTGTTAGAAAATGGCGGACCTGGCCAAATTTCGATCTGCTGCTATGCAGGCTGCAAAAGAGTTAGGAATGGACGGGCAAGTTATGATTTCCTATGTCACTACGGAATGTGACAAATATATTGAACGGGAAGAAAGAAGATTAGAAAAAGAGGCCGAAAGAAAATTAGAATCTGAAAGATTAGAAAAAGAGGCTGAAAGAAAGTTAGAGGCTGAAAAAGAAATTAAGAGGTTGCAGATTGAGGCTGAGGCTAAGAGGTTGCAGATTGAGGCTGAGGCTAAGAAATTGGAGGCAGAAAGAGAAGACAAAAGATTGGCTGCAGAAAGGGAAGACAAGCGATTAGCTGCAGAAAGGGAAGCAGAAGATAAAAGATTACAAAGGGAACATGAGTTACGACTAAGGGAGTTTGAGTTTCAAGGCCATGCTCCTGAAAATGGTGCCAGTCCCTTTACCTCCGATGCCAATGCTAGTCAGGGAGCCTCAACCTCAGCTATGAATTTTCATTTAGATCATTTTGTTGAGAAAGACGATGATATTGAGAGCTATCTAAATAGATATGAACTATTAGCTACCACGTATGGGAAAGAGAGAGAAAGGTGGAGCTTAAAGTTATCTCAAGGGCTTCGTGGGGCAGCTTATGAAGTTTTTGCCAAAATGAGCAGAGGTGATCAAGAAAATTATGACATGCTAAAGCAGGCTCTTTTGTTAAGATATGAAAAGAACGCAGAATTTTATAGGAAAAAATTTAGGAATGCTAAACTACTGTCAGGTGAAACCTATCACCAGTTCTCTGCACGGTTAGAGACATACTTGGAGAAATGGACTTCTCTGGGGAAAACCCAAGATCTTAAGGAAATGGTCCTTATAGAACAATTAAGAGAGTCCATGGCTCCAGACCTGAGAAAGTTTCTCATGGAACAAGGTGCAGAGAGACTGGGTGAGCTACTAAATGTTGCAGAAAGGTATCAAGCAGCTCAGGCAGAGGTATCAGGTAATAAAAAGAAACAGGTAGATAATTTTAGGGCACCACAGAACTTTAATAAATTTGATCCTAGAGATCAAAACAAAGGTAAGCACCAGTTTGATAGGCCACGGTATGACAATAAAAATAAAACCCCACAATTCGATGAAAGGAAATATGATGAAAGAAAATCTTTCAACCAAGGAAAAAGGTGGTGTAAAAATTGTCAGATGGACAATCATGACACTGACCGTTGCAGAAGGACACCTGTGTATATGGCAACCCTTCAGGTCAGGTCGACCTCAAGACAGGAGGAGGATATTATGATAAATACCACTCCAGAAGAGATGAGGAAGGCACAGGCTGGGGATAAGACCCTCAAGCCTTGTTTCAGGAAATTGTCAACTTGTCATACAACTCCAGGCAAGGGAGATTTTTACATGAAAAACAAGTTGATTTACAGGAAGGCCGGAACTAGATCCAATGGTCACGGACAGTTGGTTCTTTCCAAAGGATATAGGGCAGACTTAATAAGGAGCCTACATGTGAAACAAGATGGGGACCATGAGAAAATAGGTACCATCATCCAAAAGGTGGCTCACAATTATTATTGGCCCAAGGCAAGGTGGGACATTGAGAATTTTGTAGAAAGGTGTAGCATAGCACATGAGGGAACACCCACAAGTGGGAACATTGATCAGGACCTGGACACGCCACGGGGCAAACTTAGGCCTGATAATACAAAAAAAATAAATTTGATAAAGTGGACCAAATGGAATGGGAAGCCCCTTTTCACGGACAAGCTTCAATTAACTGTTTTACAATGGCCACTATGCAGAGAGTGCAAAAAGATGTCTTACCCCAGGATAAGCCGAAAATCCCTCAATCGGACTTAAACAAACTGGAGGAAGAGGATGTAGAGAGGAAATCTCTCATCAAGAATTCTAAGTGGGGAGAAAGCCCCAAGAAAAGAATTGGTAGCGGTCGTTTTGTGCATGATAATTCTGGGAAGAAAAAATCATCACTATAGCGCTTCGAGTGGAAGAGACCATACCGGTGCATGGACAAATAGGTCCACAAAATTAAAGGTCCATATGTAACGCTGTTAAGAACGTGGACTGATGAAAAGGCAGAGGAAAATATTACATCCTCATACCAATATGTGAATGAGCTGACCACTCGTTTAAAAAACTGGCTGGAAACTTGCCAATGAAAATTTGAGACAAGCCAGGAAGAAACATGCTGCCTATTTCAACAGGAAGGCTAAAGACAGAGATTTGGCTGTGGGAGAGAAGGTACTGCTTCTTCTCCCCGGTAGTCAGAATAAGTTACAAATTGGATGGCAAGGTCCATATACAGTTCTAGAGAAGGTGTCTAGAACCAATTATAAGATAGATAAGAAGGGGAAAGAAAAAAATCTATCATGTGAATCTCCTGAAGAAATATTTGAAAGAGAACATCAGGAAGAGACACACTTGTTGACCTTGTCCATTGCAATGGAGATGAAAAAGGAACCACTTTCATCATTTGAATATCCATTACATCCCTGTGAGACAGCGGCACAGGTGAAAATCAGTACACATTTAACGAAAAATCAGAAAGAGAGAGTGCAACAGGTTCTAGATAATCATACAGAGGTGTTAACAGACCGACCGGGGCATACAAACTTATTGGAATATGATATGAAACTGATAGACCCCACACCTGTCTGTATGAAACCCTATTCGATTCCTTTTGCTAAGGAGAAAGCTTTGAAGGAAGAGATAGACTATTTGTTGAAGGAGGGAAGAATTTCACACAGTGAATCTTCGTATAGTTCCAGTGTGGTGCTCTTAAGGAAACCCTCTGGAGAACATAGACTCTGTATAGATTACAGGAGACTGAATGCTATTACAGAAGGACAGGTGGATCCATTGCCGGATACAAATCAGTTGTTTGCCAGGCTAAATAAAGCTAAATATTTCTCAAAAGTGGATCTGAGTAAAGGATACTATCAGATTCCAGTAAAGCCTGAGGTTAGACCATACCTAGCTTTTAGTACCTCAGAGGGACACTATGAGTTTAACAGATTGCCATTTGGATTGAAGAATGCGCCTAGTGTCTTCTCTAGAATGATGAGAAAATTGTTGGATCCTCTGAATAATCCATGCATCACAAATTTCATGGATGATATCCTTATAGCAACAGAAACATTTGAGGAACACATTGACTCTCTGAACATGCTGTTTAATCGACTTAGAGAAGCGAATTTAACAGCCAGACCAACTAAATGTGGCGTTGGATGTAAAGAATTAGAATTCTTGGGACACACAGTTCATCAGGGAAACATGACCCCTGATCCCAAGAATTTAAATAAACTAAAGAAAGCCCCGAGACCACAAACCAAGAAAGACGTGAGATCCTTTGTCTCATTATGTGGTTTCTACCAAAAGTATATCAAAAACTTTAATTCCATATGTGCACCGTTAACTGATTTGACACGTAAAGGAAATCCAGATCGAATTACATGGACACCACAATGTGAATTGGCTTACCAGGAATTGAAGGAAAAGCTCACAAGCAAACCTATTTTGAAATTACCTGACTTAAGTCAAGAATTCATTGTAAGAACGGATGCCAGTAATATCGGGCTAGGTGGGACACTGCTACAGAAATCAGATGCATTGGATGGGGAATTAAGCCCAGTGGCATATGCTAGCAGAAAGTTGAATAAAGCTGAAACCAACTACTCAACTAGCGAAAAAGAATGTCTTGCAGTAATATGGGCGCAAAAGAAATTCAATATTTATCTGTATGGGAAGGCATTTAAGTTGCAGACGGATCACAAACCCTTGTCGTTTCTAGCGCAGGCTAGGCATGAAAATTCTAGGTTACTCAGATGGTCATTACTGATGCAGCCATTTGAGTTTAGCATAGAGTATATATCTGGTAAGACAAATCTGGGAGCGGATTTTTTAAGCCGCCATCCGTGTGATGAGAATCACCGTAAGCCCCAGAAATAATAATAAATTTCTCTATGTGTATATAGAATTATAGACTGACATATAACGTCTGTTTTAAGGGGGGAGAATTTGTCGTGAAACATTCTAAATCCACATATATAAATTAAAAGGTAAATGTAAAGCCTAACACATAATATCAATAAAAAGGAAAGAGAAATGGTTAAAGACCCGTGCTTTCCAATAGCGTACGCCTGTGTTAATAGAACGTCATGATAGTTGAACAAAAAAAACAAACCTTTTTTATGCTTCGTCTGCATATTCTCACGCTTTCACGTTGATAGTAAAGCCTACTGCATCAATACACGCTTTCTACAATAAAACGTGTACTGCATTTCTAAGAAAACCTTGAGCTAGGCACACTGCGTAATGACCTAAATTAATACTTCCATTAATTTCATTTTATACACTACGTTACCATAAACGAAAGGACAGATGGACTTAGGATAGATAAAGAGTGAGGGCTGAAAGCAGGAACGCATGCAACACTAACACGCGTCTCGCGATAATTAATACCACCCCAAGCGTAAGGCCAGAAGCACTGACTTTTTTTTCAAATGGACAGTGATAAAAAAACACTACCCATACGAGAGTTAGGTTTAAAAACCTGAAAAATGCTTATTAGGAAATATGACATTATACTGGTTTACGTTTGAAAGCCTGACAGTACCCAGACACCACATCGTATCGAAGTGAACGGGAGGTAGAAGAAAATGCATATTTTGAACGCAGCCCCTTAGCCCCATAAAATTTATATATTTGGGTTCCTTAGGCCTTGCTGACAAAGAATATGTTAAGTGTTACGCAAATAGTCTAGGAATTAACAAATTATAGCCAAAAGAAAATAGTGAGGGGGTCAGACAACACCAAATAATAATCGCACAGTGGCATGTTTTGAAACCACCATTTTACGGGAAATAGGTCACCATGTTAAATCCTATTTGATTGGCGGGAATGATATGTAAGGCTAAACACGATTAGTCGGACTACAAATACTAATTTTGGTTGTTAGGGGAAATATGAGATGGGTAAATTTTTTTGAAAAGCTGTGTAAACATGGCCCGATTGGTTAGACCCGCCAATATAGTCAATTAGGAGCGTCAGTTCAGTGCCACATGTTAAAATAAACTTACTCAGAAACAGTGCGTTGAGAACCAGCTTATATTTTTTCTAAATAAAAGCATGGGACAGAGGCAGATCGGAATTTGTGCCATATTCATCGCCAGTCAACGTATTTGTGTATTATTTCCATGAATTGTGGTAAGCTTGACATATTTGATATCTTTTTAATGAAAATTGAATGTAAATTGATAATTTATGTCTGTATATGTGTGTGGTTCAGTAGCAAACATGAGGCAAAGCCTAGATAGTGCTCCAACCTGAACAGGACGTGTTGGAGAAAAGTAAAACTGCATGGAATTGCCAAACAGTACACTGACACCTATCTTATTGACTAGATAGAACTAATGCTAGAATTGCAGAGGCGTAGTAACCATTTAGGAGGAGAATACTGGTGTAAATTGTTTCAGATGAAGCTAGAAGTTGGCCTACCGCTCTGAACTCAGTGTTTGTTATGTATTGTGTTCAGTGTGGAAATAGATTATAAATTAGTTATGAAGTAGGAGGTACAACCTTCTTGTTTCAGGGACCGTGGTCCTAAGTTATTGAAGCAGCACCTGGTCTGAGTTTTGCTGAATCCAGAGGCTGACAGCATACTCCTTGGTCCAGATAGCGACCAGTGAGGTGTCTCCAGAACACAGTGAAGCAATCGAGCAGAGGAGTCTTTTCCTGCCGCCATCACGAAAGATAAGCTTCTGTGGCCAGAGCAGCTCAACATTATGTGCCCCCCCCCTCTAAAAGTGACATTATATTAAACTCAGAGGGACAATAAATTGGTTCAAATGACAGGAACTGTGAACTTTTCCCAATACTATTTCCACGATAATCAAACACGTGAAGTCATGATGACAAACAACAATCTAGCTTGAAAAACAAAACCAGTATTACCTCATAGTACTACTTCACAACTTACAGACATAGGAAAATACTAATAAATTCTGTCAATACAAAGATCATATTTATAAATTGTGATTACATTTGATTGTGATTCCTGGTTCACTGTGTAGTTGAATCAGGATATCTATTGTTGAAAGTAATTATTACACATATATTTGAAACTTTACACTTGACTCATTTAAGATAGTCTTATAGAGTGTTATATGTGTGTGAGTGTCACAGTGTTGTAAAGTGTTGTGGAATAAATTAAATTGTTTATCGGTCTGTTGTTGTTGTGACTTACACTTCATCATTTTCATAACCCTAGACATTCAACGTAGTCATCACAATATTCCAGAATAATTCTGACTGAGGTATAAATGTGGTAGCAAGTAAGGTCATCTGTAATACACCACATTTATTAGATACAGATACCTTCACAGCTGATCTCAGTCAGTACACTAAGTCCCCTATAAATATTAATATCATCCCACTTTACCCCAAGACCCAGCAAAAGAAATTTTCTTAACGATAGCCACTGTAGTCCCTCCCAGTAATGAAAATAACAGTGCTTCATGTTGCCATAACCAACTCTATTTTAACTTTGTTAACTATAATTGATTATTAAATTTGTTATCTGTAAATGCAAAGTGATAGTTTGCGTTATCATTATTGTGTGAATTGCACCAGCGTGATTCAGTTATTTAAATACATAACCATACAGAGCCATTAAAGTAATATTTTACTGAATCGTTTCAGTTTGGGGCTCAGAAAATACGAACAAATTTCTTTTTCTTCACAGAAGGAACAGGAAGATAAAAAGTTCATGGCAGCTTATATGATCTCAGCTGCTATACTTGCTTTCTTAAAATTCCTGTGAGGCGCAATAAAATAGAAGCATCATTCTTCTATGTGCATCTGTGCCAAGAGTAATCTTGAGCGAAGGTTGATACTTATGAAGACCTTCATTTTTATACTCTAGGTTTGGCCATTGTTGGACCACCGTTGCAGACCAGGGGAGACAATCCCGTGACACTGGCCCCCGTTGCAGGAAGCCTCCACAAAGCATTCACATGTTCTTGTAACATTAATTTCTGTAACAATTTGTTTTACGTAATAAGGCTTGCCAGATGCATGAACAAATTAGTTGCCTTAAACGATATGCCTGATGGAGCAGTAGCCATATTCTGTCTTTGTCTTTTCAGACGAGAACTGGAGACAGATGTGAAAGGATAAAGAATGCGTTAACAGACCTTGGGCAGATGGCACCAGACTGTAGGAATTGGCATTAATTAGTTGAAGGTTTATGCTCCTTTTGGAGCTACGAGGTAATGATGGTTATTACGATAAATAATCTATCTCTCACTCCTACTAATCACACTTAGCTAATTGTTAGTCCCTTTTGGGCCACTTTCTGCCCAAAATTAGCAACGACAGAACGGGCTCGTCATTCACGAGGAAAACAAGCTTTGCGTCATATGTGTATTATGCTATTCTGACTAGAAAAATCCTGAACTCGTGTTACTTACATCTGAAGATGAAGGACCATCACTCCGATAGCAGCCAGCAAAAGAAGCGACCATATTGCCCGTTCAGCTGAGCTCTTTGCGTTCCTAATGTAAGGAACGCCTACAAGTGAGCACTTTTCAGAATAATCTATGAATACACTGGACAAACCATTCTTCCTCGTCCCAGTTCTCTGACTGCTGGAAATGGAGACTTCCCCTTCACTACTGTCTTTGAATGGCTTGACCTTGATCATGTTCTGAGACATCTTCTTGTTGTTAAGAGAGAAAATAAACATTGCATTTTAGTCTCATAACGTATGGTCGGCTTCAGTAACAGCTTAAAAAAACAACATCAGTAACAGCTTCAAATAAAAACAACATCAGTAACAGCTTCAAACAAAAACAACATCTGTAACAGATTCAAATAAAAACAACATCAGCAACATATTCAAATAAAAACAACATCAGTTACAGATTCAAACAAAAACAACATCAGTAACAGATTCAAATAAAAACAACATCAGTAACAGATTCAAATAAAAACCACACCAGTAACAGCTTCAAACAAAAACAACATCAGTAACAGATTCAAATAAAAACGACACCAGTAACAACTTAAAACAACATCAGTAACAGATTCAAATAAAAACAACAGCAGTAACAGATTCAAATAAAAACAACATCAGTAACAGCTTCAAACAAAAACAACATCAGTAACAGATTCAAACAAAAACAACATCAGTAACAGATTCAAATAAAAACAACATCAGTAACAGATTCAAATAAAAACAACATCGCTAACGGCTTCAAATAAAAACAACATCTGTAAAGCCATGAAACAAGTGTAGCCAAAATTAAAAGCTAAAGATGCGTAGATGATAGCACTTTGAAAATACAAAAACTGTTTTGAAAACCGCAAGGAACAAACATTAGCAAAAGCAATATCTAGTCTAGAATGTAGCAAGTCTAAACATATCTGTATCGGTCATCTTATCTTTGTTTATCTCTTTTTCCACGTGTTCATTGTTTTTTATTTATTTATCTGTCTACATTTCTTGTCGTTATCTCATGTATTTAACTGTGACTGACAAAGGGCGAACGCCGAAATGTCCCATGTTTTCCATTCGTAAAACTGACTTGATACTATTTCATTGTTTTAAAATAATATTTTACTTCCGTTACCAGTTTTACAGCAACCCCCTTATTTTTTTCACTAGCACGTCTAACTGTCAGATTCACGTAGTTGTCAGCTAACATTGAATTAATTTGCATTGAAAGCTAAGGTGTAGCAACAACTATTCAATCAATACTAATATACCTTAATCGACCATTATTGTCGACAGGCAGAGCTGGCCTATGGGCTAGCCACTTTACAGTCGGCTGAACTTGTCTATATTTCACTTTTTCACGCACAATAACCTATCCGCATATTCTTGGGTCTCGGGGCTGCTGCCTATCTGTCCCCAACCCTGTGTTTTTTCAGGTCTGAAGTGTCAGGTCATTTACGGCATAATGATAATGGGTACTCAAGATAGAATTGGCTCGAGGCACAGTGCAATGGTCGCCGTTTCCGTATTTTCCAAAAAAGCTAATGTGAATATATCTAACACAGTGAACAGTGCAGCATGAAAATATTTAAAAGTAAGCGTGTTCTTTTAATAGATATTCAATTTGTTTCACAGTGCAATGCGCGCCATTCCAGTATTATACGGAAAGGCTGGTGCGGTTGTTTGACTGGTTATAAAACTTTCATTTTAAGAAAATTAGAAATACGTGGATTCTTGCAACGGTACGTGTTTGTACGTGTGTGTACGTGTTTATATTATGTGTACATCACAGCCCCGTGTAGTTCCCGGTGGTCTCAGATGAGACAAAGAAATAATGGGACTACTGCACCCTCAGGACGACTAATTTGAGGTTGAAAAAGGGGCTGGCAACTTCATTAAGTAAAACAAATTGCCATGGAAACCACTGCTACAAGAACATGTCCATGCTTGGTACAGGCTTCCTGTAAAGAGATCAGCTACAGCTGGGGTTCCATACTCCTTAAGGAGCGTTAAGGAAAATGATGACAGAGCTTCATCGTTATTATCTCCATTGTCGTTTCCTATGACACAAGGTGTCACCACTGCACACTGCAGGTAGTCACAAGAGGCCTGCATCACAGCATTTGGGCGCCTTCCAGCTGTAGTTTCCCCAGTAATTTGTTTTAGATCATGAAGTTGGCAACCTCAAGCATAACCTCATACCTGAGGAAGTAATAACCCCACACTTTCTCCTTTCTTCTAGAAAATCCCAGAAAACTATACGGGCCGTATATAAAATTAACGTTAACATTACAATTACTTATTGACTTTCTTAACAATGTTAAGCTGTTTTTAAATCCAAAGTCAAAAGTTTATTGTATACGGAAAGAACTGCTCACACAACAAACTCTGCACGAAATTTCTGGAGATAGCACATTCCCTGAAATCCTAGAATACGTTTTTAATTATGTTCACCAGGCATAACTCAGAGTTGTTGAACATCTATATTAAACCAAATCAGAAAATAAAAGAACGCTACCTGTGGTTACTGCTGTTTGTGTTGTCCTTCGTGTGTCAATGTAATCTGTTTTACCCGAGTGGTTTATATCACCAAAGAATTTGCTCTTTAAATACTCCGGTGAACCAGAGCGGAGGATTGTGTCCACGCAGAACCAAAGCTAGCGCGTGCCAAGAGCGAGTTCTATTGATACGTCTCCGGTGTTTGCTTTTTTCTGTTTATATAACCAGCCCAGTCGTCACATAAAGTTCTTCGACCTCTTTTATCAACGATATTTATTTCCTTGTTTGATTCCAGGTCGCCTCTGATCCCAGATTTATATTAACGATTCTAGTTATTAGTCTAAAATAATGTGTCTTTCATTTCCACTATGCTTTCTCATCATCATCATCATCACCATCATCATAATTATCATCGACACCTATCAGCTAGAGCCCAGGTCTTAAAAAAAAAAAAAAAAACTTGCCAAGCCCTTCAGTTCTCTGCCATCTGCGCATGTCTTCTTTATCCTTCAGATCTCTCGTCTCCGGATCTTTTCGCCATGTGTGTGTTCTTTATTTGCTCCCCACAAACCCTCTTACCATGGGGATTCCCGAAAATGGGACCTTTTTGCAATGCTGCCTGTTTGTCTCCTCAATGTGTATCCTATCCAGTGTTGGTTTTTGTTCTCACACCTCCTGTTTCAGTGGTGTTTGTCTGGTTCAACAACTACGTTTTCTGCTACATGCCTCCTATGCCTGTACCTCACCATTATTTGAAACACTTTATTTAAGTTGATATGTGCGATGTTTGGATGTTTCAAATCTTTAAACTCTTGGTTCACTAGGTTTCATAAGACCTAGGGAGCTGACATTTTACACACGACCCTCTATCGTGGTACATTTGAAACTATCAGAGTTAGAATGAGCTTCGGATGACCAGTCGCTAGTCCGCCATACAGAATGTAAAGAACAAAACAGTTAGAGAATTTTTACAAGATTACATCCATGAAAGGATCATTGATATTGGTGACGTTGTGCACACAATTGTGAACAAGATCACCGAATTTGTTGACGTACACAAAATTGTGAACAAGATCACTGAATTTGGTGACGTACACATATTTGTGTACAAGATCACAGAATTTGGTGACGCACACAAATTTGTGTACAAGATCACATAATTTGGTGACGTACAAAAAAAAATTGTGAACAAGATCACAGAATTTGGTGACGTACACAAATTTGTGTTCAAGATCACAGAATTTGGTGACGTACAAAAAAAAATTGTGAACAAGATCACAGAATTTGGTGACGTATACAAAATTGTGAATAGAAGCATATAACTTTTCATTTTCAGTGCATTTAAAAATAAAAGTGTGTAACCTAAAACTTTGTTTTTCTTTTATTTGTTTATTTACCATCCTTGGTTTTTTTTTCTCTCACACACATGACCTCATTATATATATACATCTTCAGACACGTGATAACTCACAGTTAACTACTGATGTGGCATCCTTTTCTACATTCCCCCCCTCCCCCCCAACCACTAAAACTCACTTCCCTTGAAAGTCGGTTGAATGAACGAAAATATATATTGCACAGCTTCTGTCATCAACACCATCATCATCAGCAGCATCATCATCAACACCATCAGCATCATCATCATCAACACCATCATCATCATCATCAGCATCATTACTTTACTGTTAGCTCCATCTGGAACATTGAACCATCACTGCAGCTGGTCTATGCAGAGACAAAGACTAAATAGAACTTACTGTTCGCTTAGGCATGTCGTAGAGGGCAATTAACACAATTTTGTGCATGCGGCTAACAACCTCATCATGTCAAGCAAATTGCCCTAGAAACCTTCGGTGCACAAGCCCGTGGTTGGTATCTTCTACTTTGGTCCTTGGCTGTTGACTGACAAAACAACCAGTGGCCATCACGCCTGGTTGCATCGTGTAGGGCAGCAACAAATTGTCTCCACTTTGCTCGGTCGGCAGCCATCCTTCTTGTGGTGCCCCAGCTCTAGTTCATGCTCAGCATCTCTGCCTCCACAGTTCTCCGCCAGGTGGCTTTTGGCCGTCCTTGCTTTAGCTTTCCTGCTAGAGTCCATAGCGTGCCAGTTCTGGTGATGGTGTCAAGGTCACTTCTGGAGATGTGGCCAACCCAATTCCAGCGTCTTCCCGCTATGGTGGTGTGACCGTGAGTTAGTCAATTATACTAAGAAAAAGATAACTTATTAATAATTCACTATTTAGATTTGAAACAGAGGATAACTGTGTAAAATAAAGTCTAGAAAAATAAACTGATAGTTTTAATGAAAACAGACCATAGTCGTAATTTGGCCTGACCAATGGATGGGCTCAGTGAGCTGGCTGACGCCATTTCCCCGCCTGCTCCGGGAAGCTTGAGTTAGTCTGAGCCCAGCCTTAGAGGGAAACAGCAGTGTTTTTGTGAAAGTCTTGAACAAGTGGTTCAAGCAAGTAATAATAAGCGGATTTAGCTATTATTTCAAAATACTGGAGTTGAGCTCATTGCCCTGTAGAGTAGCTTATATGAAGCTGAAAGTGCCAGACGCATTTTTCTTACGCTGCAGATTTTGAGGATTTTTCAAATGAACTAAATGATGTTTTCATTTAGTATTCTCACAGTTCTAGTGTTTCGTATGTGCATAAATTCTAACAAGGAGAACAGTAAGTAGAATGCCTCAAATATTACGTATCCTTAGACCTGTCAAGACAGGATGGTTTTAGCAGATTGTAAGGAAAGAAAATGGCTGTAAATCTTCCAGTAGACACATATAACGAGTTGAACAGTCATGCAAAGTACACCAGAAGTTTAGTAGGATATGAAACTTCTTTTGATAAACTGAGAAACCGAATTGATACATTTGAAAACTGCGAACATGCAATTGTTGCAAAATGGTCTTGTAAGGAAAGAAAACTACTAAGAGTTGAATCAGAGTGGTTCATATGTAGTCAGACACATTCACTGTATTATTAAGAGAAATTTTACTTCTATGGATGAATAAAGTAGGCACGCAAATATTTGTTATACACATACCTGTAAAACGATGCCGTTAATAAAATTTCACCTTGAGACCAAAGGCAGGTCGTCGCTCATTTACTTTACCTCATGTATAGGAAGGAAAGAAAGGCATGTCTGTTGGAAAACAAATATAAATTCTTCAACTGCTCCAGATCTAACCATCATAGAGGATTAGCCCCGAACCTGGTAAACTCCCGTAAGTCTGTAAGAGAGCAATCACTAACTCTAGCATATAAGCTAGTCAAATAATCTACACTCTCTGATAAAACAGCAACCCCCTTCACCCAGGCTCCCGGCCACATAACGCTATATGGTGCCGTTCCAGTCCCAAAAGTCCACACCACTGTTACAGTGGTGCGCATGTTTTCTTGGTGGCTCCGAGGTAGCAGTTCTTGATTGGTGAAGGTGTTCGGCCAGAAAAGTTTAAGAATTTTCCTTAGGCAGGTTGTGTGGAAACAGGACAATTTAGACATGTCCGTTTCTGTTACTCTCCGGCATTCTGCACCGCACAGAAGTACAGATGTTACGCAGCTCTCGTGTATTTTTAATTTAGTGTTTGTACTGTACCGGGAGGATGTCCAGGTGTTGTTTAGGTTGGCAAAAGCAATTATGGCTTTATTCATTCGGCGACTGATGTCTTTGCTTGTTCCGCCATTTGGTATTACTATGCTTCCTAAGTATAAATGTGTAGCGGCTCATGATCCATAAAAAGTAAAAAACGAAATGATGATGATGCTTGCATTACCACAAATGTCGATGACGGCGACTAAGAAGGATTCAGCAGAGACCTGGCTACCTCATCTAGTGAGAATGTAGTGTATAGGTGCGTGAGAAGTTTGAGCAAGACATTCACAGCAGTGAATTCTAGTAATTCAACTCATCCGTACTCGTCTGAAAGAAACCCTGTATTACTATGGTTCATGAAAGAGCTAAGATTAAGCAGAGAGGACAGGTGCTGGAAGTTAACCGTGAAAAACGAAATAAGGAAGAAATAAAGAAAGCCACAACGTTTGTAAACGATTGGAGAGATCTGGACCTAGATTGCATTCGAGTATAGGCCACTAAAACAGAAATCGACGTACTAAAGAGATGTAACATTCAACCGCATGAGAATATATTAAGGGGGCATACCCACCCAGAAATGGGTTATCTTTTTAAAAAATTAACAGAAAAATAACTAACAAACTTGTTGACATAAAATTTGGCCACGTGTTACAAGAGATGTTATATTTTATGATGAAGAAAGTTTACTTTATAAATTTTAATGTTTTATGTGAAAATAATTAATTAACATGAAGTGATGAAAAAAAATGAAAAGAAAACTCCCAGTGCACCTGGGAATGAATTTCACTCACATAAAAGGTGCAAAGAATGCCAAACCAGCAGATGGTGTGCATAACATGCCTACCTATGGCGTGAACCACCCAAAAATGTCTACCCCAATGAGCTTTGTAGATACGGCTCTTGCAATATGACCCTTTTAAATAGCACAAATTTAGAACTTTGTATAGCAATATCTCTGTTTCTATACCATGTAAGAAAAAAGTGGAGGTTCATGCCATAAAGGATAACATGGGCTATAAGTGTGCAAAATTTGAAGGCTATAGCTTTAAAATTGTAGAAAATATCACCGGAACTGTGAATCGCAAGCCCTGTTTTCGTTAAAGTTTAGTTTTTAAAATGTTAAAACACTTATCTGATTCTCTTTGAACATTGATAACTCATAAACTATTACAGATAAACACATAATTCAAAAAGAATATCAAAGTAAAAAGGCTTATAAATATTTAAAACACAATTATTATATGAAAATCAAAAATAACCTTTTTTGTCTTTTTCTGGGTGAATATGCCCCCTTAACATCTAAACAATTAACTCACTAATTCAAACGGAGAATTGTCAAATCCTATATATTCTTCATTATTGTATGGTGTAGAAACAAAGACAATGAACAAGCATTTAGAGGAAAAAATTGAAACCGTAGAGATGTGGCTACATAGAAGAATGGGTCACATCTCATGGAAAGAGAATAAAACAAATAAAGAGATCCTAGGAAACCTAGGAATGAAAAAAGAATTAATGAAGGAGATCAAAATAGTTTGGTAACATAAGAAGACATCACCCGACTTTGGACTTCTAGAGTCTTAAGTGCCAATTCATGCTGTCTCTCCCCCTCTCTCTCCTCACGTTGTCTCTCCTTCTCTCTTTCCCTGCGAGATTCCATCTCTGCCTCAATTTTTTCTTCTGTTCCAATTGAGATTGACGCTCTTCCGCTTCTTTCCTCTCCACTTTATCTTCCTCCGCGTCATATCTGTCAAGTTCTTTATTGACAAACGCGGTCGCTTCTTCTCCTTGCAATCCTGTCTCCTTTGCTTCCTCTCTCAGCATCGCCCTAAGTTTAACACGTTCGGCCATGTCAAAGAACTGAATGCTACTAAGCCGAGAAAAGAAGAAAAGAAGGGAAAAAAACTCTAAGCCGCTTACGAGAAAACACAAAATATAAATCTACCTGAGATACCTCCTACATTTATTAATTTTCTAACCTATCGCTGCTATTATCTGGCAATTAAGGCTCCTAATGCAGACGACTATGCCAAAATAAATGGTAGATCAGCTAACAACTAGAAAAACTACTATTACTATGGTGGAGAAAAAAATTTTTTTTATAATATTCTGAAAAATTTAGGGAGAAAAAAAAATTTCCCTTATATTTTTATAAAATTTCACACAAAACTCTCCTCACCTGAAATCGTTAAGAGAAGGGACGTAATTAACCAGACTTGTATAGCCAGAACGCGGTCCTTAGTATATCTCAACTCCACTGACTTCAAAAACCTTAGTGATTGATAAACAATCAAGCGATCCAACGGCCTTGCACAAAATTTTATCATATACCATATATCTGACAGAGATGTTATTATAAACAATTGGAAATAATTCTCTAATGCTGACGAAAACAAACCTATATTTGTGTGTGGTCAAAACACCCTGTAACTAAGATCGTTTGTCTAGGGGATATATTTAAAAAAAAATTATTTCCTTATCTCACAAGACGATCACACAACACACTCTATCTAAATGAAAATACGGATAGGGTACCGTAACAGACGTTAGTCAGTTCCTAGGCTCAGACTTTAGATCAGATCCTCGACGAGTCGCCCATTATTGTCGTAATTTTTATAGATAGGCTTAAGATATTTATGGTCCCGTCCGAGCAGAGGTGATATAGTGAGAGCTATGTGAGACGAAGGTGTGAGAAATAGTCCTGTTTACGAGGAGACCTGGTGTAAGAGAAAATAGGTCTTGGATGGAGTAATTGCTCTAAATCCAGCCTATCTAGTACGACACACTTTAATGGAGACGCACTTTCTCACTTGATGCTGATTCAAATTACACTACCCTCACGTACGCACACACAAACAATTTTGGGACATAAATACGTACATACGTAGAAAACTGATAAACTATGGGTTATATATAAATGGCAGGGGAGGTTTTCACCAACACCAATAGCTTAACACCCGTGTGTTACCGGGGCCCGAAAGGGGAGCAAAGAATAGTAACACTGCACCCTACCACGCATGTCGTAAAAAGCGACTAAGGAGGGTATGGGCATGGGGCTGTTTACCCCATCCCGTAAAAACTTCGCACAGTGGGCTGATCACCTGCTTGCCAACCAATCTGATTATGGAAACAATGATAGATTGTTTGGTCTGTTTTTGTTCCACAAAGACGCCACTAGGCGTGGTGGAAACAGCGATAGATTGATCAATTTGTTGTTGCCCTAAGACGCCACTAGGCGTACTGGCCACATACTGCTTTGCCGGTTGGTGGCTAAGGATGGAAGAAGAAGAAGAATAGCTTAAGGTTTATTAAATTTATTATATTGTTAGAAAATAGAGCACAACTTCAATACATAGTTATCATAACATCAGTGAATTATAGTTACATAAGAGAAAGAAAAAATACTCTCATAAACCCTCCCTCTGATATATGGAAAAACTAGGGAAGATCTCAACAGATGTAATTTACCCAAAAGATCAGAACAGTGATTGCTAATGGGAGTGGGGAGTAGTCAGGACGGATAAAGAATATGTCCTTAATTTAAACTATCCCGTGGGCCTTCAGACTTAGTGAGAGATAGATAACAGAGATGTTATATATTTTTTTTTTTTTTAAACCAGCGGCACTTGGGCTTTCAGCCCTTCGGCCCAATGACATGTCATTGCGAGACTGGGGAACCTGAGGACTTTCCTTCCAACCCGGTCAGGAGCTTCGCTCCTTCCCATCCACAGAGGGTTTATCACAGGAGCCGTTCAGGCTATATAGAAGACGGTAAACATTTCTTCAAACGCCGACGCCCGGGTTTGAACCATGAACACCTGGTCGCCAGTACAACGCCGAAGCCATTACACCAGCGCGGCTCCCAGAAGATGTTATATTAATAGTACCTTAAGAAATAAATTCTTTCGTTCCGTTTCACTCTCTACATACATACATTGAGCTCACTACAATTATGCTTACTTCTCTGCCGACGCTGCATACATTCCATGGAATTAATCAAACACAATGTATTTAAGACTATTATATGTCTTGTTGTTTGTCCAGTTCAGCCCCAGAAAACTCCGTCTAGGCAACTGCTATTTTTCTCGGAGATTCGCTGAATTGGTGCGTTTATTATATATTGTTCCTGGGTATTCCTCTTCGTACTGCAGGTATTTGGTTTGAGATAAGTTTTTTTCTAGGTGGTTTCAATGTCCTGGAAATTTATAAGTTAATATATGTTTTCCCCCCGGAGTGGTCTAGCCTACAGTGGCTATGACGCTCTCTGTCGTAGTGAATGTGAAAATACTGCGGAATATTACTCCCAGGCTGTTCTCGGAAGGAAATAGCCGGGTATGACCCGTGAATGCTCTCTGTAGAATTTGGTGGTAGGAAAGCTTTACTGTCATGGGTTTGTTTAAAAAAATTAGTGCTGTAAGTTCTGCCTCATCAGGCCAGGAAAATTTATATGTATAAGATGAAAAAATCTTCTGGCATTGTCCCGTTCCAGTTTAACATTTAACACAAATTTTACGTAGCAGTGTTCTGGTTATTTAACCGCTCTCATGGATGGAGAAGGCTGACCGCGAAGGGTCTTCAACATCAGATTTTTTGCCGACAATGTGTGTATGTTAAGAACATATAATTGGGATGCCGTAAGACATCTGACCATGTATCTCTCTAAGTACCGTTGGATCGCAAAGGTATGATCACCTATATAAAAGAGAATATAGATAACAGGTAATCCTACTATAATTATATTCTAACACCCGCGTTTTAGGTAAGACCTGTAAAATCACTCCGGTATTTAATTATTTATATTAAAAAGAACTTCACGAGTGTCTAGCTAATATATCGCTTTTAACACTAGCTATGAACAGTTAATTACTTAAGATTTACACAAGATGAAATAGAAATAAATTGTTATTAAACAATTTCGATCGCCTAGCGTGTTACAATTATTTTACGCATCTATTACTCGGGAAATAACGGGTAGTTACATTTTTCGATTTACATCTGGAGAACTTTGCTATAGGTTTATTTAATAGGTTTAAATTAACACAAAATCCAGTGAAATATAGTTAACTTAACACGTTAAAACTCTTAAATGCTACAATATTTTACCACAAATCAAGAACTTAAGAATATTTCTCCACGTTTTTTGTATAGGGAATCCAATAAAATAAGACTCCAAATGCACACTAGACTATTCCAGAACTCTTGATAGCAACTGACAACTAGAATTTTAGGATGTTTCATTATATATTAAATTTGTGGAAATCGTTAGCTCCATGTCAGATTTCTCGTCTCTCCTGATTCTCGGGAACGTTTAGCGTTTGGGCCGTGAATCAAAGCTCTTTTTCACAACTTTTTACCGCCAGACTCCCCCGTTCCTCTTCGTCCTGCAGAGATTTCTAACCCGCGTAGACTGTTCGCGTTCACGTGTTAACCAGAGGTGTTAAAGACTCTGTTCACTCTTAGTGACTACAAAAGACGTTGATAACTGACCGCCTGCCGCCTTTGGCACGCTTCCTTGAATGGATGACAGTAAGAGATCCAAAGATAGCTTTATTTTAATAGCTCGTGAGAGAAAACAGTAGGCGTGGCTAAACTAAAATAAGACAAAGGGCGAATGTCGTGGCTGCTAGCATGATAACTTATTGCATACTAATTAGCACGCGTGGGAATTCCACGTGGGACCCACGTTGGCGATTTGATTTCAACAAAATTGAGGGCCCCCGGTGAGATTCAAGGGTAGCTTCTATTTTCATCTGTCACACTGAAGACCATAATAGATGGAAGCTTTGAAGACAAACGTGCAAGAAGAAGACAGCGCTATAGGTGGGAAGATAACATCACGAGATGGACAGGAACGAGTCTATCAGAGTGCACCATCAAGACAAGTGACAGACGACGTTGGAGATCCATTGTAGCTGACCTTCAGTTTGGAGATGGCAGCTAATGATGATAGGGATATAAAAACTAGTCGGTAAAGTCGGAGAGGAAAGAACCATACTGTCTCTGGTAGAACCAGGTCCAGTTTTGATTCCATGCTCCGTGTGGAGCGCAACGGAAAATAAGGATGATGACGATGATGAAATAAAAATGGCTATCGATATAAAATAAAAAGTAGTGAATGTAACAAATCACAGCCGATAGGATAGTATGGCGCTCTCTCTTCCAAACCTCTACACCCCACGGTATAAAAGGAACGACTAAGTAAGTATGTAACAAATCTGTGTCAGTGGAAGTGAAAAAAGTGAGTTCTTCATTGCTGTTTAGAGCAGTAGTTCCAAAACGGTGTGGCGCGAGAGGTTGCCAGGTGTGGCCAGAAGAGTCAAACAGAATCAAGGACTTAGAGAGATGTTCAAAACATTCATTGGACAAAAATAAATATGAAGGTAATTTTCTTATTAATTTTTTTTATTTGTGAAATAATATGGGATATATATGTATAGAAACCCATATTATTTTTTAGAATTTTATTGATTTTATTCCGTAATATAATTTATTTTATATCAAATAGATGCAGTTCTCCACAACATATTGTTGTGAACAGGGATTTTCAGCTCTAACAAATATCAAGGAGTAGAAAAGAGAAAGGTTTATTTGTGTTGATGAAGAGATGGGAGTTTGTTTATCTCAAATAAGACATTAATTTGAATGAGAATACCCTACAAAAACAAGCGCACACGTTTCATTTAATTTGTTTATTGTGTGAATGAATCATGTTTGTATGTAGCTGTATTGTTTTATACTTTCTGGATATCTCGTGATCATTTTATAAATTATTTGTTTTCTATGTTTTGAATAAAACATTACTAGCAGTTGATTTTGTTTTAAAGGCATTTTTTATCAATAACAAATTCGGTGTGGCGCGAGCAAATTTTCATTCCGAAAGTGTGGCCCAGAGACAAAAAAAGTTTGGGAAGCACTGGTTTAGAGTCAATCCTGAAATATAGAAGTGCGTCACGGATTGTTTGTAAACAAGCCAAAAATCCACGGAGTCCACATAGATGTGTTTTTTTTTAAACTGTAAAATTGTGAGAATGTTATGGACAACTTAAAAGGATAATGAGGATGGCTTGAAGAAGCCAGTGCAAAAGAGGCTTTTAAATTCACATTTGAAGGAAACAATTCCCTTATTTTGGACATGTAATGAGAAGAAAAAAAAAAAAAGAAATGTATTGTGACCCTTGGGAAAAACTGAAAGAAAGAAAGAGACCCAGAATGAGAAAGGCAGAAGATGCAAGACAGTGTTCAATCCCAGTAAGGAACGAAGACAACAAAGCAATATTTATACAGAACTGTAGACAGAAGGTTGAGAAGAGACGTGTTCACCTATGTCAGCTGGTAAGTACTTAAAAAGAAGATTCCGGGTGACTCAGAATTTGTTTGTTTTTTTGGATGTTTGTGTTGCGGTTTTAAACGCTTTTGATTAACTACTAGTTTTGAAGGATTCTTATTTAGTTATTACACACGATGCTCTGTATCATTTAGAGAAGCGGTTCTCAAAGTAAGGTCCGCAGACCCGCAAAGTCAAAACTATTTTCATAATTATTTAAGACGTTATTCACCTTTTTCACTCTTATTCTCTCACGGTATAACAACCATAAACAATACTCTCTTTGAGGTCCTCAAACTTTTTTTAAGAATGTAAAGGGGCCCTGAGACCAACAAGTTTTAGAAACGCTGATTTAGGCGTTATGTTATAGCCATATCTTCCATGTGGAACTGATGACAAGAACCGGACAAGGGCCAGAGAAACAAGAAATGAGACGTAGTCGCTGGCGATGGCTACATCACATTGAGGAGAACTTGTTAATAGCATTACAAGGCAGTCCTTGGTCTAGCAAGCCCATTTTTAAGAGAGAATGAAGGAGACCAAAAAAAAAAAAAAAAATCAACAGAGAAAAGAACTGTAGAAATGAAAAGTATATAGAAGACATGAAAAGTATATAGAAGACATGAAAAGTATATAGAAGACATGAAAAGTATATAGAAGACATGAAAAGACCTTGAGCAGAAGGTACAGGACAACAGGACCTAGCATGAATTTTTGACGATCTATGCTTCTTATGGAGCTGAAGAATAATGATGAACGATGATGATGGTAATAAATGGGTGCCGCGTATTTCCTGGGTGTCTCTGAGGAGGCAAAGAAAGTATTGGACTGCTGCTCCCTCATGTATGGCTTTTAAAAAACACAAGTATAACATCTTGTATCATCTAAGCTGTCATGAACTTATTATTCTCCTGCCCTTTACGTGAGGAAATATTGACTTGAATATTCTGAGGCCCCAGCTGAAGGTGATTCAGCAACTATTGATTTAACAGCTCTATATATTTATGTATGTAAAACAATATGAGTCATTCGGGGGCAGACAAACAACTCACTCAAGAGTGATTAATCCAACTATAGATTTAAAGTTACAGATAAACAGGTTTAATAATCACTTATGGGTTAACAATGTGTCAGCTTGTGCACGGGGTTGGGGAAAAATCTGCTACCAAAACCACCAGAACATCCAGTTTTGGTGCAAGCTTCATGCAAGGAGACTAGCCACAGTAACCAATTCATACCGCAGAAGGACTGGAAAGCAAAATGATAACGATAGGTGTTATCGGGAGGATTTGGGGGTGAAAGTGGGGGGGGGGGGGCTTTCAAGATGAAGCTCTCAAATAGGTGCATCCAAATAGCCCAAAGCAAAAAAAAAAAAAAAAGAAGAAAGAAAATCATAACTACATCATTCAAAGGAGAGTATCATTAAGGGAAGAGATAAAATATAAACAGCTGGAAAATATCATGGCAAGAGATAGAAGGTAGACAGCCCGTGCAACCAGCCCTGGTTGAGCAGACAGCGCATAATCTAACCAAAGACGCACAAACAGACACACAGGCAGGCAAACAAAAACAATAACAAAAGCACGCGCTTGCTGTCTTACACAGTGGTTTGTCAGTCGTTATGACCCAAAAATGCCCCACTCATTTTGGCTCAGCAGTTTACCCACTCATATTGATTCAGTTCTCCACTCATTATGACTAAAAGTTTCCACACTAAAATTGACTCAGCAGTTTATCCACTCATAATGACTCAGTTCTCCACTCATTTTGATTAACAGATTCCCCACTCAAATTGACTCGGCAGTTTACCCACTCATATTCTGTAGTCATCCTTATATGACCACCAGCTATGCACAATGCTACAATATATGTATGTGGAAGTGAATATGTCTTTGAGGCTAATTACATCCTCATTGACTCTGGAAATCATCCACACACTTCAGGGATTCCCCATGTGGTGAAACTTGTTGAGAACCCAGCATTGCACACTAAGCATGGATAAGTCTCTTGAGTCTCAGGCATAATTCTCTGGCTTTGACTTTGTTGACTGCATGCAGAAGGATCTCATTGTGGACTCAGTGATTGGCAGCGGAAGCTGAGAAGTGGCTCTGTGCAGGACGTGTCAATTCCTTGGGAGAGCCCAGAACCAGAGTACAGTATTTTAGCTCTGCATAGTTGGAGGGCCCCTTGGATGACGGGGAATGCACAGTATGCCACACACTCCTAGCTTGGGACCAGATGGTACGATCCTTTAAATACAAGCCAAGCTGGAGAAACTGGAGCTTATGACTTCAACTCAACACATTTGGGAATGGTAGAAGATCCACAGGAAAAGCCTAGATCTACAGTGTAGATAATACCAAGGAGCCCTCAACTTGGTATTGGCTGCTAAAGAGCGAGAAGCTCAGCAGCCCTAGTTCAACAACAACAACAACAACAACAACAACAACAACAACAACAACAACAACAACAACAACAACAACAACCCACTCATGTTGACTCAGTTCTCGCTCATTATGACTAACAATGTCCCCACTCATTTTGAATCAACAGGTTCTTACTCACTTTGACTCAACACTTTTGTCAGTCAATTTTTACTCCACAGCTTTCCATTCATTATACTCAACAGTTTCCCCACTAATATTGACTCAACAGTTTCCCCACTAATATTGACCCAGAAGTTCCAACTCTTTTCGAACTTTTTCTAGTCACAAATTTCTGACCACCCGATAATTACTCCCGCTGCAGTACCTCGCTTTTGAAATTTGTCTAAAACCACTATTCCTTCCACTCTACCCATTTATAACCCACTCATTCGTTACATCCACAGATTTAACCCACAAACATTACCACACCCATTTTAACCGACATCAAACAACACAAATATAAACTCTCAAAGCGCCAATGAACACAGACAAACAACACAGACAAAGGGCACATTTCCAAGAGCGCGCTTATTGGCTTTGTTCTGACACTTTAATTTGTCACGCTAACCTGCGTATAAACAACTGTTTACTGAGTATAAACAGCGCCGAACTGTTTACATAGCTCGGTCAGTCGATCAGTACCCTTTGATTCCATTGAGAATGTATACGCCTTAATGGAACTGTATATAGACCATAGATACGGTTTGACCGTTTGCTATTATTCGGCCACAAGATCTTTCATCTTTGGACCCTTGCCCTTAAATAACCAGTGCACCTTGTTTGAGCTTCAAGTTCGCTCGTTCGTTCCGATTGGCTTAGCAATTAGGGCGTTAGCTTTTCAGCAGCAAAGTTAAGAGCATAGGGCTTCAACAAACGTCTGCCAAATCTTCCCGTGCCATCCGCTCAAGGTCTGTCCATGTCTTCTTCATCCTCTTCATGTCTGTCTCTAGTTCTCTTCTCCATGTCTTCCTCTACCTCTCTTACCCTGTGGATTCTAGAACAATGACTGCCTTGTAATACTGTCAGTAGGTTTCTTTAATGTGTGTACTACTCATTTCCAGAGTCTTCTTCTCATTTCTTGTTCCATTGGCTCTTGTCTGGGTCTTAATATATTTTGCTCCCCTTTCGGGCCCCGGTAGCGTACGGGTGGCAGTAACTACTTCGGTTAAAAAAGTGAATCCTTTTCAGCTTGTATCAGATATATGTTTAAAAAAAAACAGCAACAACTCTCTAGAAGATTTCAATAAATTATGTAGAAATTATCGTATTTTCTAGCGTGTCCTGGCGTAATTTCTCACTGGCAGTAATTACACTAGATTGAAAACGGCAGTTTCCATTCTCGGGCTGATATTTTTTTATGGTATTTTTTGCATTTACATTAGTTCTCCCTTTTCTAATTTTGTTGTTTGTTTATCCCTGACGGAGACCTCGTGGCCGTAACGTTGACTATTTGTTTGATCTAATATGACATACACTACCTGTTGTCGTTAACTCCGCTGTCAATTTTATGCCCATGTGCAGGGTGATTGAAAAGTCTCTTTCTCTTTTGAAATTGTTATTTCTTTACACCCATTCACTGGCTTCCCAGCTCGGCAGTCCAGGGTTCGATTCCCAGTTGAGGCGGGATTTTTTAGACCGCAAACGGCTCCGGGGTCCACTCAGCCACTTGAATTGGGTACCGTAGCAATTCTGGGAAGGTTAAGGCGGCCGGCGTGACGCTGACCACATCACCCCTGATGTACCGATTGTCAAGAAAATAGGGGCCTAACACCATATTCCCAATATGCTTCAATGGGCGTGTGACGGGATCCTTTACCTTTACCCCATTCAACTAATTTATAGGAAACAAATGACGAGCTAAAGAGACTTGAATGTCATTTTATTATAGACAAAATTATGTCTCAGAGGCATTAAAGTTCAATGTGAGATTTCGCCTGCTCAACGCAGAACTTTATAAAGGGCAGTGATAAATAACAGCCCGGCTGAAAAAGGAGGAGGGCGGCCTGCATGCAGGCCGTAAGGAGGCAGTCCCTCCACCATGCAAAGGCACAACAGGCCAATCAACTGCTTGCTTTAAGGTAGAAGGATACCCAAAAATGTTTAAAAAAAATAAAAATCCAATAATTTTCATTTTCATGCTTTAAATCATCATCAACATGTTCTTGGACTAAAAATAATTTATAGAAGCTTAGAGATACTCTGGTTTGATAGGAAACAGTGTTTTTCTACACACACCCCCTTGAGTGATTTGCATAACAACCAATGTTTATAGTTGGTTACCATGTGAATAATAACCCAACATGAAGGTGCGAAATTGTAAAACTGCGAAATTATAATTATACTGAGGCAACAGGAAAAAGATATTTATAATTTTTCCACGGGGAATCACTCAACGATTTCTTATGAATTTTTCAAAAGTGTGTGTCTAGAAAGCTTTGATCGTAAATTTCAACATTTGTTACATGCATTGTGCATTTTCACCAACATCAACTCTATTTATTGCTAGTTTTATACTGATTCTGTATAATAGTAGTTAGCAGAGCTTCTTTTGTTCACAATGGGAAATAAGACAAAGACTGGGAGGCGTGTACACCAACAAACCGTTGCCTGAAAATGAGACACCTATTGTCGATAGTGAAGCTATAAAGCCTCACTGCTCCTCAGCAAAGAAAATAAGGGTCATAAAGGTCCAAGAAAGTGAAGGACAAGCTAAAAATGACAACAGAGGAAATGGGTTTATCCTTATGGATGTAAAACTACTGTTTGGGTTTTTATGCGCTAACTTTAGATGTGACAAATGTTATCAGTACTCACTGACCTGTGAGATCGTCGAAGAGACTCGGAATGGCTTTTGTCATGAAATCAGTATCAAGTGCACAAACTGTGCCAATTTCAATACTTCTGATGTTTCATCTTCAGCTACTCACAAACAAAGAAGTAAATGTGCGAATGGTGGCATTTATGCGTTCTATTGGGAAAGGCCACAGTGCATTGCAGAATGTTTCGATATACATGAACACAAGTCAACCCATGGCAAAGAAAGCATACAGGAGAACACTGCACAGGATCTATTCAGCAAGTAAGGACATTGCAATGGAAAGACCCCGAGAGCACTGAAAAGGGTATTCATAGACACTGCAGCTGCAGTAGAAGGAGACTTTTATTCAACAGGAGCTCATTAAACTTCGATTTGTGAGTTCTTTTTCTGTTTTTCTTTGTTTTCTCGGAATTGTCTTTTTAGCATAATTGGTAATCTTTGAAACAAGATATCTCTGGATCTGTACATTCAACTGACATGAAAATTAACACAGTTGGTTGTCATATAATCTTACAGATTCTGACCTAAAATGGATACAATTGAATTCAAAGTTTTAGTTTTATGACCATCATGCATATATAATGAGGCACAAATATCAAACATTCCAGAAAAATAAATTTTGAAAATTCATTAAAATTTAACCTTTTTGTCAATCTCTGTCATTTTAGTTCATGACCTCACGCTATATATAATGATTCAATTTGCCAAGTTTCAGTCAGATCCTTGTACAAATAACATAGTTATGATGTTTTAAAAAAGGTGTATAATTTATTCACTATGGCGGCCATATTGGATAGCTAATTTGCATAATTAATGAGGTCATTATGTGGACAAACATTTTAAGTCCATACTAACACTATACCCATGGTTGTTTGATTCTGAAAGGAAAATTTGAGTTTTTTACCCTGTCAAGGTATCCTTCTACCTTAATCGTGATTACGAGAACTACAAGAGAGAAAACCGGGCTGATTCTAAAGGCGACGAACTGGAACGGACTACGACTTATGGAACTTGGAACACAAGAAGTATAAATGGGAAAGAAGAGGAGCTGGTGGAAGAGATGAGGAAAGCAAAACTAGAAATCCTGGCTATAACGGAAACAAAGAAGAAAAGACAAGGAGTCATGGATCTCGATGGCAACACGATGCTCTACAGTGGTGTACCCACATCTGAAAGAGCTAAAGGGGGCGTGGGTTGCATTGTGGCCAAAAACCAAAAAGATAGTACCAAGGGATGGAACTTTGTCTCGGAA
The DNA here is from genome assembly GCA_024509875.1 of Oreohelix idahoensis. Taxonomy (NCBI): domain Eukaryota; kingdom Metazoa; phylum Mollusca; class Gastropoda; order Stylommatophora; family Oreohelicidae; genus Oreohelix; species Oreohelix idahoensis. Next base: position 306,068 of record JAMPIV010006036.1, read on the forward strand.
CGCATTATGGTTGTACAAGTAAAGGAAGGAGAAACCATAGTCAACCTGGTCATAGTGTATGGGCCAAATGAGGATGAGAGAACAGAGGTCAAGGAGGAATTCTTCGAGCTGCTTCAAAGGACAGTGGATGACTGCCTAGATGAAATTATCATGCTCGGAGATTTCAATGCCAGAGTTGGAAATGACCATGCTAGATGGGGTGGAGTTATCGGAAGATATGGAGAAGATACTCTCAATGACAATGTAAAGCGACTCCTTAGATTCTACAGTGAGCAGAATCTGATCATTACAAACACAAAGTTCCCCCATAAGCGCATACATGCACACACTGGATGTGAACCAACAAAGAATGAGAAGTCAGTGATCGACTATGCCATTGTTAGGGTTAGGAGGAGCTCATTCAAATATGTCCGGGATGCTAGAGTCTGGAGGGGGCTAGAAGTGATAACTACCTACTTACAATCAAAAGAACAACTGAAAGAGTTGCTCAGCCTAGGAACTGCCCAATATCACGCAAGAAATTAAGTAAATGAACGGGAGAAATGAGCATTAAGACCTACAAGCTGAGAGAGCCAGAAGTGAAGACCAGAATTCAGGGGCTTATTACTGCAGCGGTGAGCAACACAGAAGAACAACCTGATGACTTGGAAACCCTCTGGCTTAAATTCAAGGACATCATAAAGACAGCTGCTGCAGAAGCATGTGGTGAAATCCGACTTGGGAATAAGAGAAAGAAGACACCTTGGTGGACAGAGGAAGTCAAAAAGAAAATAAGAGAGAAGAAAATGGCATGGAAATAATACTTAGGAGCTAAAAACACAACAGGACAAATGGAGAAATATAAAGAAAATGTGACACTCAGAACAGAAGCAAAGAAAAAGGTGCTAGCAGCAAAACAGAAGTCCTGGGAAGAATTTGGAGAAAAGCAAGAAAAAGATGTGCAAGAAAACCAGAAATTGTTCTATAAGACCCTAATGAACATGAGGAAGGAAAAACAATGCCCTCTCAAATTTATAAAGGACAAGCAAGGCAAATTGCTTACTGCCCCGAAGGAAGTAATGGAAAGAATATTTCTCAGAACTCCTTGATGGTGAGCAAGGTCAAGCATCAGAAATGATAACCACTAGTACAGAAGAGAAAGCCAATGATGGTGAAGATGACATAAAGATGGAAGAACTGAAGGCAGCACTGGAGAAAATCAAGATGGGCAAAGCAGCAGGGCATGATGGTATAACACCAGAAATGGTTAAGTACATGGGAGCATCAGGCGACCTATTACTCTTAAGGGTCCTACAGGCAGCGTGGCGCAACAAGACAATACCAAAGGATTGGGAGATTGCCATCATAACACCAATTTTCAAAAAGGGTGACAAACGACAATGTGGAAACCATAGAGGCATATCCCTTCTCAGTGTTCCTGGTAAAATCTACTCTAGAATCCTAGAGCAGAGACTCCGACGCCTAGCTGAGCCACAAGTGGATGAGGTCCAGTGCGGATTCCGAGCAAACCGAAGTACTCAAGACCTAATCTTCACACTCAGACAGCTGAGTGAAAAGGCCATTGAGTATAAGAGTGAGATCCATCTTAGTTTCATGGATCTGGAAAAGGCGTTTGACAGGGTCCCCTGGAGCAAACTTTGGGACTGTTTGGCAAAGAAGAATATTCCAGCACCTCTGATTCATGCTATACAGAGCTTCTACAAGTCTTGCAGAAATTATGTGAGGACAGCAAACCATAAATCAGAAGAGTTACACCACTGGTGTAAGACAAGGTGATATCCTGTCACCTTATCCTTTCATACTCCTCATGGACGATGTCATCAAAGCATGTAACGAGAGAACAAGAAAGTATTCAGTGGGGTACTGGAATATGAGACAGGTCTGTATTTCAGAGCTGGCATTTGCTGATGATGTTGCCCTGATTGCTAAATCAGAGGCACATCTCCAATCCAACCTGCAAGTCTGGAAGGAAGAGCTGGAGAAGAGAGGGATGGTCATAAGCAGCTCTAAAACAAAATTCATGGTGATATCACGAGAAGAAAGAAGACATCAGATTAAGCTGGGAGAACAGGTCCTGGAGCAGGTCGACCACTTTAAATATCTCGGAGCTATTATAGACCGAAAGGGAGGCATCAAAGAAGAGTTGGCCACTCGAAAAGCAGCAGCTGGGAGACTTTTTCAGACCATAAATCGAGGATTCCTCAACAGGAGAGAGATTGCTAAGAAAACGAAGATGGCTGTATACCGCTCCACCTATGTCCCAGTCTTGACATATGAATGCGAGTTATGGGCAATGACTACAACCCACAAAAGCCAGATCCAAACCTCAGAAATTAGGTATCTGAGGAAGCTGGTTGAAGTAACAAGAAGAGACATGGTCCACAACCAGACGATACGTCAAGGCCTAAAATCCCACCCCCTGCAGACCCAAGTAGAACAGTCCCAACTAAGATGGTTTGGCCATGTCTGCAGAATGGGAGAAGATCGGCTACCACGACAAGCATGGGAAACAAAAAGCCAGGGATCCAGACCCCCAGGACGACCCAGAGTCCGCTGGGAGGACAACATTAGACAATCTTTGAAGGACCGAGGACTAGAATGGAACCAGGCCAGGAGGAAGACAGCCGATATGATAGTCTGGCGCTCTCTCTTCCAAACCTCTACACCTCACGGTAGACGATAAACGACTAAGTAAGTAAGTAAGTAATAAATAACTTTATAAAGGGCAGTAATATTTGCTGTCAGTTGTAGCGTCCATTGATTGGTCAATTTATATTCAATTTTATTTTGTTTCCCCGCGAAAAAAAAAATACAACTTATTAGTAGTCAAATTATAGATATTGCCCCTTATGTTGACATTTTGTTTTCTATGAACATCCAAAAGATACAAAGGTTGTTCCATTGCAGATACTGCCGTAGAACAGTAAAGTGTTATAGACTTCACTGTACTAGATCTCGCATCGAGAAGTGGGGTGATAGGTTTCCTTCCTCGTTACCTTTTCCTTCCCTAACTCAAGTGCAAAGTTAGGTACCCGATTTACAGTTGGGTAGACTGAAGCGTGTCGATACCGTGAATTGAACCCGGCCCCTTTGCCGCTAGAGACTAGAGCTCTAACCACTCTGTCAAATGGACGCTCAATAAATACAAGTGAGGATATAAACGATTACAATTTAGGAGGTCACTTTTCAATCACCATACACATCTCAGTGTCATCTGTCCATTTGAAGTGACTGTCACGAGTGGTTTTCACGTGTCTGCCTAAGACAAGACAAAAGTCTGTGTGAAGTCTGAGACAAGACAAAAGTCTGAGTGACGTCTGAGAAGATAGATGAGTTATGGTGTTGAATGTGGGTAGAGTGGCTTATAGTTATCAGAAGTAAAGAACAGATACTGACTCACCATCCTACCACGCAATGACTATGTTTTAACTACTGTCACATTGCCCCTCTCTCTTATTGGAGATAAGGTTTAGTACACATAAGTGACTCCACAAACAAATCGAGTTTAAGTACTGATAGAAAGTAGAATGTGATCCGCTGAGTAATTTTCGAGTTTATTAACAACCAGGAAAAAAACCTGTGGTAAAACTTGTAAATATTAATCACAACATCAACCAACAAAAGTGCATGTGTCAATGTAAGATACCGTCAGGCTAGTAATCGAAATAATAAAGGCTTAATCATTCCAGATTTATACTCCCAAGTGGATGTGTGTTACCAACAGATTACTGGTGGCAATGTATGTAGTGATTATAATATTTATTTGTCTGAGGGAAAGTATTTGTTTTTAGAATCAAAATGCTTTCCTGGTCAAAGATATATCACCCATGATTGATTGATACTTTTGTTATATGGGTTATCTCCCCTGGATATCGAATTTGGCGTATGAATCCAGATTTCGTTAGTCTGTGCCTTGTTGGGCCAGAAACAGATTGTTCTTGCTTAGGTTTGTGCAGGAATGTTTATGGTCCGAGTCTATGTTTACTCCGTGTCTATTTTAGACGATTCGGTCTTATATCGTGATATCTTTGTATGTCTAAGTGGGACTATTTTTCCTTGTACTGAACTATGGGGTCAGGCAGTTTCTGCGCATGCGAAGAGGAAAAAGGGTCTTCCGTGATGATGGAATGCCTGGTGAATGCCATGTCGGAGACCAGTCCGAAGTTTGTTGATCGCTGTGATCTATTATGGGGAAGAAGATAGTTTCTGATATGATTATTAAGTCTATGAGTTCCCCAGTGTTTATTCTGTAACGCCAGGAGAGGGCGTATGTGTTCTGCTAGTGTATTTCTCATGCCCAGGTAAAAGAACTTTTTACTGAACTTTTCCTTGCTAGGCTTAGATGGGCGGACGTCTACATGATGATTATCTATATCAATACGTCGGGATGACATGTTACCTAGCAGCACTGAATATGATTGTATGCAGCAGTTATGATGAAAGAATATGCTAATTCTTGTAGAAAACATTTGTGTTCATGAACAAAGCCTTTATTGAAGCTTTACTATGCATTTGTATAGTGAGTAATGCTCACTGGAACCAGAAGCCATTTTGGATTCTATATTTTTTGTCGATCATCGATCAGAGAACAGGGATCCCCCTTATTATCAGGTGATGATTAAGAGATCACAGTTATAAAGAAAACCCAATACTGGTGGGTTAACATTGTCTTCATAAATATTTGCTGAACTTTACCTAAAGGAATCTTCGCTAGAAAAGAGGTTCTGTCTAGGAGTCATGCTTGAACATTATTTATTAACTGACATGCTCGGTCAGTAAGGCCTGATGATTATATTTATAAACAGTGGAAATCTAAGTGCTTGTCTACGGACGTTCCATTGTAATGTTCTTCAACATGAATGCCAACTTAAGATTGTAGACCATTGATCAACTGTATGATGATACATGTCGACCTGTTTTCCTGTAACTATACCCGTACTGTCCAAGTGTGTGCGTCCAATTAAACAGTATGAAACGACCACAGTAGTCTGCATCATTAACTTCTAACTACGTGTGAGTGAGTGTTTGATCTTCTAGTCAACTCTTCAGAACAATCCATGCATTCGCGTACTGACACTCACATTAACACTCATAGTCAACATTACATCCTTGTCGGGGCCTCATTACATTTTGGGACAAGGTGACCTGTATGCCCTACACTGTGCCGGTTTTGAGTTGACCATCTACACCAATACCAGCTTTATTAACATTGTGACTGGACGAGCAATATCACAAAATAGCACTTATCAACGTGGTGGCCGAAAATCAGACCTCATCAATGTGCTGCCTATTCCTTCAGCAGGGAACCCTGAAATAATGAAGTTCCTACCTACACAACAAAGCCGCTGACTTTTTATTGTCAGCAACAGCTAATAAATTCAACTAACTGTCCCTGCCTTCAGTTATTACCACTTCCCTCTCAAACACTTTTCTGATTGCACTCCTCCCCCACCAGTCCTTTCTCCTTTGGCACACCGGCGTTAATACTCCGCTTGGGTTACAGCTAGAAGGCGAATAGCAGCAGGAGAAATGGTAATCCTCTTTTCTCCCAGCTTATGCTGCTAAATTCGTGGACAGAAACACACAACTCCACTCTATAAATCTCTTTCGAAGAGAATTTTTCAGGACAAATGCTGAGTCTTTTAAAATATACCAGTGCATTGTAGATCCGAGATCTAAGGGGCGACGCTGAAGGCGCTCAGGTTTAATTATGCATTGGAGGTAATCCCACCACTAGCCGGCGCAGGCCCAACCACGCTTGTGAAGGCGTGTGATTTTACGGGCGATGTATGCCGTAGACACCAATGGAGCATGGGCGCTTCACTTCTTGGCGAGGTGGCGTTAACAAATATTCATAGTAAGGGAAATTACCCGACTGACCCCATAATAGGGAGTCGGACTGATAAGAAATTCCCTCGTTGGGGACATCCCGACGTAAAGGGGTAACTGGTTTATCCGGCCTTTATATAGGAAGGCAGAAAAGTAATTCCAGGCTGATGGCTCAGATCTCTGTCGGAGTGAACCGGGTGTTACTGTAATAAAACGTAGTAAAAAACACTTATCTAGTCAAAATAAATCATTAAATGTTACAACATTAAACAAAGCCAGTGCATACACAGGTACAGTTTAACTTATATACAACCCGTCCCTTCTCAATATTATCTGCTGGCCAGGGCTGACCTGGTCCCACAGTTTTATCACTCCCCCTTCCTCTCACTAACCGTTAACAAGACAAGCGATCAAATACGGGCCGGTCAGGCGTCCTGCTAACCTCTCAACTTTGCGTAATCAGGTTACCCGCTACTGGCGCTGGGAGGTTTTTTTTTTTGTATGTAAACAAACCTGGCCGTTAGCTGGCGCAGAACTGACCTTATAACAATTGTCAGTCTGGCCTAACGCACAGGCCTTTAAAACACAATCGTCAGGCTGGCTGTAGTACATTTAATCTCATTACATTTATAAGCATCTATATGACTCAACATAAAAGGCTACTGTTGGGAAATCTTTAACTGAGTTAAAAGTAACCATACAGTACACAAGTAATCAATTAAAACAACCTTACAGGTAGAACAAAATGTATACACTACAGAGGCAGTAAAACCAAGAAAATAGCTTATTGTTAAACTCTGTGTTAACCATCGTTCTCTAGTGAAACCGGTTAGATTTATGAACACTTTGTGAATAAGGGGGTTCTCTAGCCGAGCTTCCGTGTAGCACAACTGTTGGTCTTTGAAAAACCCCGTAGTGGCACAACATATTTTCCACAGAAAAAGAGAAAATACTATTATAGCTCCTGGTGTTTGTTGAGCGATGGCCGGACTATAAATTACTAGAACCCGCTATGATTGCTTACTCTGACTCGTTATAAATCCCAAGAATAAATTACTAACAAGTCATTTAAGAATGCTTACCAAGATTTGAGGAGAATATTCCTCACTAATTTGATAGCAAACTGCACAGGGGTCTCTACCGCTCAAGACAGGAATTTTAGGACTGAAGCAATTTAGAGACAGAAGTAGACTGTATATATAATAAGAATAGGGCACATATGTTCAAGCGTGGGCTAACACGTGCATTGACATCTGCGTAGAGAATGCCGAAAACAATAGTAATAATTGCCCAGAGAATTCTTCCTGGCGACTCGCTTCAAAAGACTTAGGCGTAACAGGGTGAAGATTGTTACGCATAGAGAATCCAAGAATTTCCCTGGCATCAAAGCACAGAGAAGTCTACGTAACCGTCATCTCAACAACGCAGGTGTCTCGGACAAGTCGCCAAATCGCTTCTTCGCCCGGGCTGCCACTTAACATGACGGAACTCCAGGAACAGTTTCCCGTGCTTTCGTGCAAAAAAAAAAAAAAAAAAGAAAGAAACCCCCAATATATGGCGTAATAGGCTCTACCCGCCGGCACACGAAACGCAAGAGCTTCCCCTTGTGTCAAAGACTCGGGAACCTTTTGCCGCTCCCTCTCAAACTGAGTGTCAAGCTTCTGACTCGTGGTCAAAAGAGCTTTCATGACGGATGCCGCTGTTCCCGACGAAGAGTCTGGGACGCGTCAATTATCTCCTACCAACATTACAGACTAAGGGGAAGGAACCTATCGGATAGAGGTGACAGCCAGTTACCCCGCTTAAATCTAGAGAAGAACGAAAAGAAGTGAAATGGCGTGCCGAAAATCAGAAAGAAATAAGGAGGGATGGTAGCTTCATCCTAGTGCCCAACATTTATAACCCATTTTGTCAGAGTGACCCAGATAATTGATTTCGTATTAGACTTTTCTTCCAGAGATTCATCGTTGTCATTAATTGGTGCATAACACTGGATGATGTGTATCGTTATATTCCCTTTGGCAGTTTTGAATTTTGCTGATATTATTCTGGGTCTCAATGCTTCCCATTTTTCACTTCCTTCTGCGTTTCATGTATTAGTTTTATTACTACACGTTTACTATGGTATGCGTTGTCTTATTCGTGTCTTGACGAGGACATCATTTCTCATTTGTTCAGTTTCTTTCAACATGTTTCGCTAAGTCTCATAAAGTATATTTCACAGTTTCTCATTTCCGCTGCCTAGTGTCTTCCTTTCTGTTCAACGTGTGTGTCTGTTAATTACCTATAGCCATGTTTTCCGTTCGCTTCTCCGTGTGTCTCTGTCACGTAGTGCAATCACCACCTTTTCTCATCTGTTTCTTTCCTAATACCTGGTCACTCAATCCGCTCTTATTTCTAGAAAATCGACAATTTTTTGTAAAAATCAATAGTACTCTCATTCCCCTAAAATGTATAACTCTTGCTATGTTCAGTTTTTATTACGTGGCACAGTTTCTCTTCTGTCCGTCTCCCGTGAACTTTTGACCAACGTATAGTCGACCATGAAGGCAATGTTACTGGCGCATCAAAGTGCCAAATGACAACCTTGTGGTCTGACTGTCAGGAAACGGATGAAGTTAATGGGGTTTAAGAGAAGAAATAAAACAGTTCCCAACCCCAGCCTACAAATTGTGCTGGAAACAGACATGTAGCAAAATGGGGTGGGCTGCTTTAACAGTTTGGCCAGGAAAAGCAATTTAGGCACCATTCTCTCGCTAGCAGCCAGCTGCCTGGACATTATTGCCCCAAGCAATGTGGAAGAAATATCCATCTAAAACAGCATTAGGTTCAATTGAGCGAGTACGTAGATCTAATATCGTTCATTTTATAACATTAATATTAATCATATGTTTATCTATAGTTTACTGCTTCAGTATTTAGATAACGTTTAAAACGTTTTTTTTCATTGTAACAATTAGTTAATGGTCCTTGATTTGTTTACATGAGAATACTAAACTATGTCTACTGAAGGTTCATCAATGAACTATCATTGTTATGTTTTGATGTATTTATATGCATGTATTCAATGCTATGATTGTACTATCAGGTTTTATGAATTACTTTATAAGATTATACATTTCATTTATTGGCAATGAGTAGAACCAGAAACATCGAATACTGATTGTAACACGAGATTCGATTTATTGCAATACTTTGGTGACCATGGTTGATATTAAGCTAACACTATGCGCTACGAAGGACAATTAGTGACCATGGCTTACTGTAGATGTGGTAGATGTCTTTTAGGATATGGCTGATTTATTGACTTATGCAAGACAGTAAACAACCTTGTGGTGTGCAGTATGCTTACATAGTATTTGTCTCACCTGCATAAACTGTAGAGTCAGCAGAATAAAAACACGTTGTCACGGGATTTGCCTCCCCTTTGCTCTTCAGTAGTGGTCCAACAGTGGCCAAAACTCAAGAGTATCTAAAATGGATCTTCAAAGGTGTATACCTTCGCACAATATTACTCTAGGCAAAGTTGTAGATAGGAGGATAATGATGCTTCTATCTAAAGGGACTCTTCACAAGATAATTCAGAGGTCAAGAACAATGTTGCATAGGGCAGAGAACTTTTAACTTATATCTGATCCGGCACCTTTTGTTAAGTTTTAAGCACTGGTGTGGCTTGTTCGAGCCCCCAGCTTGTTTAATCCAGCGAAATTCCTGTTATAAGTATTTTTGGCTCTGTGGCTGTAACTGTATGTATATATATTAAAGATTCTCGATCATACATACGCTCTTATATCTATAAGAACTGAATCAACTATAAATTTATAAAATAACATATAACAAATTTAATAATCAATTAGTCTCTAACAAATTAAAATAAATATAGATGAAGATGATTTTAGGGGGTTAAGAAAATGTTTTCATCGAGACGTAATTGGGGACTGTTGGTTATTGTCCGTTGCTTTCGCCTGTTAACAAAACTTAACTTGTGGAGTACTGCAATGGTTGGTTGTCGAGTCTTTCGTGATGAGGGCTCTTCTCTAAGGCGTCTCTATGAACTCTACTCCTAATGTCAATGTCGGTGTCTTCACAACGTGTTCACTGTAGGTAGTTGGTGTCGACACCAGCTCTTGAATCAGAAGATTGTGGCGAAGACTCTTACTTCAGACTGGTCTCTTGTAAGTGTAACTTCGTACCACGAACTTTAGACAAAGTAAAAAGAACAAATGCCTTTGCTAAGTACATTTGTGGGCTCAAGATTAACAGGCGCATTGTCTCGCTGTGCACCCACCAATGTTATCCTTTCTGAGTAATTAGATTTTTTGAGTATACACAGCGTAACTCAAGGAATATGATTAGGAATCACCAATATTCTTCTGGGTATTTTAATGGGAAAATATGTGCTTGGACAGCGCGAGTGCAATGATTTGTGCTTGAACTACAATTAACAAGGTAAATATATCTCACAAAATGATACTATACCCTTTTATGCACATGTGATAAAATCATCACTCTTCACTGCTCCATTCGGAGTATGTGATTACCTCTACTTTCACTTTCTTGAGCGAATTAGCATAAAGCAAACACCAGTGATTGCTGTAGTAGTTTATGAACATACTATTTTCATGTGTTGAGGTTGCCAGCCTCCTATGCTTTGTATCACCACTTAGCAAGTACAGATATGTCAAATTAACATTGTAAAATAAATGTTCACGACTTACTCTAAATAACTTTGGAACACAATCTCCTGCTCAGTAGAATGGACGCAGCAACTTTGATTAGCTGCTTCGAACCTTTGGTCTGGGGTAGTTTCAGAATCCCTTTTTTTAATTTTTGCTTATGATTCATTAAGTTTCTAGTCTTTGTATTTAAAATTGCGGGTTCTCTTTTAAGTTATAAAGACGCCCAAATACTTCGATCTGTCACTTTTAATTTTGGAATTCTTTGTCCGATCTTTCTCTCTGGCTACTGGGAGATGTTACTTGACGTTGTTGAAAATGCAGTCTGATTTGTGTCTCCGAATTTGTTAGGTTATATTCTCATTTCCTACAAGCTTCCACATTTCTATTTCAGACCAGTTTTCCAATGAGTGCTAAGTTTATTTCAGGCTCTCGATTTAGACCAATCCTGTCTCTTTAGTACCATGTGGGTCGGTGTGTTAAATCATTATTGTCCCCCGCGTGTTTTAAAATGGTTACCACACTGCACTGGCGATCGGGTGATCCAGGTTCTAGCTCTGGCGAGGACATTTGAAAGAGTGTCATCGACGACTGACTGGAATAACCTGAACGGCTCCTGAGCCGACCAAGCTCTAATGGGTACCTCCGAAATCGGCGAGTATCTGCCTGAATGGCGAGAGGACACATGCCATTGTACAGGGAAAAAGGGATACTCACGTAACATCATTCTTAGGTTAGACATAAGAACCGGATATTTTGCCTCGAGTAATAGAGGGCGTACGATAAAAAAATATGGCAGTAATACTTCCGATTGCATTTGTACAAACTCACAAACATATCGGTGAACTTATTTCCTGGCTAATACCTTTCCCACCATAATCTCCCCAGACGGGTTATCTGTATTATTGATGAAGAGATGGTCCAGCGGAAGTATTACATCATTATCACCTGTGTTTACGTACATCTCCCAGACGAATTTCTTAGACAGACAATCTTGCTTTCTTTCCGTCGATCGTGCGAAAAACCACTTTGTGTCAACAATGACCGTCTCTATCAAAGGTGGATAGACAACTTGATAAAAGTGTTATCCGCTGACCTTTCTAATTAGCCTTGTAATACTACGATTCACATGGTTAAACGTAAACAAGTCTGGGAGTGACTAGGCAAAAATGTAGGTGGACAAAATATGCTAAATAATAGAACGATGAGTGAGGAGAATTAAGAAATAAATTGATAAAACAGAAGAGAACGAAATGATGTAAAAGGTTACAACTGATTTCATCACACACATATTGGTCTTTACTGTGAATTCTGATGGACAGGCCCCCAGAATGTGACGGATAATTTAGAGGAGAGAGACCGATTGCATAAAAGAATAAAAGATAATATCTAGATGATAAGATTTCAGTCTGCAAGTTCAATGAACTGTCTCCACGGGATTTAGTCTACTACAAAACGTTAATTCAAAGATAATTCTGGTGAAAATAAGTGAGATATTTTTGGACGATAAATTCCTTCTCAGAAATCCTACAAAGGACTATACAGAGTATATAAAGTTAAGAACGGAGATTTGGTGCCCCGTCCACATTAAAAAATATCCTAACACAAGAATACGGTATTGATTACGGCTCAGTCCTCGGGGTGTAGATTCATTAACAAAAATATACAGCCCACTTAAACATTGCAATAAAAAAAAAATAACAACAGACTCGTTTATGTTAACTTTTTTATTTACATGAGGTTAGATTATCATAATGTACCAGCGAAAAAAATGTATTGTATTGTGATTTTAAAAAAAAATATGATCACTTGTACCAGATGAACTTTTCTGTCGTGGTTTTGCTTGGTAGGTGAAACACTAATCTTCCTTATTAGATGGATGTAGCTTCTGTGATTTGTTCTCCTGCTAGGTTTATGATTCTCTTTTTGGACTTAATGGGTTGCTTCAAGGCTTTGTCTGTCCCAGCTCTTCAAGATTGTTACGGATAGAATTAATATGTTATAATATGTTGCTACACGCAGGCATATATCCATTGATTAGAGGAGATATAGCTGTCTGTAGAGAAAGTCATTTTTTATGTACGATTTTTCCCTTATATTGAAAGCCGCAAATTTTGCTACGTCACCGGTCCCTGATTTTATTGTGGCATTGTTATCTCGGAGGCCGCCACGTATTTGTATTTTGCCGGATGGTACCTTAACTTGCCCAGAAGTTACTACCATGTCCAGGCAGTATTTTTATTACGAATAATGCATCTAAGTTATTTCTGCCGCATTGCTTGGGTTATGGTGATCTACAAGAACCTCTAGACACAACGGCCAGAATTGAAGGAGAGGAGAGAATTGTATCTTTATTACACTGCCACGTATTATGATGCCTATAACTGAGATGTATGGACGGACGATTTATTGTGAAGAACTACACTATTGAAACATACTTCTATTCATTCATTCATTCATTCATTCATAACTCTCCACTCCCAAAGGAGCATAGGCCTTCACCAAACACATGCCAAGTCCTCCTGTCACGTGCCATCATCTCAAGTTCTTTCCACATTCTCCTCATCATTTTCACCTCTGTTTCCAGCTCTCTTCTCCATGTGCTTCTTGGTCTACCTCTGCCTCTGTTGCCCTGAGAGTCTCCAGAACAAGGACTGCCTTGTAATGCTATCAACAGGTTTCCTCAGTGTGTGTCCTATCCATCGCCATCGTCGTCTTCTCATCTCTTGTTCCACTGGCACTTGTCTAGCTCTTGTCCTCAGTTCCACGTTGGTAACCTTTTCCCAGACTTTACCAAGTAATTTATATAATATCTCTGTAGCCGCGTCGATATCTGCTTTGATGGCCTCTGCTGGAATGCCATCAGGTCCAGACGCTTTTCCATCTCTTAGGCTTGGGAGTAGCGCTGGTATAATGGTTACTATGTTGCGCTGGCGATCAGGTGTTCAAGGTTCAAGCCCAGGCGTGTGCATTTGAAGTTGTGTCATCGACCGGGATTTTGACTGAATAACCTGAACGGCTCCAGAGATAAACCCTCTGTGGATGGGAAGGAGCGAAGCTCCTGACCGGGTTGGAAGGAAAGTCCACAGGCTCCTCAGCCTCGCAATGACATGTCATTGGGCCGAAAAGTTGAAAGCCGAAGTGCCGCTGGTTAAGAAAAAAAAAAAAAAAAAACCAAATCTAGATTTAACCCTGTCGAAGGCCCGCGTCGGCGTTCACTTTTTCCGCTTTTAATTTAGGTGGGATTTTAATGCTGTTTTGATTTTTCCGAGACAAAATGTTGACTTCCTCGTCAATTACCAAAGATAATGATTTCCCACTGCCTTAATTACATGTATTTGTAGTCACTGTTCGAATCCCAAAAGAGAACTTTTCCGTTCAAGCCATTAATCATAAAGTTGTAGCAGAATTACTTCTGTGCGATTCATAATCTGTCATAAAGACACTAGTTTACATGGCAATTTCAGAGCGTCTTGTCCGTGTCGCTACAGCATAATATAAGTTGGATACCACTGAATTTGAATGTTGTGATTGAGCAAGCAATGTTTGTATTTCATGAACTGGGTGCAACACGTGCATTGAATGTTTATGATGTTTTGTATTATGCGTTCACTGTTTTATGTTTAATGAATGAATACATATCGCATTAAATTCAACAGAACGTCAAACGCTCAATATTCAAGTCAATAATAATTTGTTCAAACAAACCAAGAAGTACATGTATCTCGGTAAAACATTCATAAAGGACGGCAGAATGAGAAAACAAACAACGGAAAACGTGTGAAAATGCTATTGCAAGTGATTATAAACTGACGCCAGTGTTTAGCCAACAAAACATCACTATGGCAATAAGACAACAGCCGACTGGCATACACGATCTAGTCTCTCCATAACTGTTGGTCACTGTCTACTGGATTCTAAACATTCTTCTATATAGACACATCTTTTGTGGCTTCCAGTAAAACGTGATAACCTTGTTTGTTTAACTAATGGAATATTTGCTAGACTGTGTTCATGTGCGTACTCACGGCTGACCATTTGTACTGTGTAACCACAAACACAGTTTGGAGTAGTGAAAGATCAGTATAAAATTGTTGTGGGTGTCTTCGGGGCGTGCCACGTGCTAATTGATCCTTATACTAAGGACATTGACTGGAACGAGAGAGATCTAGGGGCTCAAACTCTATTTTTAGCTAGAGTGCTTCCGTGACACTTCAAAGTGCATCACTCTTGTTTGAAAGATACACATAGGGGCGGGCTGAACGTTGGACATTTCGGGCCCTACCAGAGGGCCCAGAGCTAGGATTTATAACTTTAGGACCAGTAATCAGTAATCGGGAACCAATAACTCTGTATTTTGCCCAAGTGCCCTGAGCATCTCAGTCCGCCCTTGGGTATACACTACTTGCAATCCAAACATTTCTGTTAGCTCTAAGATATATAGTATGGCTGTATTGTTGTATTTCTCAGCTAGGGCACGCTTTTCCTCTTCGTTTTATTCTTTTTCTTCGTCGCTTCTCTCTTAGCTCCTTATGGAGCATCAAGCCACTACTGTAGCTGATCACTGCAGGTAGGCTGCATCAACGCATGCATGTGCTCTGACGGTATTGCCTCCCCTGCTTTGCAGTAGTGGTCCAACAGGGGCTAAACTCTAATATGGTCTTCAAAGGTGTCTACCTTCGCACAAGATTATTCTTGGCAGATTTGTAAATAGAAGGGTAATGACGCTCCTATCTCAATAGCGTGTCCACAAAATATTCAGATAAGCGAAAACAATGCTGCATTGGCTGAGCACGTTAATTCTAGAATCTACAGATAACTTTTGTGAAGAATTAAGCAATGATTAATCTTACCTCGTTCAAGCCCCACCTCTGATTTACTCAGTGGAATTCTTAATATTGTGGTATAGCTCGGTTTATAGTGTGTTTAGTAAATTGACTGAGACAAACATGCAGTACATTTGAAATGATTAAATCGAAGTTAAATTTGTAAAATTACAAATAACGAAATTTAATAATCACTTAAATTTTAACAGTTTGAAAATAATTGAATAGTTTAAAAGAAAGGGTTCATCATTGATTGATAGTAGATCCTATGACAAAGTTCACTTTGTCAGCTGATATATTGCACTTAGCTGCCAGTGGGTGTTTCTGCTCCCGCTGGGTTGGTTCTTTTTACACTGCTCACGCTCGTCGCTGGTCTTGGTTGTATGGTGTATCTCGTTCCCCGGTGTGTCAGGGAGAGTCTACAAAGTTGGTCCCTCTTCTTAAAGCTCAGGCCACTGTTCCCTTTTTGTTCCAGAGATAGTACCCTTCAACTGGTACCACCACCAATAACTATGGTAAAAGAATAGAAACGAAACGCTCTTTTGTTTGCGTTTCCCGACACATACTTATGTGTCCCCTTTCTTATTCCACCATCCCATTTACTCAGAATTCACCCTCGATGAGAATTAACTTTAATCCCTCGAGAGAAAACTTTCTTTACATTTAAATTGAATAGCTTGTATAGTTACTTTACTTGTAAATGAAAAGTATAATAGTACAGATAGAATATGTTTACATTTACATTTCCACTGATTGAAAAGTGTTGACACTATAAATTGAATATGTTTTCATTTATGTTTACACTGATTTGAAAAGTTAGAAACTTCCATTAATTGTAAAGTGAATATGCTAACATCGACATTTACACTGGTTTGAAACTGTAAGAATTATAATTAAAATGTACATCATTTCTATTATCTTTCCCTCCCTGCTCCATGTGGAACTTGGGACTACTGATGCGTTTAATTCTCCTTAAGAAACTAGCAATAAAGCAGTCACCAGCCCGTGCAGTGGTCGTTCATGAAATCATCATTC
The DNA here is from genome assembly GCA_024509875.1 of Oreohelix idahoensis. Taxonomy (NCBI): domain Eukaryota; kingdom Metazoa; phylum Mollusca; class Gastropoda; order Stylommatophora; family Oreohelicidae; genus Oreohelix; species Oreohelix idahoensis. The sequence goes on from JAMPIV010006036.1 coordinate 322,434, forward strand.
TATGCGCTGAGGTTGCCAGCCTCAAATGACTGGGACATCCACTAGCGCTTTTCACATATTAATATTCACATGGTTGTATATACATATTAGTTCACATGTTAGTAATGACAATATAGAATGTAAAATGACAACTTACGCCAATCCTGGCTCACAGACATTTTGCTCAGATGAATGAAGTTAAGGCACTAGCCGATGCCGTTTTACACGTGTACTTGGGGTCTTTAATTTTATCTTTAATTTCCTCTCTGACTTGGTGTGGTCAGTTTCCTCAGATATTCCGGGTTTCCTTATTTAAACTGATAGAGATTTCCCGGGCTGTTTTGTAAGTCCTGATAAATACTCCAATAAAAGGCGTCCGGTCTGATAAAATGGAAATCTTAATTCTAGGCATCACTCTGGCAAGGTCTGGTTGTGTCGACTTGGCAAGCGATCTTCACGGTAAATTTGACTGACTGAAGCGTCAGGTTATATTCACTGCCCTGCCACGCTCTGTTTGATATGGAGATACACACAATCTCCAATCTATTCAAACATGCTGGTTGCGGGGGGGGGGGGGGGGGCGATTTCAAAATATTCCTGACATGGAAAAATTTTGAAAGTAATTCAGAGGTCACCTCTCCCAAAAATGGCGTGGTGTCGTAAATTTTTAAAGATAGGTCAGAAGAAATGTATGGTCCCGTCTGAGCAGACGTGATAGTGGTAAATACGTGAGAATAAAGGTGTAAAAAATAGATTTTCACGAGGGAATAGTGTAAGAGGAAGATCTGTTTCTGGAATGAGTAGTTTCTCTAGTCCAGCCTATCTATACGACTATATTTTAATATAAGACAACTTTTCTCTCCCTATATGAAATATAAGTTACACTAAACACACCTACACACAAAATTATGTGACAACAATACACACAAACGTGAATAAACTATGGGTAATTGGGTATGGGTTTGACCAACACGCACATTAAGTTCTTTTTGTCGTTTATTATCATTAAACGTTTTACAACATCAAACCATATAGAGAAATCAAATAAATCATGTTTACAGATCTATGATTATAGCCGAATAAGTGCCCTCCCTTTGTTGAGAAAAGACCCCAAAAGAAGTTAATAACCCAAAGGTCAACGATAAGCACTAGATTACAGAATATACTGTGAAGAAGAAGTTTTCACTAAATTACTACTCAGTAAAGTACTCAGTTATGCGAAATAAAAAAGGAAGTTAGTACAATGATTGTAACAAAGGAAAACATTTACTCTCTCTCTGTCTCTCACTCTGTCATCTGTGGCCACAAACACTCTTGCTTACCTAATAATGGTGTAGGTATCCCTTCAAAAATTACAATAGACTGAACCTATATTGTCAGGTGGGTTGCCCAAATCTGGCCCCAGTCCAGCCTTTTTATCGAATAATAAATACAAGGTGGACGCCAAATTTGGTGGTTTAATTTTTCCTGGATGAATCCTGTGTCACCGCATATAGTTATTGAAGCAAGACGTTCTCAGGACGTTCACAGTTACAAAAAGAGAAAAGTAGTTCCCGTATTGTCTAGCCTCTGGTTGCTAAGACAAATGTTACACTATGTAAAACTGATAATGATGGTGAATCCTATCGGCTGACTCTTATGGTGAGTACCGATTTTGAAACAGCGTAGTTTTCTGGATCTAACCTTTGCTACGGCTGTCAAACATCAGGAATATATGTTCTTTCGTATGCCCAGTGGGCTGGGAAATTTTGATAAAATAATTATGGGTAATGTACCATCCAGTTACGATTAATCTTATTGCTTCTATTGGTCTCTCTCTCTCTGAATGAAGAAAGAGGACCGAACAGGTCCAAAAATAGAAGACCCAAAATAATAATAATGTTACTGGTAATATTAGACCGCTGGCCGCTGGTTTTCATCGAGTGATAGATACGGAAGAAAAAAACATTTAAAAACTGCTACTATCCTATCCACCCGTAAGTTTTCCGCTATGGCATGTCGGGAAAAAAGGGTATATGCCCTCCCCCGTTATTGCCCGCGAGAAAACGAACAGCGCACAAAGTCAATTATTATTCAATTTATCCATACGTGCACTTTAACAAAACAATCGCCTGTCACTACTAGCTATTTGTCGGCGTCTGATGTTTTGTTCACATAACATTAACTCTAGTCAATTATTTAATTTCCCACTGAAATATAATGCGAATTCTATTCGGTCACTGATCCGTCACACTTAACTAATCTCAGTTAGCTAGGCCGTATCTTCTTGTGTAAGAAAAATGGGGTGTTTGAAATTACATTACTCTGAACGACTGGCAAGAAATATCTATGCGTTATGTTATTTCACTAGTTTTAAAAGCTAAGGGATTATAGTGAATAAAAATGGTAAACCTAACACATTTTAACATTTAAGCACAATTTCTATTACCACAAATCAGAAAATGAAATCCCCACGGGACAATTTAACACATTTAGCGAAGAAATGGTTCTAGTCCGTCGTGCTTAGATTATCCAAGAATTTCTGAGCGACTCTAATAACTGAATTTGAGAGAGCGCGGTATATATACAGCTAATGGTGTTGTCATCATCAGAAGACGTTACAGTTCACACCTTCTGTATAGTAGGGAATTTAGGAACTGCGTTTCCCGGATCAAAGGTTTGTTCGTTCATTCTACTCAGCGATGCTGACCGACATCAGAAGACTGGCCGTGCATAAGCCTCTCTTAGATTACGTCCCCTTGCGCAGATCAAACATTACTTCCCCCTGAAACATGCAAACATCAAAGGTGGTCGGAAAAAAATTATCGCCCCTGTATCTTCTTCAAACAGTCCGTTATTTCTACGCGCGTCTGCCTAATGACCGATAATTTGCAAATCAGCTCGCCTGAGAACTCAGGTAAACAAATCAGGGCTCGCTGCCTGTTATGCTGGCAGGTCACGGAAATTGGTAAATTTCTGTTTGTTTACATGTCAAGAAAAAGAGGCGTGGATTAGATATAAGTAATGCAGTCAGAAATTTGCGTGGTTTGGCTTAGCAAATGGTAGACACTAAAGGAGAAAGCAAAGGCTGTCAGATTACTGTAACAATATTTCCGTTCTACGTCAGACGTGGAAATATCCGATCCTTTGTGTACCAACTCACAAACATATAGGTAAACTCATACGTCAACGTGTGTTAGATATAACAAATTATTACTTTATCGAAGGTAATTTTGTCATAACAAGTCGGACAGGAAACGATAAAGTCATCGTTGTCTGTCTAAAATGTGTCACCCAGACAAGTAATCTCTTATCTGTCACGTACCCTGGCCTTATCAGCAATTAAGCAAATACGCTAGTGATTTTTAGTGTTAATCGGTAGCGGGCAAGGTTGGGTACGCGAGAATCACCAACAAGCCTGGCGTTAATATTATCTCTGCCGCTCCTTGCAAAGCTTTAGGGAAGGGACAGGTAACAAACAGTTGTGGTGACTTATCTTTGAAAGAGTGTAAGAAGGAAAATACAAAATATCTGCTACAGTGGACACAGAAAGAAAAGGGTGGGACTCGGGAAAAAATCGCAATAAAATCAGTACAAAAATGTAACTGATTACTGCCGTAGTGAAAGAGAGATAGGAAAGAGGTCGCCCCAAAATCCATCTTGTGACAGTCATGCAGTGGTGTTTTTCGTTGCAATTTGAATTACATGAAGACGTTGCCAGCCTCATTTACAGACTCATATTAATCGCATCATACGACATCCTTGGGCTATCGGTAGTCTTATTCTATCGTTATATCCTCAGAGTTCCCCTCGAACTACACGGTGAACTCTTTATGCCGTGAAGAAGTGAGTTTCAAGGGCAAATATAGAACCATTAGTTCTGCTCGCACAAGATTGAAGTTAAACGCAACAAAGCCCTGTTTTAGCTCTAAAATACTGAGAATCGTTGGTTTCAAGGGCAAATATAGAACCATTAGTTCTGCTCGCACAAGAATGACGTTAAACGCAACAAAGCCCTATTTTAGCTCTAAAATACTGAGAATCGTTGGTTTCAAGGGCAAATATAGAACCATTAATTATGCTCGCACAAGTTTGAAGTTAAACCTGTTTTAGCTCTAAAATACTCAGAATCGTGAGTTTGAACACGATACTGTGCAAATACTCCCACCAAAACGTGTACACCAAAACAGACAAAACAGCTCCTAGTTAAAAGTCTCAATATGATCGCTATCGTCCAAAATTATCTTGACAATTTAAACCCACAAATGCGTGATTTTTTCTGAACCTAATGCATTTCTTGAGTATCCGTGATTGAAGATATATGAACCGGATCCAGCTTTGAAGTTGTCTAAAAATGTTATATAACCACCAGATGTTCTCATTCCATTATTGCGCAAACACCAAGCAATATAAATAATACTTATGTATACTTTGGTATCATCCGCTTGCTTGTCACGGATCAAAGAAACAACAATTAATAATCTGTTGTACCAATAAACGCCGTTAGGTGTAACGGAACAACGGATAATTTCTTGTTGCCCTATGACGCCGCAAGGTGTGATGGTCGGAGACTGCTTAGTCATGTCAGTCAATGGCCAAGGGAGAATGATGATGATGATACTTTGGTGCTCATAAATAATTAATGAAAATAGGAAGATTGTAGGCATTTGTAAGAAAAAAAAAGAAAGAAGAGATAAATACTAGACAAAGGAATAATGATACAGAGTAGAAATAAGCGTTTCGGAGATTCGATTGAGGTATTTCCAAATGCCGCATTCTTCTTGCGGCGACAAGTGAACGTGTTAAAACATACGACCAGTTAAGCACTCAAAAAAAAAAGGGAGGGGTTGCTACCACGGGAGTTCGCCACACAACTCGTAACGTTGGGATTTAGACCTGAACGATTGTAGTAAAATATGTGAGATAATCCCTTATTTCAGTAAGATTTTAGTCCTATGATGAATAAATACACCAGCCCTCAGGTGTCTGACGGGTTTCATCTTCATCGCCAGTAGGGCGATGCCTTTTGTGCAGTGAGAATGCTAAGAAATGACCCGCAGTAAAAATCTAACACGCTTTAGTTTCGGTTTCTTGTTGCCCTATGACGCCGCAAGGTGTGATGGTCGGAGACTGCTTAGTCATGTCAGTCAATGGCCAAGGGAGAATGATGATGATGATACTTTGGTGCTCATAAATAATTAATGAAAATAGGAAGATTGTAGGCATTTGTAAGAAAAAAAAGAAAGAAGAGATAAATACTAGACAAAGGAATAATGATACAGAGTAGAAATAAGCGTTTCGGAGATTCGATTGAGGTATTTCCAAATGCCGCATTCTTCTTGCGGCGACAAGTGAACGTGTTAAAACATACGACCAGTTAAGCACGCAAAAAAAAAGGGAGGGGTTGCTACCACGGGAGTTCGCCACACAACTCGTAACGTTGGGATTTAGACCTGAACGATTGTAGTAAAATATGTGAGATAATCCCTTATTTCAGTAAGATTTTAGTTCTATGATGAATAAATACACCAGCCCTCAGGTGTCTGACGGGTTTCATCTTCATCGCCAGTAGGGCGATGCCTTTTGTGCAGTGAGAATGCTAAGAAATGACCCGCAGTAAAAATCTAACACGCTTTAGTTTCGGTTTCGAAAACGTAGAAAAAAAAACCTTTTAACATCTCGCCGATCTGCTGCACGAAACGGGGGGAAAAGCTTGTAATTAACAACTTGCCAACTGTGAGACCAGACTGGCGTTTGAATTAACGTAGTATGTTAACTGTAACACTAAAATTTGTAATAATTCGGACATTTCACAGTAGTAAGAACGAGGCGATTGTAAATATTAACGCAAAGCACTACCAAAGTTTTGAAACACCCCTCTTCGTTCTGCACGCGGTCTCTTTAATATATACACGCTGTGGGCAAAGCAAGCAGAGGCAAACACACAGACAATTTTTTATTTCCTCCTGGCAGTAGTATTCTGACGTCAATCAAACTAGTTGGTTTATTTGAATAAAGAGGAAAATGTTTGAGACAGGGAGGGAAGATGGCCGACTTGTGTAAAATTTATATTTGACGATTGACAGTGACAAAATTGAAAATCTAAACCATACTAAAACTGACCATAAAAATCATATGGTAGTATAGCTTAGAGTCCCCTGAGCAAAAATGTGTTTTTAAAAATATGGTAGTCCAAGTATTAGCCAAGTTATTGAGAAAATACTAAATGTCTACGGACGCTTGACCGGACAGACTGTTGTTCTTGCTCGTTATACATAACGTTAGTGGGGACGCTAGTTAAACAAAAAAGAGGCATTGTAGTAATTCAAATTCTATTAGTTGGTATAAGAGTATAGTAGTAAAAGGGGAGAGATAGGATAAATGTAACTAAAACGAAACATCTTTTTCTATTGGGCATAACTAACGCAGACTGACCAATGGACTAAGAGGCACATAGTTTGTTTGGAATTGTTTTGGTTTTTTTCAAACAAAATTTAAAAAGTGGTAGTAGTGCCTTCTTTCATTGGTCGGCTCTAATAGATATTGGCAAAAGGCATAGTGGTCTCGGAGCCATTTGACTAGAAAACTTTATTCAAACACTTCCGTTGAGATCAGATGTGATACCTTGTAAAATTAAATACTAATTCACTATTTGGACGGGGCAGAGCAAAACTGAGGCCATATTCTTTGCCAGTCAACGTTATTTGTGACATATTTCTTTGAACTAGTGGTAAGAATGCTTTATGTATTTACATGCTTGATTAAAACTGAAAAAAGTCAGATACTGCTGTGGAAAAGTGAAGGACATGCCGGAAGCAAACATTATTGAGTCCTCACATTGAACTGTATTTGACTGTTGCATAATATTATGATTTTGTATTAATATTTTGTATTGGAAATGTTAGGAAGCCTCTGTGTTCTATGAACACTTTTCAACATGCCTAGAGCATTTATAAGTTAGAAAAGAAAAAGAAAAGAAGAAAATCATATATAAGGAGATGTGGTTACTCCACATTATTGCATTGAAGCAAACTATGTAAAAGTACAGTGGCGTATCTGCCATAGGGACCTGTGGTGTGGTCACAGAAGGGTGTGAGTCATAAATTAGGGGCTGATGCACATGAATGCACAAAAGGCTGACCCCATATCACGGCTGTTTGTGCCCTATACCAGAGCGCTCTTTTAGTTTCGGTGACCGGAATTCTGATACCGGGTATAAAATTTTGTGTGCACCGTAAAAGACTATTTAAGTTTTTGGCGGGGAAAATCAGCTGATGTGTGAGTAAAATCAGTAAAATATAAATCATTACACACTCGTTCTGGATAAACACAGCGCTAAAATTCTTTTGTGTACTATAACTTTGTTCTGTGTTCTATTTTTGATTGCATTTTTATTTGTTTGAAATTAGTTTTGACGGAGTTACAGACTTTTGAAAACAGCGTCATCATTTAAGGAAATTCATAAAATAAGTAATCTTTTTATTAATTTAATATCTAAAAATCGGCCCATTCGTTTGAGTTTATAATTATAAAGACTTCTCGAAGGGAAGCTAAAGATTATTTCCACATACTTTTTTTTTTGGTTTCATATCTTGAGAATGTGTGGTAGTCAGTTTTGTGAGTGTGGCATTACAAGAACAAGCATATTGTCACCAGATTTTATAGCATTTAAATTACTGTAAACGCATTCCTGATACTCACAAATCTTAAATAACGTTGTACAAAAATAACTTTTTGTAAAGCACCATCTGTTTTTGCATTTTCATTCATTTATAATGATATTTAGCTACGTATATAAGCGTCAGAAAACATGTAAATCTATAGATAGATTACTTCCACATACTTTGTTCTATCTTTCAAGTCTTGTTAATCTTGTATTTATAATATGAATTTTTTTTTTAATTGTGTGTGAGATAAGAACTGTTCCATTAGTGTTCTTTGGTAGACAATCCTGTGCACACGACGGCTGCCAAAGAATTCTAAGTAACTGTTTGTATATCTTCTTTCACTCACAGATAAAGCATTCTACATCCTGGTGTTAGACTTGATAGTCCCAAATATTCCTCTATCTTTATACATACACAAGTAAACTATACTACATAACAACGAAATGGAACATACTGTTTTGCATCATATGAATTGTGCCAGTGCACTGTGCAGAGCCTGTGGCAAGAGAGCATTAACTTCCAAAACAACACGTTCAATTCAGAAAGCACTGAACTGTTCTAATTTCGTTAATGATCTGTTCTTTGTGTTTGGAATTAACGTATCAGATGATAAACCCACACAGCATTCGACTATATTTTGTAAGAAGTGTTACTTACGAATACAAAACTCAAAAAGGAGGCATAATGAGAAGTGTCTTGAAACAGCCAAGTTACTATCGGAAAACAGTAAGCACATCTGGAAAGACTAAAACCATAATTTAACTATAAGTGAATGTCAACTGTGCAATTATGTTGCAAAGACATCTTTTGGTGTTTTAAAAACAAAAAGCTGCTCTATTCCCTGTGATGTTCTTTCTGACCACTCCATGTCTAGTCAGTCATTTAGCTGTAGTCAGTCAGTTAGTTTGTAGTCAGTCAATTAGCTGTAGTCAGGATAGCTCTGTACAGTAGGAGGTTGACGTGCCTGCCCACATTAGTGATGATATTGTTCAACTGGAGGTTGATGTGCCAGCTCACATTAAAGGCGATACCATTATTCATTTGGAGGTGGATAACACTACTCACCCTAGCATGCCAGTTTTTGTCTTACGTGGGCACAGAGAAAACAGAGAAGATTGAAAATTGAAAGACGCGCCAGCGGTATTAAAAATATAACTTCACAATTAAAATTTGTAATGGAAACTCATTTGTTACAAATTTCTCCATCTGTGAATGTACAGATTCATCCTATAAAAAAAAGGAAGTGTGAATGATAATTGAGCGAAATTTTGGGGCTACAGCAAATTATGGCAGTTGTTGCTTGAGATTGACAGAATTAACAGAGTGTGGAAATCATTTAATAGATGTATTTATTAAATACACCTATTTATCTATTAAATTGAACATTTCGTTTTACTCATGACCATACTCATTTTTACATGACCATCGTGATGTATGATTGAGATAATTGTTAGCTCTCATGTTTTTGGGGACAATTGGGTGTGTTATTTTAAGGTAATAAATGTGGACTTGCAATTTAATGTTTCAATAATTAATGTTTGACGCATGAAACCAAAACAAAACTTTGATATCCATTTTCTGCAGGTTTTCTACTTTTGATTTCTGTAATTTGTTATGCATGTTGATTGTGACCGATTTAGTGAAAATTGCATTATAAACAAACCATAACAAAATATTAAAAAAACGTAAATTTTACACTATTTCAGACTATTATATCTTCTGTTCTAATTGTGGTAAAATGTTTGTTCTTGTTCTAAAATTTACTCTAACATTTCTAGTCTAGCTTTACGCAAAATTAAAGCCGGTATTTATAATAATAAAGTAGCCTAAAAGCATTAATTAAGCCCTATCAAAAGTAAACATCGCCACATGTTTTTCCCCATAAGGAAGTTGACCACGTGACCTCTGTCAAGTGGGCTATAAATAGCGCGGTCGGGTTAAAAGGGGAAATAACTAAAAGATCGCTGGCAAACAGCCGTGATATTGTCATGTATAGATAGGGATAAGAAGTTGTGATCAGGTTGAAAAGGCCAGGGTATCTTTTTATTGCAGAGTTTTATTTCCTGTTACCATACGGTAACAGGAAACCTGATGAGTGGGTGTAAAGTCTCCATTAAAAAGTTTAAGCTGTCAGCTGATAACCTGAAGGAGCTTACGTGTGGGTGCTGATCGACATTGTCTCTACATTGATATACTGACTTATATTCGACCTACGAAGAATCCCAGGTGACAAGTTATCAGCTGGGACCTCTGACATTTCATCCTAAGAAAATAATTCCTATCAAAATAACATTGAATTATATGGGGCTTGATATCCATTTTCTGCAGGTTTTCTACTTTTGATTTCTGTAATTTGTTATGCATGTTGATTGTGACCGATTTAGTGAAAATTGCATTATAAACAAACCATAACAGCTCCTCATAACATATGACAATCACTAACAACTATTAAAGTTTGATTCTGTGAATACACCTACAGGAACTTTATATTAACATATATTCATAGGACAAAGAGTCCATATTTTAGTTACCACATTATATGTAAATATATTTCCTCATTTTCAGAGACCTGTCCAAAAGAAGTTGGCGGGACAGGCAGATTAAATTGTAAAAAGAAAAAAAAATTCAAATTTTAAAAGAAAACTTTAACCACTGTCTTATTCATTTTATTATAGTGAGTTAAAGTGTATTGTGTTGATGTACCATCATCTTCATCTCACTCCTAGACACTAGATACATCATACACCAGCCACTAGAATCAAAATACGGACTGTGTGAGATCTAGGGAGGTAGCGTTAGGTTCCCTGATCAATATATCATCATCATCATCATTCTTTTTATAGTCAGGGACCTACATGTGCTTGACCTCACACAGTTAACACAGACACAACTATCTTTCTTGTTAGGTATAACATCTTAACCTCCCCAGCAAAAATTACATTTGCTACAACGATTCAGACATTAATGAAGACACTAATAATTACGAATTTTTCTTAATAATAAGTAAAGGCTGAATTCTGTTTAACATGGTTTGGTTTGGTTGTGGTTTGAAGGACTATCTTCATTGCACACGGACTAATCCATCAGTGCTCTGATCTCCTCCCTTAGATCACACAAGGAGGATCTCAGCACAGTGCACGAACTCCGTAGCACCGGCGAGAATCCCAATGTGTATATATTTAGGAATCACACATTCTATAAATATTTTTGTGGTGGGTAGGTTTCTAATTTTTAAATGTTGCCAGGGATTTTTAATGTGCGCAACTTGCACATGGGACCTTCTATTTTTTTCGCCCTTATCCGAGAAGGCTAGGTGTCCGATCTCACTACCCATGAGACCAGGGGGGGAGTATGACATAATTAGGACCACTGGTTGTAATAAAAACTTCCATAAATTATATTCCCTCAACTGGGACTCGAGCCCGGGTATCTCTAGAACTCGAGGCGGACGCCATACCTCTTAGCCACTCCGACACCCTCCTATTTAACATGAAGGCCGTAATACTCGTGTCTAATATATTATAAACGGTGAGATAAACATAAATAATTCTTACTAGAATAAAGGACAAAGAAAATTACCTTTATTGCAGATACATGGTCTTCTTCAGGGTCAAAACAACGAAAACAGAAGAGAAAGGAAGCGATAACTACATTAAATACATTTTTTTTAAAATAACAGTTATACGACTTTCAGATGTTGCTGGTGTCGCCTTCACGAATTCCAATATAAACAAAATGTAGTATATCATAGCATAATATGAATAATACAAAACAGCAGTAGTTGGCTGCAGAATTGAGCGTATAAAGGGAAATAAATAAAGGAGCACACTTGAGGCCTGACAGTAGTATGCATTAAAGAAACACATTATTAAAGTATAGCCACTCAAAAGAAAGAAAGAAAGAAAAGGAAAAACACAAAGATAGAAAGAAGGAAAGAAAGAAAGAAAGAAACACAGAAAGAAAGAAAAGTAATAGATAATCCGGAGATTGGATCATTCAAGTGACGCCAGTGCCTCGCTTCAAGAAGTGAATAATTTAAAACAGAATACCAGGTAAGCACTCTTAATATTCCACCGGCTGTTCAGAAAAATACGGAGAAGGCACGCATTGCACTGTGATAGTTAAAGTGAACACCCATTAAAAGGGTCTTACAAATCTTTCATAGTGCGTTTTCAGGAAAATTCGGAAACTACACGATTTGCACCGTTACATCTAAATTGTGTACCTTTGAAAGGAGACGCAGGCCATTGAGTTTGTCACGGCGCAGTGACTATTGACCATAACTCATGATACGTTTGATTTCAGAGATCAAATGAAGTTTATATGGAAGAGAAAGGAAAGGGATCACAAGAGAATTAGTTTCATCATCAGGGCATGCAGCAGGAAGTGCACAACTGTTACAATGGGGTTTGAGAGAGTGGTTGAGTATCGTACTGATTTGGATATATATATATATATATATAAAGCTGTGAGTGTCCAACAACAATGTATCAACTTGGATGAAATTCGCAACGATCTTCGTAGCTGGGTCCACGGACAAAGTACATTTATTTACGAGGCATCACATTAAGTTCATGACAATCATATGGTACATACATCAGATCAGTCTCCTACAGTCAATACTTCATCGTTGCATGTCTGGCTTGTATACTAGAAATGCCGGCAAGCGGATTCATTTAAGTAGTGATAACCGACAGCTGGCAATGGCAATATCATAAATATAATCCCTGAACTTTCTTCTTCATCAAAATGCTCATCAACATAGGATGCTCAAATACTGCATCATGTAGAATTAAAGTGGCGACCTTCGTAATACTATAAGCCACGTAGGAGATCTGTAAACTTCAATAACTTTGGGAGCAATAATAATCCTTTTTTTTCCCTCGCATGAGGTAGCATATTTTTTCCTCGCATGAGGTCGCATTGGCACCCACCCCAAACCCGGCTCTGGTCAAGATCACATGTCCCAACACAAGAAGACCCAATGACAAACTATGTCACTGTAGTGATCCTCTGTGTTCTCACACAAGGGACCTAATGACACATGAATGTCACTGTACTGGTCCCTGTGTCTAGACACATGATCCTAGCCAAAGGCCAGATATTAGGGCATTGGGTTTCACAGCGTTATTTGCGCTGTACAGACCTGGATGATCTCAGAATAGTGCTCCACAAACTTTGTCAACGATTCAAACGTGTTGTGATCTAATGGATCCCATCTCATTGTAACATCACCGGCAATGAAGAGGCTGACAGAATGGCAAAAGAAGGTTCACCTCTACCTCAGCCTGATGGGAGCATAACGTTTGAGGAGGCAAAGAGTTTTATCAGAATCAGATACAGAAACAAATGGAATGTAGAACATCCAGGGCACACACAGAATGATGCTTACTACCAGCTCCACAGAAGAGAACAAGTGGTAATCTTCAGACTCCTCACTGGCCACAACAGATTGAGATACCATCTATTCAACAAGCCAAAGATAGGAACTACCGATCAGTGTAACTGTGGCACTGATAAAATGACTGCTGAACATCTGCTTCAAAGTTGCCCCTTATATGCGGTACAGAGAAAGTGCATATGGCCGACGCCAGCTCCTTTCGTGGAAAAGCTTTACGGGGATTCAAATAGCCTCACACTGACTACTGCTTTCTTTGAGAACATTCAAGTGGACGTCTAAGAGTGTACGAAGAAGATGCGATTAATATGACGTTGTGTACGAGATTGGCAGCCTCATGTAAAACAGACTGCTATAGAAAACACCACAGCAGCAGCATATGAATGCTTTGACGCAGGCTTCCTGCAAACGGGACCAGATGTAGTGGGGCTTCATGCTGTATAACAGCGGTCGGACACCCAGGAAATCTTAGGATCTAGTTTAGAACTACTGAACTCTCTAAACATCTACCCTGATACAATCATGTGTGTTTTCGGATTTCAAAGTTTTCGGAATTTAGAATAAGTGCAGCCTATGTGCAAGTGGCATCTCTGCCGGAGGATCTACTTCTTGTAATTCAATCGACAGAGCGGTGGAAAATTGAGACTAAATAATATTTTACAGAATGTTAGCTTCACTTCAAAGAAACGATCGCGTTCTATCTTTTGTAGATTATGAATAAAGTGACTTGTGTGAAGCTAGCTTGCAGGTTTTCGTTGAGAATGTGATGAAAGTGTCTTTAAACATGGACCACACTTTTAAGTGACGGAGGGAAAGGGTTAGTCTGAAATTTACCTATGTTAAAAATGTGTGTTTCCCCTCTGTCACAAATGGATCTACCAAACAATCACCACGGATCTACCTGTAGAGAATGATCGACCAGTTTCTGACACCCTGCTCCATAATGATTGAAAAGGGAAAGAACTGAAATATCGTTGCCTTAGTACTGTTTTATTACATTTCCACTTTTGGCCAAAATTGACCTGAGGTCATAAACCGACGTCATATAGTTTAATCTACCATCATACACAAAATCTTACAGTTAGCGGTTTGGATCATCATACACAATTTCATTATAATGTTATATATCCTTCTCTTCAACTAGTAACCCAGAAACGTTGGACGCGTTTTTCTCAAGACAAGTTGAAGTGGAGATGATATAAAGTATGTCAACTTAGGAAACACGGAAATATGAAATTAAATCTCCTTCATTTGTAAACAAGACATACTGTGTTTTATGGTTTTTTTATTCTACTCCGTGACAGCTCTCCACACAAACACATTGCCCTATTTATTCATGTACTTGTAAAAGATCTAGTTTAACATATTAACGTGAGGGTACCAGGTTGCAGAATTCACAAATAGTTCGTTCAGCACGTGTAGTTCGAGCGAGCTTAGTACTTGTTTCTGCCAGGTAAAACTGCTTGCATAATTGTTGAACGACACTGTCAAACGTGTGAGCAGTATGGTTGTATTGCTCACCTTGCCAGTAAAGGACTCTTTCCTTGTCGTCTTCTTCTTTTTCTTTCTCGTATCCTTTTAGCTCCTTGTGAAGCATGAATCTACGCTGCAGCGGGTGCCTGTAGGAAGGCTGCATCAAAGCATATATGTGCTCCAGCAGTGGTTGTTTCTGTAGCAATATGTTTTACATGATGCCGTTGTCATCCCCATACACAGTCTCATGTTAGTCGCCCTTTACGACATACCTGAGTTAGCAGTAGTCATTTTTTGTCTGTATATCCGCAGAGGTCCCAGAGAACTATACGGGACAATCTTTAGGCGGTGAAGAAGTGAGTTTCAAGGGCAAATATAGAACCAATAGTTCTACTGAATGAGTGAGTTTCAAGGGCAAATATAGAACCAATAGTTCTACAGAAGAAGTGAGTTTCAAGGGCAAATATAGAACCAATAGTTCTACTGAAGAAGTGAGTTTCAAGGGCAAATATAGAACCAATAGTTCTACTGAAGAAGTGAGTTTCAAGGGCAAATATAGAACCAATAGTTCTACTGAAGAAGTGAGTTTCAAGGGCAAATATAGAACCAATAGTTCTACTGAAGAAGTGAGTTTCAAGGGCAAATATAGAACCAATAGTTCTACTGAAGAAGTGAGTTTCAAGGGCAAATATAGAACCAATAGTTCTACTGAAGAAGTGAGTTTCAAGGGCAAATATAGAACCAATAGTTCTACTGAAGAAGTGAGTTTCAAGGGCAAATATAGAACCAATAGTTCTACTGAAGAAGTGAGTTTCAAGGGCAAATATAGAACCAATAGTTCTACTGAAGAAGTGAGTTTCAAGGGCAAATATAGAACCAATAGTTCTACTGAAGAAGTGAGTTTCAAGGGCAAATATAGAACCAATAGTTCTACTGAAGAAGTGAGTTTTAAGGGCAAATATAGAACCAATAGTTCTACTGAAGAAGTGAGTTTCAAGGGCAAATATAGAACCAATAGTTCTACTAGCGCAGGAAGCGAGGGAAAGAATTGGATGTACTTAACTCAATTGCAACAAAAGCGTGTTTTGAAAAGAAAAATAAACAAAGTGGTCGTCAGAAAAACGCAACAAAGACGTATTTTGACGAGAAAAACTAACGAACAAAGTAGTCTGAAGAACACAGAAATCGCTGATTAATCAACAAGATAGACTCAAATAGTTCCAGTTATTTAGAAAAGTCATTAATGATTCACACAATTATAATTGGAAAGTTAACAGTTAAATAAAGAAGAAGAGAAGACCTAAAGAAAAATACCTTAATAAATTGATTACATCGCTAATGAGCGCCACATGATTCAAGACAGCAGAGATCTCGTGACATAGGGAGGCGTGATAGCCAATGTCAGCCAGAATGGCCCTATATGATGATACTATTGATACAAATTGCAAGATATAAAGATAAATTAGTATAACGTAAAAAACGGATATATACATATAGTTCAAATATGGGCAATGACTAAACATTTAAAAAGAAAATGAAAATACACTGAAAAGGAGTATAATGATAACGGATAAAATGTTTAAATAGGTAAACAGTTACAATTTGTGCAGTGACAATGTCTGCAGAGTGAAAATGGACGTATAGTTAACAGCCTCCCTATGTCACAAAATACGTGCAGTGACAAATAGATGTAATGTGAAAATTGGTATACAGTTAAAATTGGTGCAATGTTAAAGTTAATGTTAATCAGAATCGACGTCATTGCACTCCGGGAAAACCCATAGGTACTCAGTCTCCCTCAGCAGATGTCGAAGGGTATGAATGCTAATTGTTCCTGTTGCGCACTGGTTGTATACACGGCGGATGCGTCCTCTCATACGGTCATCCCTGCTGGTCATACGTTTGATGCCAAATTCCAGCAATCTTAGCCTTGATGATTCATCGTTGCAGTGTCATTCTCTAAAAGACGAACATGAATTGCCCTCAGTATTTCTTCCTTATCCATTTCCAATGCACCTTTTATGGGTGCTCTTGAAGCTAGTCTGTCAGCTCTTTCATTCCCACGTACCCCGGCATGACCAGGACAGTAGATCTATATCAGTTTTTGAAGATTTGATGCTTCTATGGAGGTTGTCCATTCTTGTCGAAGCCAACCATTTTGGACCTTTCGAAGCATGGATTGTGAGTCTGATACAATAACTGCCATTGTTAATAAAGTCTCAGACAGCCATCTTAAGGCAGCAATAACTGCCTCTACTTCCACTCTCATACTGGAGATTGTTATCATGTAAGCCTCGGTATGTTCAGCGACGGTTCTGCCCCTTATTCTAGCAGACTTATGTTTTTTTAACCTCAAACGTTAGGTTGCTCTGCCCGACACTGCATGTGAAATTAGCATACAGACTTTTAATGATGGAAACCATGCACAAAGGGATTCCATAAGCCCTCAGTATTTTCCATAGGCTGTCCCTGTGTTTGCTGTCAAATGCTTTTTCAAAGTCAACAAAATTTATATACAGCTAACTCTGCCATTCTGATCATTGCTCTATTATGTTCCTGAGGGTGAATATATGATCTGCACATTGTCTCTTTCTTCTGAATTCTGCTAATTCCTTCCTCAGTAAATGGTCTAGTGATCTTGAAATTCTTCGAATAATTATTCTGCCCAACATTTTGCTGGGAACTGATAGGAGAGTAATTCCTCTCCAGTTGTTAGTCAGTCAGGTCACCTTTTTTTTGGCAATTTAACAATTATTCCTTTTTATGTTTTAAATAGCTCTGCATTTAGATTGTCTTGGCCTGTAGCTTTTCCGTTCTTCAACCCTTTGATAGCTATGATGATTTCTTTCCTACGTGGAATATCTGTACTTATATCTAGATCACTTTCAGCCTGTGGAACGTTCAATTGTGACTCGCGATGTGCTTTATTTAGTGTTTCTCTGAAGTGTTCTTCCCATCTTGCTTCTTGCCCCTGTTCTGTAGTGATGACATTTCCGTTCCTGTCTAACTTGTGTAGTGTTGTTTGCACTCTTTTTTATACACTGATCGCTTGTGTTGCTTTGTACACCGTGCTTTGTAAATTCCTCAGTGTCGCTTCTTCTGCTTGATTTGCAAGGTTATCTATGAATTTCCTTGTTGTCAGTTCGGGTTTGACGATGTATTTACTTGTTCAGCTGACTGTACTGTACAATATATATTTCTTTCAGCCTAGGGGACTTTGCTTTTATTTTCTTTCTTTTGATTTCTGTTCTCCCCCCACCACCCAATACTTTTCAAAATTTCTGGTGTTATTCAATTTTGTGTCTTCCTTTCCAGGAACCCCAAGCAAGTTTTGCCACTTTATCTATATACTGTTAAAATTGTACTGAATGTCTGGTCAACATCTTGAACTGCTGTCTCTTCCTGACTCTTTGCAGTTTTGTAGCGTTTCTTTATTTCAGATACAAATGCTTTTCTCGTGAGGCGGTCCTTCAATTTACAGATGTCAAATCTTTTCTGTTTTGTTGTTTTTGGCTCAGTGATCTATACCTTTATTGTTGCTAGTGGCAGGTGGTGATCACTTCCCACATCTGCGCCTAGTTTTTGCCATGATAATTAACAAACCAGAGGGACAATAAATTGATCATGTAGGTGTATACCTATCAGAAGTAGCTTTTGCTCATGGTCAGCTTTATGCTGCGCTCACGCGAGGAAGGAACCCAGGCAATCTTGAAGTGCATTTTCAGGATACATGATATCAAGGCAAAAACATTTATGATAACTGCACATTTTCAAAAAAATTTTGTGGTAAGAGAGCTGCTATGTAAGTAGCCAAATTACACTCTATTTATATATTCCTACTTCTCAGTCTTCTAAATGTGCTGCAAGTGCTGACAGTTTAAAGTGTTGTCTTTAATTCTTCACTCGTCATGACGAGTCCACTTTCTTGTTTTACTAATAAAACTGTATATGATCTGACAACACGGCCAATTTATCAGACCATCGAGGCGATAAACATTAAAAATGATTGGTTTTATGTGAAACAGTTTTTTCTATGCACAAGACCAACTCTCTTTTTTACCACTATGTTCTTCTTTTTACCTCATTAGTCCGTTATCTGTCTCTGTTATTCCCTATCACCGTCATCGGTTACTAGGGATTAATTTTCCCGAAGGGGATAATTTCTAGTTTCCCTGGAGTAATGATCAATATTAACAAATGTCAACTTAGCCATTAGACTAGCTACGAGTAGAACTGTGATCCTGTTCTTTTACCTGGTTTGTTTTGTATGTAAATAAAACAATGCGGTTTTTGTTCTGTTTCATCAATATAACACGGACTTCCTTTAAGCCTGGGTAAAGGCGATGCACCAAGCTTTTTACATTGGCATTGGTCACTGCGGTGAGATCAGTGATACCCTTTATCAAAAGTACATTAATAATTAATTAAATAATTAAAAAGTAGTAAAAACTATTACAAGCCCGTGTTTATTGCCCGTCATCTTCACCGATGCCTCGGGTCGAGCTGTATTTTACAAAGGTTCGCGCTAAGCAAATGGATAGCCTATCCAAAAACCCGCCCGAGTGATCGTCACTCCGCATTGAGAAATTGAAACTAACATGAAACAGTTTGCGTGCGGCAAATACTTGTTTCGCTCTTTGGATTGATAGAAAAAAAGGGGGGGGGGGGGGAAGAGAGTGAGAGAAGAATAAAACTAATGCTTTTATGAATCTAAAAATAAACTAATGCATTGTATTGTATCCAAGTCGCATGGTAACCGAGGTTTGAATTTGTATACTATTGCGTGAGAAATCCTTACTGCTTGTTACCCGCCACTTTGTTAGGCTAGACAGTTAACTACGATTCAAATAAACATTGGGAGAAGGGGAAATGGGGTAGAACGATACTGAAAGTGAAACTTAGAATGACTTTCGATATATATATATATATATATATATATATATATATATATATATATATATAATATATATATATATATATATATATATAAATAGGATATATATATATAAAAGGATGATTGGGGTGATGAAATTAATATTATTATTTATAACAAATCCTCCATAGTCCTTATAATAATTTTTATGAATCTGTGAAGATAGAGTTTATTAATAGGGTAGTTCAGAAAAGAAAACCCAATATGCAGGGAAAAATACAGAAATGAGAACGGCAAGAAAGATTAGCATAAAACTTATATAGACTGATAGGCTATAGTCTTCTGACCAATAATATGTTTTAATATCAAAAATCGCACAAGTAATAACCAAGATATTGTAGAAATACTATATATTTTCGGACAGTGAAACAGACAGACTCTCGTTCTTGCTTATTTATTGGTAACATTTTTGGGACGCAATTTTGAAAAGAGGCATTGGCGTGACTCAAATTTGATTGGTTAACGCTAGGAGGAAGGGAGAGGTAGAAAGTGTTGGCCCAAAACGATACATATTTTGCAGTGTAATAGCATGGGCAGACTGATCAACAGACTAAGAAACACATAGTATATTTGGGGTTTGGTTTTTCAAATTCAAGTCAAAATTGGTAGTCGCTTGATTTCATTGGCCAGCCCAAATGATATTAGCGAAAGCTTACCAGACTCTTGGCCATTTGAATAAAATTCTTACGTACCAAGGGACGATGAGAACAGAAGTGTTAATTTTAAAATTAAAAAAATCTAGCAGTCTGGACAGCGGCAGAGAAAAACTTGTGCCATATTTGCCAGTCATCGTTTCTTGTGTGTTTATATTTCATTGAATTTGTGGTAAGAATGATTTATTTATTAATAGGTATTATAAAACTGCAAAAAGCTAGATACTGCTATTGGGAAAAGTGAAGGACATGCCTGGAGCAAAAATTATTGAGTCCTCAAATTGTATTGTGTTTGAATATTGCATATTGTTATGACTATTATTATTATTATAAGATCAGAACATACTAGGAAGCGTCTGTGTTCCATGAACACTCATCAACATGCCTAGAGCGTTTATAATTATGAAAAAAAGAGAAAATCATACAGAAGGAGATGTGTTTACTCCATTTAATTGTATTGAAGACAACTATGTAAAATGACAGTGGCGTATCCGCCATATGGACCTGAGGTGTGGTCACAGTAGGATGTGAAGTCATATGAATTAGGGGCTGGTGCACTTGTATGCACACGAGGCTGACCCCACCATATCATGCATAAATAGTTAATTGAAGTATATTCCAGATGGGAAAAGGCCAGGGTGTCTTTTGTTTGCAGGGTTTTATTTCCTGTTACCAGCCGGTGACAGGAAACCTGATGAATATATTAGAAGACAGAAAGTCTCCAGGAAAGTGTTTACTGTATGCTGTTAGCCAGAAGAAGTTTCTGTGAGCTGACGTTCTATGCATAACAGTGTTAAACGAGTGAATCTACATACAGAATCTAAGGTGATGTGCCATAATCTGGGCACTCTGACAGTTCATCTGTGAATAAATCGATTTCCCTAAAATTAACTATAATGATCGGGGCGTGATGACAACAACAGCTTCTCAAATAAATGACTCACACTACTATATCTATCACTGAACAGTTGTGAATACACCTATAGGAACATTATAAGTTATCGTTATAGGACAAAGAGTCCCTTTAGTTAATTATTAGTTGTAAGATATATTTTCCTCAGTTTCAAAGACCTGTCCAAAAGAGTTTGCAGGACAGGCAGAATAAAATTGTAAAAAAGAATTAATGTAAAAAACATTTTAACCACAGACTTATTCCTTTAATTATAGTGTGTTATAGTGTGTTGTTTTGATGTACCATCATTTTCATTTCATTCCCTAGACACTAGCCACATCAAACACCAGACACTAGAAAGAAAATACAGCGTGTGTGAGATCTAGAGAGGTAGCGTTAGGTTCCCTGAGAATTCATCACCATCATCATCAACTATTAGACTCAGGGTCTTATTTAACCCAGGGAATCCCCATTATTAATATTACCCAAGAATTTGGGAAATTGATGAATTGTCAGAGCCTGGAATAATTTAATTAGAGTTGTACTTATTATAGTAATAGAGTTATAACATTTTAGAGTTGATCAGATGGCAGACTTGGCCAAATTTTGATCTGCTGCTTTTCAGACTGCCAGAGAGATGGGTATGGATGGGCCAGAGCTAGTCCAGTATGTAACCTCAGAGTGTGACAAATTTATTGAACGAGAAGATAGGAAGTTAGAAGCAGAAAGAAGATTACAAATTGAAGCAGATAAAGAAATTAAAAGATTACAAATTGAGGCTGATAGGGAGGCTGAGATTAAACGGCTCCAATTTGAAGAAAAGAAATTGGAGGCTGAGGCTAAGAAATTGGAGGCAGAAGAAAAGAGATTGGCTGCAGAGCGGGAGGCAGAAAGAGAAGAAAAGAGATTGGCTGCAGAACGGGAAGCAGAAAAAGAGGATAAAAGATTACAGAGGGAGCACGAGTTACGACTAAGGGATTTGGAATTGCAAGGCCATGCTTCTGAACATGGTCACAGCCCATCTACCTCTGACGCTACTACCAGTCAGGGGGCCTCTAACTCAGCCATGGGGTTTCATTTAAATCATTTTGTTGAAAAGGATGATGACATAGAGTCATTTTTAAGTAGATTCGAGGTACTAGCTACAACTTATGGGTTAGAAAAAGAAAGGTGGAGTCTGAAGTTATCCCAGGGTCTTAGGGGAACAGCTTATGAAGTTTTTGCAAAAATGAGCAGGGATGACCAAGACAACTATGACTTGTTAAAACAAGATCTTTTGATTATATACGAGAAAAATTGTGAGTTTTATAGAAAAAGGTTTAGAAATGCCAAGCTTTTGTCTGGGGAGACATACCACCAATTCTCTGCCAGATTGGAAACCTATTTGGAGAAATGGACTGCTCTGGGGAAAACCCAAGATCTTAAAGAGATGATCATGATAGAGCAACTGAGAGAGTCCATGGCTCCAGACCTGAGAAAGTTTCTCATGGAACAAGGTGCAGAGAGGTTGGGTGAGGTACTTAATGTCGCTGAGAGGTATCAGGCGGCCCAGGCAGAAGTAGCTGGCGCAAGAAAGAAACATATAGATAACAATAACGCCCCACAAAACTCAAATAAATCTGATAATAGAGATCAGGGAAACCGAGAAAAGCCCAACTTTGAAAGGCCAAGATTCGACCATAGAGATAGAAACCCGCAATTCAATGACAGAAAACCCTACAGACCAGAAGGAAAATGGTGTAAAATCTGTAGGATGAATAACCATAATACAATTGAATGTGGTAGGAAAGTTCCTCCATATCACGCTGCATGCATGATAACAGTGGACAAGGGAAGAAAGAAGGACTTGCCAACAGAACAGCATGAACCTCATCATCCCCCCATCTGTGAAGAAGTAACATGTAATGGTGCCAGAGTTAAGTGCCTTTACGATTCAGGTTTGGAATATGACTTAGTCGTGAGTTCTCACCTTGTGCATCCAGATCAGTATACCACAGAAACAGTGGAGATCCAAGGGCACTAAAGGAAGTAGCAACCATGACACTTCCAGTAGCCGAGATAAATGTCAAGACAAGGTACGTGGAAGGAGTGATTAGAGCTGCAGTGTGTGACGAACCTAATTACCCGCTGGTGTTAGGAAGTAAATTTGTGTTTCTAGGGAGCCCTATAAAACCTGTGGTAATGGCCACGCTCCAGGTCAGGTCGACCCCTATGGAAGAGGAGGAGAATGATCCACCACTAATAATTCCTTATAAACAGTTGAGAAAGGCCCAGTCGAAAGACAAATCATTAAAACCTTGCTTTGGCAAATTGCCAAACAGCCATGCACACCCTAAGAAAGGACAATGTTATTTGAAGGAGGCACTGCTCTACAGGACAGCTGGAGCAGGATCCAAAAGATATGGACAGTTAGTACTGCCATGGAGTTATAGGGAAAAAGCAATGGCACACGCACATGTTGATACAGACGGTGGACATCAGAGGAGTGGAACCACCCATCAAAGGACATCTGTGACATATTTCTGGCCAGGCGTAGCGGAAGACATCGAAAAATTTGTTGAGGCCTGCGACCAATGCAGCAAGGTTTATTCCCCAAGAGGGAAAGAAAATAATAATCAGATGCCAGCCAAGCATTCTGAAAAATGTAGGCCTAAAAATATAAAGGAAAACAAAAATAATAAGGTAGACACCGTGGATAGGTATGCACTTTTCCAGAAACAGTCTTCCCATAAAATAGCCAGAATGGCAACTCTGCGTATGGCACCCAGAGACTATATAAACAAAGACCAGTCATCCCCTGCTCAATTTGAAGCAGCATTCCGGGAACTGGCAAAGATTAGCATTGAAGATAATCCGCCAAATTTGAAACCGAAACAAAAGGTTAACGTAAGAAAAGTGGGGAGTGGACTATTGAGGAATTGGAAGAGTGATCCAATCGCTTCACAATATGGCTATTAACTTAGCATCATGAGGGCACCGGTGACAGTGGTAGTTAACCGGCCCCACCCAGTCCAATTGGAAGTATTGTACGGACATTGGATGTAGATCACCTACAAAGTATAGCAATGCTAAAAGGGCGAATTGATTTCTGATGCAGAAATTCATTTTCCCACTTTATTTATTATTTCACCAAATTGTCGTTAGGCGGTGAATACAGTTGGTGAATATGGCCTCCATTTGAGTGGCACCTTATGGAATCATATATGAATATTAATAAAGGATGTTTCCAAATTCAAGTCAAGCCCGAACGCAGACCACTAGATGGCTGTGTGCACATCGGAGAGGAGCACATTGAATTCAAATGTTGTTTTTTGGATTGGAAATTGCTCCGAGTGTTTTATCCAGGCTGATAAGAGAATTATTGGATCCTCTACATAACTCTGCTATCACCATGTTATAGATTCGTTCCTCATAACTATTGCAACTTTGAGGAAATTCTAAGAACCTCTGGACATGTCAATGAACAGACTCGGAGAAGAGAAATGGTGAATACAGATTGATAAGCAGCATTAAGACAAGCAGTAACACTTGAAGCTGTTCAGTAACATAACGGAAATAGATTCTTGGATTGCAGAGGTTTGAGGCAACTTTCGTTACTTGTGCCTACTTTGAATGACCCCACTGCAGAAATCCACGATCATACAAAAGCAGAGTAAAGCCCATATTGAAATTACCTGATTTGTGTCAGGAATTTGTGGTAAGAACGGACGCTAGTAATGTGGGCTTGGGGGCCACTTTGTTACAAAGGTCCTCTTCACCAAATGGGGAATTAAACCCAGTCGCTTATTCCAGCCGTAAGTTAAATAAGGCGGAACAAAACTACACAACAATTGAAAAGGAATGTCTTGCTTTAGTCTGGGCGATTAAGAAGTTCCAGATCTATTTATATGGTAGAACTTTCGTGGTCCAATCAGATCATCAGCCATTAGTATTTTTGGCACAGGCAAAACATGGAAATACCCGTTTGCTAAGGTTGTCTTTACTTATTCAACCATACTCGTTCACCATTGAATACATTCCGGGTTCACAAAATGTTGGTGCAGACTTTTTAAGTAGACACCCTCCAGAAGAAACCCAGAATAATCATAAAGCGTAGTTGAGTTAGTTTATCTAATGTGTATCATAGATTTTAAACTTGCACGTGGGTGCATGTTCTTAACAGGGGGATGTGTGGTGAGAGCAGTGATACCCTTGATCAAAAGTACATTAATAATTAATTAAATAATTAAAAAGTAGTAAAAACTATTACAAGCCCGTGTTTATTGCCCGTCATCTTCACCGATGCCTCGGGTCGAGCTGTATTTTACAAAGGTTCGCGCTAAGCAAATGGATAGCCTATCCAAAAACCCGCCCGAGTGATCGTCACTCCGCATTGAGAAATTGAAACTAACATGAAACAGTTTGCGTGCGGTAAATACTTGTTTCGCTCTTTGGATTGATAGAAAAAAAGGGGGGGGGGTGAGAGAAGAATAAAACTAATGCTTTTATGAATCTAAAAATAAACTAATGCATTGTATTGTATCCAAGTCGCATGGTAACCGAGGTTTGAATTTGTATACTATTGCGTGAGAAATCCTTACTGCTTGTTACCCGCCACTTTGTTAGGCTAGACAGTTAACTACGATTCAAATAAACATTGAGAGAAGGGGAAATGGGGTAGAACGATACTGAAAGTGAAACTTAGAATGACTTTCGATATATACATGTATATATAAAAGGATGGTTGGGGTGATGAGATTAATATTATTATTTATAACAAATCCTCCATAGTCCTTATAATAATGTTTATGAATCTGTGAAGATAGAGTTTATTAATAGGGTAGTTCAGAAAAGAAAACCCAACATGCAGGGAAAAATACAGAAATGAGAACGGCAAGAAAGATTAGCATAAAACTTATATAAACTGATAGGTTATAGTCTTCTGACCAATAATATGTTTTAATATCAAAAATCGCACAAGTAATAACCAAGATATTGTAGAAATACTATATATTTTCGGACAGTGAAACAGACAGACTCTCGTTCTTGCTCATTTATTGGTAACATTTTTGGGACGCAATTTTGAAAAGAGGCATTGGCGTGATTCAAATTTGATTGGTTAACGCTAGGAGGAAGGGAGAGGTAGAAAGTGTTGGCCCAAAACGATACATATTTTGCAGTGTAATAGCATGGGCAGACTGACCAACAGACTAAGAAACACATAGTTTATTTGGGGTTTGGTTTTTCAAATTCTAATAAAAATAGGTAGTCGCTTGATTTCATTGGCCAGCCCAAATGATATTAGCAAAAGCTTACCAGGCTCTTGGCCATTTTAATAAAATTCTTACGTACCAAGGGACGACGAGAACGGAAGTGTTGATTTTAAAATAAAAAAATCTAACAGTCTGGACAGCGGCAGAGAAAAACTTGTGCCATATTTGCCAGTCATCGTTTCTTGTGTGTTTATATTTCATTGAATTTGTGGTAAGAATGATTTATTTATTAATAGGTATTACAAAACTGCAAAAATCTAGATACTGCTATTAGGAAAAGTGAAGGACATGCTTGGAGCAAAAATTATTGAGTCCTCAAATTGTATTGTGTTTGAATATTGCATATTGTTATGACTATTATTATTATTATAAGATCAGAACATACTAGGAAGCCTCTGTGTTCCATGAACACTCATCAACATGCCTAGAGCGTTTATAATTATGAAAAGAAGAGAAAATCATACAGAAGGAGATGTGTTTACTCCATTTAATTGTATTGAAGACAACTATATAAAATGACAGTGGCGTATCCGCCATATGGACCTAAGGTGTGGTCACACTAGGATGTGAAGTCATATGAATTAGGGGCTGGTGCACTTGTATGCACACGAGGCTGACCCCACCATTTCATGCATAAATAGTTAATTGAAGTATATTCCAGATGTGAAAATGCCAGGGTGTCTTTTGTTTGCAGGGTTTTATTTCCTGTTACCAGCCGGTGACAGGAAACCTGATGAATATATCAGAAGACAGAAAGTCTCCAGGAAAGTGTTTACTGTATGCTGTTAGCCAGAAGAAGTTTCTGTGAGCTGACGTTCTATGCATAGCAGTGTTATACGAGTGAATCTACATACAGAATCTAAGGTGATGTGCCATAATCTGGGCACTCTGACAGTTCATCTGTGAATAAATCGATTTCCCTAAAATTAACTATAATGATCGGGGCGTGATGACAACAACAGCCTCTCAAATAAATGACTCACACTACTATATCTATCACTGAACAGTTGTGAATACACCTATAGGAACATTATTATTTTTTTTTCTTAACTTCCACAGTAATACATCCTTCTATTATAACATCTTAACCTCTCCAGCAAAGTAAACTTGCTACAGTCACGCTTATTTTTCCGACCACTGCCCTACAAAAAGATCCTCGTAATATCTTATATGCTTCGTTTAACAAATTAACAGATACGACACACCGTTAGAAGTGCTATAGAAGACCTTGTCACCAAAATGAAGAGACGGAAGGTAACATAGTATGGCCACACATCATTATGGTACAAAAGATGTTCCTTTAAGACACAGTACCAGACACAAGAAGACAGGGCAAGATATAAAAAAGTAAAAAAATAGGTTGACGACATTAAAGAATGGTTACACCTACTTGTCACCGAACTAAAAAGACGTACAATTAACAGTAAATAATAACATAAATGTGTATGATACTAGACAAAAATTGCGAGTAGTCGTCAAACATTCATCGTCTGCATTGTCCCGTTGTCTGTCCACGTGCTACGGGACATGTCAAGCTATATCTCAGATATCGGCTACCATAGTAGATAGAGTGATCTCCCCTCATCAAGATGGCGACTTAAATTGCCGTTTACGAATTTCTTTTATTTATTTTTTTCTTTATGCATCAGACACATAGAGGCATAACTCTGCTGCTTCGCAGGTGGACTGAGGATAGACAATCAAAGGCTAAGGGAGGCTACCCGACACAATTGCATGCTGAAATTGGATGCACTGGGCCACAGGCTTTACGAAACTGTGCAACTTCGCTTGATGATGACGTCATGAATAAAAAGTAAGCAGAACGGTGGTAATCCCGTGAAGTCCCGCCAGGCTATGAGAGTGCCGGTCCCCCCCCCCCTTCCCCCCCCGCCTCGAAGCGGTCCATCCTATGATACTGGTGGTCTCCTTTTCCAGTACTGTAGAGCCAAGGCACAGAGGGAAAGGCAAGCGTTATTGGGCCAACATATGAGGAACAGGGAAAGCATATATGGTCATCACCAGTACCATACTTGGCAAAGCTTTATGGAGGTATAAATAGCCTCACTCCTACCACTGCTTGTTTTTTGAAAATATTCATGTAGACATCTGAGAGTGTACGAAGAGGAAGAATCTATCTTAGTTTACCTTCTCTTCTATCCTCTTCTTCTTTGTTTTTCCCCTCATCTCATTACACTGTTAGGGAGCCGCGCCGGTGTAGTGGTTACCAAACTGCGCTGGCGACCGGGTGACGCAGGATCAAACCCGGGCGAGGACATTTGAAGATTTTTCGTCGACCGGGATTTGGACTGGATTAACTCGAGCCCTGGCGAGAACATTTGAAGATGGCTCCTGAGCCGACCCAGCTCTAATGGGTACCTCCGATATCGGTGAGTATCTGCCTGAATGGCGAGGGACACCAGTCTCTGTACAAGAAAAAAAAGGGATACTCACGTAAAAATCAGTCTCAAGTTAGACATACTAACCTGAGATTTCGCTACGAGTAATAGCGGGCGTACGCAAAAAAAAAAAAAAAAAATTACACTGTTATCATAACTTCTTAATATTTTACTCTTATTACCTGACTATCAACGACATTTCTTGTGTTCTACCATCATCAGCAGCACTCTTCATCACCTTAAGAAGCATAGGCATTAAACAAATGCATGCCAAGCATCCCCGACCTGCGCCATCCGTTCATGGTCTTAACATGTCTCCTTTATCCCTTTGATGTCTGCCTCTAGTTTACCTTCCCCGTAGGTTTTTTGGTCTCCTACGTTTCTTACACTGGGGATCCCAGACAAAAGACTACCTTGCAATGCTATCAATAGGTTTCTACCATTTCTTGCGACTGTGTTATTATTTTTGCACTCTGCTATCGTACGTATCAGTCAACTATCATCTTTAGCTCTCTGTTATCACCTTTACCTCTGTTATAATTTTAACCTACATGTTATTATCGTTACCTCTCTATTATCACATCCACCTCTCGGTTATCACTTTCACTTATTTTTTATCACATTTACTTATTTGTTATTAATTTTAACTCTTTCGTATCAGTGTTAGCTCTCTGTTATCCTTTTCAGCTCTCTGTTATCGTATTTAGCTTTCTGTTACCACTTTTAACTCTCTGTTTAGCCTCTTGCTTCTCTGTTATGGACATACTTCACACTTGTATGAAACTGATACACATACACACATTACAAACAAACACTTGCACTAAGCACATACGTCACGCTCGTATATCTACACAGCTTCCTACGCATTCACGTGAATAACCGTATACTCACGCACGTGAATGACCATGCTCAACTACTCGCACAAACACATGATCACACATACAAACATTCAAAAATTCACAGACGGACTCATAATGCATAGGCAGACGTAAAATCCCATCACCCATCCACATACTTTTGCAATCATTAGCGAGAGCGAATACACATAACCATACATGTGCACACACTCATTCCTAAACGTAATCGCACATATATAACCACACACTTGACAGACACATACTCACACAGGCAGTGACACAGTTGCGCACTGACTCATAAATACACATAATAGCTCATGCATAAAACGACCACCGGTGAACACCATAAAATGAACACCATAAAGACTTTCATCAATCGGTTATTGCGTAGAACACAAAGACTGAAATGGTATGACAAGATCAACTATGTGGAACTTACAGGAAGTGCCGGTGAAGCAAGACGTGAGGAACAGACTGATATTGGATAGGATACACATTGAAACAGATAGGATACACACTGAAACAGATAGGATACACATTGAAACAGATAGGATACACATTGAAACAGATAGGATACACACCGAAACAGATAGGATACGCATTGAATTAGATAGGATACACATTGAAACAGATAGAATACACATTGAAACAGATAGGATACACATTGAAACAGATAGGATACACATTGAAACAGATAGGATACACATTGAAACAGATAGGATACACACTGAAACAGATAGAATACACACTGAAACAGATAGGATACACATTGAAACAGATAGGATACACATTGAAACAGATAGGATACACACTGAAACAGATAGGATACACATTGAAACAGATAGGATACACATTGAAACAGATAGGATACACATTGTAACAGATAGGATACACATTGAAACAGATAGGATACACATTGAAACAGATAGAATACACACTGAAACAGATAGGATACACATTGAAACAGGATACGCATTGAAACAGATAGGATACACATTGAAAAAAACCAGATGATGTCATTACAAGGCAGTCCGTGTTCTGGAATTTGCAAGGCAAGTGAAAAAATGAGACACTCATACACACAGAGCCGGCCCTAGGAATTTTTTCTTAATGTGGTGCGAGGTCTAGTTCTGGCGCACCCCGTGCTGTACTGTTTTGATCTATTAGCAGCAGTAGTAGTCCTCTTCAGTAAACTTGCCAAAGGAGGAAGGAAAATCCAAACAGAAGACAGGGCAACACATGAAGAGATAAAAGCAATAATCAGAAATAACTATAGAGAAAAACTGCATAAAGAACACTCAGACTCAGGTACTGGAGAAGCATACTATACTTTACCAAGAAGAGATCGTGTGATAATATTCAAACTAAGAACCGGCCATTACAGACTCAAATACCATCTGTACAACAAATTGACAATCAGACAGACAGTTATTTTCCTATGTGGGGAGGACAAACAACAAATTGACAATCAGACAGACAGTTATTTTCCTATGTGGGGAGGACAAACAACAAATTGACAATCAGACAGACAGTTATTTTCCTATGTGGGGAGGACAAACAACAAATTGACAATCAGAAGCCTGAGACAGACAGATTATTTAAGAGAGATTCCTATGTGGGGAGGACAAACGTTGTCTCCAGCAATTGACTGCAATCAGACAGACAGTTTTTTCTCTGTGATGGGGTCCACCGGACAAACAACAAATTGACAATCAGACAGACAGTTATTTTCCTATGTTTCAGCTTCCTTATTGCGATGGTATTTAGGAGCCAATGTTCCTGCACGTTTAGTGTGTGCAGTACTTCTCTGTTGGTCTTTTTTTCTGTCCAGGGTATTCTCAACATCCTTCTGTAGCATTTCATTTCGAATGATGTAACCTTTTTTGCAACTGTTTTATTGAGTGTCCAAGTCTCGCAGCCGTATGTTGCTACTGGGAATATACATGCTCTGATCAGTTGTAACTTTATTTCTTTGCTTGTGCCTTGCCATAGGTTTTTCATCTGTATAAGTTTATGTGAGGCAATTGCAAGTCTTCCTTTAATTTCTATAACCAGAGCTGTTGATGACTGATCCTAAGTATTCAAATTCATTAACACTTTCCAGTTCTTCGTTATCAATTTCAATTTCTGGTTTGGTCTTCACTTTGTCTGTTGTCAATACTTTGGTCTTCTTGGTGTTTAGGTATAGATTCTGGGCCTCGCTGTGTTTTTTGGTGGACAGAATTAATTGTTCAAGTCCTTCTGGGCTGGTCGATAGGAGGACTGTGTCGTCAGCATATCTGATTTCCGGGATCTGGTACCCGCCGATGTTAAATGAGTCAAACTCTGTGTGTTCTTGGTCATCTCATGATATTCTCGGCATAAATGTTAAACAGATAAGGGGAAAGGGTACAGCCTTGTCTTACTCCTTTCTGTACTTCAAACCATTCTGTTTCACCCTCTATTCTTACGGCTGCCTGTTGTTCTTGGTACAGCAGTGCGATGAGTTGTATAAGGTGGTTTGGAAATCCCATATTTTCCATAATAGCCCATAACTGCTGATGTTGTACACAATCGAAAGCTTTGGTGTAATCAATGAAACAAGTATGTAGGTCAACGTTTAACTTCATAAGAGAGATAGATGTGGTTATTTCAGAGCGAACGAAGAAGAAGAAGTCATAATTGATTACAGGGATGCGCCCCTGGAGGTGGTAGCCCTCAGCTCTTTTTTTTCTGCCTAGTGTTCCTTTCGGCGTGTTCTTTTCTCTTCCGCCTTTTGTGAGGCTTCTTTTCGCCCAATCTGAGGTTGCGCCGTGGGGAGCATCGCCACTTGGTGCCATCGGCAGCTTCATTTTCCCCAGGTTGCTGGATTTATGTCCCATACTTTCATGTCTCTCTTACGTCTTTGAACTTCAACTGCGGTCGCCCGACTGTTCTTTTGCGATCTGCCAGTTGTTCGTAGAAAATATCTTTCGGGATGCGACCATCTTCCATGCGGCGGACATGGCCAAACCAGCGCAGTCTGTGCTGTGTAAGTAATGTATACATGCTTTCAAGGCCCTCACGTGACAGCCGCTCGACATTTGTCAATTTGTCCTTCCACGAAATATCAAAGAAGTGGAATTGTTCTTTTATGAGGGTCTTCATCTTGGCACACTCAGACGTCTGCTTGAATATTTCTTGGCACACTCAGACGTCTACTTGAATATTTCTTGACACACTCAGACGTCTACTTGAATATTTCTTGACACACTCAGACGTCTACTTGAATATTTCTTGACACACTCAGACGTCTACTTGAATATTTCTTGACACACTCAGACGTCTACTTGAATATTTCTTGACACACTCAGACGTCTACTTGAATATTTCTTGACACACTCAGACGTCTACTTGAATATTTCTTGACACACTCAGACGTCTACTTGAATATTTCTTGACACACTCAGACGTCTACTTGAATATTTCTTGGCACACTCAGACGTCTGCTTGAATATTTTCAATAAAGCAGTGGTCAGCTTCAGGTCATCAAGTAAAGTACATTGCATTGTTCCGTTAGGTCTGTGGTTCAGTACCTCAGATTTCAACACGCATTTATGAGGGTCAATTTGATGCTGATGACATGGATCACACGATAATTTCTGCGATTTTATAAAAATTGTCGGTACCCAAGAGCAGAGTCTGCATAGACACATGGTGACAGAAATCAGGCGTGAACATGATATAGATAAAAAAGACATGGGGAGACCCTCAGCGCATTGTTATCACCCTTTTTGCGCACGTCATAGGGTCTTGTACTTCAAAACTATGTGATGTACACAAAGGCATTGATGTAAATGTGTCTGTGCGTGGTTGCGGGCATGACGTGGGATTGTTTAGAGTAGCAACGAGAGCATACTGTGGAATATTTTCGTCAGGACCGGATGCGTGAAGACCCCACGGCCTAATATCTGGCCTTTGGCAACAAAAAAAAAAGTTTTCAAGAAGTGTTGGATCTCGTGAATGCGACATCCCACAGTGGTATAATTTTAAAGGAAAGTGTCTGATATATGTTCTGGAATACAAAAGAAATATAAAGATGAAATTGACGTGTTGGAATTGTCGCCGTTGAATGATATTTAATAATTGCCCAGTTGTGGGCTTGTCATAGAAGATGTTTACAATATATTTATGTGCATAGAAAAATTGGGATGTTCAGCGTATAAATGAATCGCAAATAGTATGGTTAAATAATGGCAAATGTGATTATGGAAATTGTAAAGGAAGAAGTCAAAGTGAATGTTATTAAAAGAGTTTAATGGAATTGTTGATCACTTTATACTTGGTCATATTGTTATGTGATATATTATAACACTGTTTATCGACTCCCCATCACACTGTAGCACGCATATTACAGAAGAGGGATGCTTTGAGTGTATTTGTTGAAGGGTGCAGTGCTCCACAGGGAGCTGAGAGACAGTGAATGAATAAATAAACACTCTCACTAAAACACACACGCACAATCACACACATATTAGGACTCTCAAATACACACTCACGTACACACGAACACTCATATATATAAATATAAATATAAATATATATAAATAAATATATATAAATAAATATATATATATATATATATAAATATAAATATATATATATATATATATATATATATATATATATATATATATATATTTATATATATATATTATATATATATATATATATATATATATATATATATATATATATATATATATATATAGTGGTAAAGTGGGATATATAAATATTTATAGGGACTTAGTGTACTGACTGAGATCAGCTGTGAAGGTATCTGTATCTAATAAGGGTAGTGTATTACAGATGACCTTACTTGCTACCACATATTTATACCTCAGTCAGAATTATTCTGGAATATTGTGATGACTACGTTGAATGTCTAGGGTATGTATATGATGAAGTGTAAGTCACAACAACAACAGACAGATAAACAATTTAATTTATTCCACCACACGTGACAACACTGTGACACTCACACACATTTAACACTCTATAAGACTATTCTTAAATGAGGCACTGGTAAATTTTCAAATATAAATATGTATTAATTACTGTCACTAATATATATGTGTCCTGATTCAAATACAAAGTGAACCAGGAATCACAATCAATTTTTAATTACAAGTTATATGTACAGAATTTATCAATATGAATCTTGTAGTGACATATTTTATTAATATTATCCTATGTGTGTCAGTTGTGTAGTAGTAATATGAGGTAATACTGGTTTTGTTTTTTCAAGCTATGTTGTTATTTGTCATCATGACTTCAAGTGTTTGTTTCTGTTGGAACTAGTATTGGAGATGTTCTCAGTTCCGTTCATTAAAACAATTAATTTCCCCTCTTATTTTTATACAATGTCAGTTTAAGATGGGGTTACATAATGTTGAGCTCCGCTGGCCACATAGGCTTATCTTTCGTGATGGCGGCAGGAAAAGACTCCTCTGCTCGATTGCCCCCTGTGTTCTGGAGACACCTCACTGTTTGCTATATGGACCAAGGAGTATGCTGTCCGCCTCTGGATTCAGCAAAGCTCTGACCAGGTGCTGCTCAATAACTTTAGGACCACAGTCCCTGAAACAAGAAGGTTGTACCTCCTACTTCAGAACTAATTTATACTCTATTTCTACACTGAGCACAATACATAACAAACACTGAGTTCAGAGCGGTAGGCCAACTGCTATCTTCATCTGAAACAATTTTCACCAGTATATTCCTCCCTAATGGTTACTACGCCTCTGCAATTCCAGCATTATTTCTTTCTAGTCAATAAAATAGGTGTCAGTGTACTGTTTGGCAATTCCATTTAGTTTCACTTTCCTCCGACACCTTCTGTTCAGGCTGGAGCACTATATAGGCTTTACCTCATGTTCGCTACTGAACCACACATATATACAGACATAAATTATCAATTTACATTCAATTTTCATTAAAAAGATATCAAATATTTCAAGCTTACCACAATTCATGGAAATAATACAGAATTACGTTGACTGGCACTGAATATAGCACAATTTCGATCTGCCGATGTCCCAGGCTTTTATTTAGAAAAATATGCACTGGCGCTCAACGCACTGGTTCTGTAGTAAGTTTATTTGCAAATGTGGTGCTGACCTGACGCCTCTGATTGACTATATTGGCAGGTCTAACCAATCGTGCCATGTTTACACAGCTTTTCAAAAAAGTACTCCTACTCACGTTTCCCCTAACAACAAAGAAGTAGTATTTATAGTCCGACTAATCGTGTTTAGCCTTACATTTATTTTCCGCCAATCAAATAGGAGGTAACATGTCAGCCTATTTCCCGTACAATGGTGTGTTGAAAATCTGCCACTGAGCGATTCTGATTTGGGTGTTGTCTGACATCCCTCACTATTTCTTTTGGCTATAATTTGTTATTTCCTAGACTATTTGCGTAACGTTTAACATATTATTTGTCAGCAAGTCCTAAGGAACCCAAATATATAAATTTAATGGGGCTAAGGGGCTGCGTTCAAAATATGCATTTTCTTCTAGGATAGTCGTGCTGTTGCCACCTCCTCACTTCCAAACTTTATGGTGTCTGCTGTACTGTCATACTAATGTCAGGATTTCAGACATAAAACAGTAGAATGTCATGTTTCCTAATAAGCGTTTTGTAAGTTTTTTAGAACCTAACTCTCTTTTTATCACTGTCGATTTGAAAAAAAAGCTAGTGCATGTGGCCTTACACGCGTGATGGTAGTAATTGTGTATCGCGCGACTGTGGTAGTATTGCCTGCGTTCCGGCTTTCAGCCCCTCCCTTTCTTTCTATCTTTAGTCCATCTGTCTTTCGTTTATGGTAACGTAGTGTATAAAATGACATGAATGGAATTTTAAATCTAGGTCAGCTGCGTATCTCAAGGTTTTTCTTAGAAAGGCAGTACACGTTTTATCGTAGAAAGCGGGTATTGAAGCAGTAGGCTTTTACTATCAACGTGAAACGTTACAATTTGCAGACGAATTAGAAAACAAGGGGGATTTCGAGTACAGTCATTGTGACAGCACTGTTCTTTACCATTCTTCTTTCCTTTTATTAAAGTTATTTGTTAGGCTTTACATTTACGTTTTAATTTATATATGTGGATTAGAATTTCTCACGACAAATCCTCCCCACTTAAAACAGACGTTATATGTCAGTCTATAATTCTATATACACATAGAGAAATTTATTATTTTTCCTGGAGTTTAGGGTGATTCTCATCACACGGATGGCGGCTTAAAAAATCCGCTCCCAGATTTGTTTTTCCACTTATATACTCTATGCTAAACTCAAATGGCTGCATCAATAAGGACCAACGGAGTAATCTCGAGTTCTCATGCCTAGCCTGTGCTAGAAACGACAAAGGTTTGTGATCCGTTTGCAACTTAAATGCCTTCCCATACAGATAAATATTGAATTTCTTTATCGCCCATATTACTGCAAGACATTCTTTTTCGCTAGTTGAGTAGTTGGTTTCAGCTTTATTCAACTTTCTGCTAGCATATGCCACTGGGCTTAATTCCCCATCCAATGCATCTGATCTCTGTAGCAGAGTTGCACCTAACCCAATATTACTGGCATCCGTCCTTACAATGAATTCTTGACTTAAGTCAGGTAATTTCAAAATAGGTTTGCTTGTGAGCTTTTCCTTCAATTCCTGGTAAGCCATTTCACATTGTGGTGTCCATGTAATTCGATCTGGATTTCCCTTACGTGTCAAATCAGTTAACGGTGCACATATGGAATTAAAGTTTTTGATATACTTTTGGTAGAAACCACATAATGAGACAAAGGATCTCACGTCTTTTTTGGTTTGTGGTCTCGGGGCTTTCTTTAGTTTCTCTAAATTCTTTGGGTCAGGGGTCATGTTTCCCTGATAAACTGTGTGTCCCAAGAATTCCAATTCTTTACATCCAACGCAACATTTGGTTGGTCGGGCTGTTAAATTCGCTTCCCTAAGTCGATTAAACAGCATGTTCAGAGAGTCAATGTGTTCCTCAAATGTTTCTGTTGCTATAAGGATATCATCCATGAAATTTTTGATACATGGATTATTCAGAGGGTCCAATAATTTTCTCATCATTCTAGAGAAGACACTAGGCGCATTCTTCAATCCAAATGGCAATCTATTAAACTCATAGTGTCCTTCTGATGTACTAAAAGCTAGGTATGGTCTAACCTCCGGCTTTACTGGAATCTGATAGTATCCTTTACTCAGATCCACTTTTGAGAAATATTTAGCTTTATTTAGCCTGGCAAACAACTGATTTGTATCCGGCAATGGATCCACCTGTCCTTCTGTAATAGCATTCAGTCTCCTGTAATCTATACAGAGTCTATGTTCTCCAGAGGGCTTCCTTAAGAGTACAACACCGGAACTATACGAAGATTCACTGTGTGAAATAATTCCTTCCTTCAACAAATAGTCTATCTCTTCCTTCAAAGCTTTCTCCTTAGCAAAAGGAATCGAATATGGTTTCATACAGACAGGTGTGGGGTCTATCAGTTTCATATCATATTCCAATAAGTTTGTATGCCCAGGTCGGTCTGTTAACACCTC
Organism: Oreohelix idahoensis; assembly: GCA_024509875.1. Taxonomy (NCBI): domain Eukaryota; kingdom Metazoa; phylum Mollusca; class Gastropoda; order Stylommatophora; family Oreohelicidae; genus Oreohelix; species Oreohelix idahoensis. Next base: position 360,499 of record JAMPIV010006036.1, read on the forward strand.
TGTATGATTATCTAGAACCTGTTGTACTCTCTCTTTCTGAGTTTTCGTTAAATGTGTACTGATTTTCACCTGTGCCGCTGTCTCACAGGGGTGTAATGGATATTCAAATGATGAAAGTGGTTCCTTTTTCATCTCCATGGCAAAGGACAAGGTCAACAAGTGTGTCTTTTCCTGATGTTCTCTTTCCAAATATTTCTTCAGGAGATTCACATGATAGATTTTTTCTTTCCCCTTCTTATCTATCTTATAATTGGTTCTAGACACCTTCTCTAGAACTGTATATGGACCTTGCCATCCAATCTGTAACTTATTCTGACTACCGGGGAGAAGAAGCAGTACCTTCTCTCCCACAGCCAAATCTCTGTCTTTCGCTTTCCTGTTATAATAGGCAGCATGTTTCTTCCTGGCTTGTTTCAAATTTTCATTGGCAAGTTTCCAGCCAGTTTTTAAACGAGTGGTCAGCTCATTCACATATTGGTATGAGGATGTAATATTTTCCTCTGCCTTTTCATCAGTCCACGTTCTTAACAGCGCTTCAAGTGGACCTTTTATTGGCCTTCCAAACAATAATGTTGCCGGGGCCATACCGGTTGAACTATGGGGTACCTCCCGATAAGCAAAGAGGGCGGCGTGCAGGTACTGGTCCCATGTATCTGGTTTTTCGTGTGCCAACTTTCTCAGGATCGACATCAACGTGCCATTAAATCTTTCCACTTGGCCGTTCCCTTGGGGGTGGTACACACTACAATGGAAGTGTTTGGCCTGGAAGATCCTGAAAACTTCTTCAGTTAGTTTCCCCTTGAACTGAGAGCCATTATCAGTCAAGATTTGATTGGGAAAGCCTAACCTTGTGAAAATTGTGAGCAATGCCTCTGCCACATGTTTAGAATCAATCGATGACAGGGCTACCGCCTCTCCCCACATAGAACAAGTGTCCACCAGAGTCAGAATGTAGCTGTTCCTTCTCTTGGTTCGGGTGAGAGGTCCCACAAGATCCACGGCAACTCTCTCAAAGGGTGTTCCCACTATGGGCATTTCCCCCAGAGTTGCTGGTGCAGTCCAATGTTTAGGTGCTACTCGTTGGCACTCTGGACAGGATTTTACATATCGTTTGATATCTTCAGTTATTCCTGGCCAGAAATAGTGACAAGCTATATGCTGTCCTGTTGCGCTGATCCCCATATGACCACTGAAGGGAATCGCATGCCCTAGTTCCAACACTTTAGTTCTATATGAAGTGGGAAGGACCAGCTGTCCGTGACCATTGGATTCAGATCCAGCCTTCCTATATATCAGCTTGTTCTTCATATAAAACTCTTCCTTGCCTGGAGGTGTATGGGTTTTGGGCAACTTCTTGAAACACGGCTTGAGTGTTTTGTCCTCCGCCTGTGCCTTCCTCATCTCATCTGGATGAGTATTTATTGGATTATCCTCCTCCTTTTTAGTCTGTGATCTGGTCTGCACTGTTGCCAATATCACAGGTCTCTTGGGATTCCCCAAGAAGACATATCTACACCCCAATATCAGAGGGTAGATTGGCTCATTTATCACTGCTGCTTTTATGATTCCTTCCACATATCGCGTTTTCACCTTTATCCGGGCGACGGGAAGTGTCATGGTAGCTACATCCTTGGTTGCAGTTTGAATCTCCACTGTTTCTGTGGTGTATTGATCTGCCTGCACCAGGTGAGAACTCACAACGGAATCGTAATCTAAACCGGTATCATATAAACACCTTATAGTGACACCATTACAGATGACATCTTCACACACTGGGGGATGGTATGGTTCCTGTAGTTCTGCAGGTTTGACCTTTTTTTCCTTTTTCCCAGATGTCATAGCAGCACAATGAGGAGGTTTCCTTCTACAATGGTCAGTGTCATGATTGTTCATCTTACAATTTTTACACCACCTTTTTCCTTGGTTGAAAGATTTTCTTTCATCATATTTCCTTTCATCGAATTGTGGGGTTTTATTTTTATTGTCATACCGTGGCCTATCAAACTGGTGCTTACCTTTGTTTTGATCCCTAGGATCAAATTTATTAAAGTTCTGTGGTGCCCTAAAATTTTCCAACTGTTTCTTTTTGTTACCTGATACCTCTGCCTGAGCTGCTTGATACCTTTCAGCAACATTTAGCAACTCACCCAGCCTCTCTGCACCTTGTTCCATGAGAAACTTTCTCAGGTCTGGAGCCATGGACTCTCTTAGTTGTTCTATAAGGACCATTTCCTTAAGATCTTGGGTTTTCCACAGAGAAGTCAATTTCTCCAAGTATGTCTCTATTCGTGCAGAGAACTGGTGATAGGTTTCACCTGACAGTAGTTTAGCATTCCTAAATTTTTTCCTATAAAATTCTGCGTTCTTTTCATATCTTACCAAAGAGCCTGCTTTAACATGTCATAATTTTCCTGATCACCTCTGCTCATTTTGGCAAAAACTTCATAAGCTGCCCCACGAAGACCTTGAGATAACTTTAAGCTCTACCTTTCTCTCTCTAACCCATATGTGGTAGCTAATAGTTCATATCTATTTATATAGCTCTCAATATCATCGTCTTTCTCAACGAAATGATCTAAATGAAAATTCATAGCTGAGGTTGAGGCTCCCTGGCTAGCAGTGGCATCAGAGGTAAAGGGACTGGCACCATTTTCAGGAGCATGGCCTTGAAACTCAAACTCCCTTAGTCGTAACTCATGTTCCCTTTGTAATCTCTTCTCCTCCTTCTCTGCTTCCCTCTCTGCAGTCAATCTTCTTTCCTCGGCTTCCCTTTCTGCAGCCAATTTCTTCTCTTCTCTTTCTGCAGCCTGTCTTCTTTCCTCGGCTTCCAATGCTTTAGCCTCTTTGTCAGCCTCAATCTGCAACCTCTTAGCCTCAGCCTCAATCTGCAACCTCTTAATCTCTTTTTCAGCCTCTATTCTCTTATCTTCGGCCAATCTTTCCGATTCTAATTTTCTTTCGGCCTCTTTTTCTAATCTTCTTTCTTCCCGTTCAATATATTTGTCACATTCAGCAGTGACATAAGCAATCATAATTTGCCCGTCCATTCCTAACTCTTTCGCAGTCTGTACAGCAGCAGATCGAAATTTTGCCAAGTCGGCCATTGTCTAACATACAAATGTAACAATTCAATCTTTCAATAATTATCTAAGGACACTACAGGCACTGAGAGCTCAACCTTATTTATTTCCACCCAAGGATACCTTTTAATTCTTATTATTCCCAATATCTATAACAGGAGAAAGTTCAATATCCCTGGAGCGAGACCCCAATATATGTGGTAAAGTGGGATATTATAAATATTTATAGGGGACTTAGTGTACTGACTGAGATCAGCTGTGAAGGTATCTGTATCTAATAAGGGTAGTGTATTACAGATGACCTTACTTGCTACCACATATTTATACCTCAGTCAGAATTATTCTGGAATATTGTGATGACTACGTTGAATGTCTAGGGTATGTATATGATGAAGTGTAAGTCACAACAACAACAGACAGATAAACAATTTAATTTATTCCACCACACGTGACAACACTGTGACACTCACACACATTTAACACTCTATAAGACTATTCTTAAATGAGGCACTGGTAAATTTTCAAATATAAATATGTATTAATTACTGTCACTAATATATATGTGTCCTGATTCAAATACAAAGTGAACCAGGAATCACAATCAATTTTAATTACAAGTTATATGTACAGAATTTATCAATATGAATCTTGTAGTGACATATTTTATTAATATTATCCTATGTGTGTCAGTTGTGTAGTAGTAATATGAGGTAATACTGGTTTTGTTTTTTCAAGCTATGTTGTTATTTGTCATCATGACTTCAAGTGTTTGTTTCTGTTGGAACTAGTATTGGAGATGTTCTCAGTTCCTGATATTAAAACAATTTACTTCCCCTCTTATTTTTATACAATGTCAGTTTAAGATGGGGTTACATAATGTTGAGCTCCGCTGGCCACATAGGCTTATCTTTCGTGATGGCGGCAGGAAAAGACTCCTCTGCTCGATTGCTCCCCTGTGTTCTGGAGACACCTCACTGTTTGCTATATGGACCAAGGAGTATGCTGTCCGCCTCTGGATTCAGCAAAGCTCTGACCAGGTGCTGCTCAATAACTTTAGGACCACAGTCCCTGAAACAAGAAGGTTGTACCTCCTACTTCAGAACTAATTTATACTCTATTTCTACACTGAGCACAATACATAACAAAAACTGAGTTCAGAGCGGTAGGCCAACTGCTATCTTCATCTGAAACAATTTTCACCAGTATATTCCTCCCTAATGGTTACTACGCCTCTGCAATTCCAGCATTATTTCTTTCTAGTCAATAAAATAGGTGTCAGTGTACTGTTTGGCAATTCCATTTAGTTTCACTTTCCTCCGACACCTTCTGTTCAGGCTGGAGCACTATATAGGCTTTACCTCATGTTCGCTACTGAACCACACATATATACAGACATAAATTATCAATTTACATTCAATTTTCATTAAAAAGATATCAAATATTTCAAGCTTACCACAATTCATGGAAATAATACAGAATTACGTTGACTGGCACTGAATATAACACAATTTCGATCTGCCGATGTCCCAGGCTTTTATTTAGAAAAATATGCACTGGCGCTCAACGCACTGGTTCTGTAGTAAGTTTATTTGCAAATGTGGTGCTGACCTGACGCCTCTGATTGACTATATTGGCAGGTCTAACCAATCGTGCCATGTTTACACAGCTTTTCAAAAAAGTACTCCTACTCACGTTTCCCCTAACAACAAAGAAGTAGTATTTATAGTCCGACTAATCGTGTTTAGCCTTACATTTACTTTCCGCCAATCAAATAGGAGGTAACATGTCAGCCTATTTCCCGTATAATGGTGTGTTGAAAATCTGCCACTGAGCGATTCTGATTTGGGTGTTGTCTGACATCCCTCACTATTTCTTTTGGCTATAATTTGTTATTTCCTAGACTATTTGCGTAACGTTTAACATATTATTTGTCAGCAAGTCCTAAGGAACCCAAATATATAAATTTAATGGGGCTAAGTGGCTGCGTTCAAAATATGCATTTTCTTCTAGGATAGTCGTGCTGTTGCCACCTCCTCACTTCCAAACTTTATGGTGTCTGCTGTACTGTCATACTAATGTCAGGATTTCAGACATAAAACAGTAGAATGTCATGTTTCCTAATAAGCGTTTTGTAAGTTTTTCAGAACTAACGCCCGTATGGGGGGTGTTGTTTATCGTTGTCGGTTTGAAAAAAAAGCTAGTGCATGTGGCCTTACACGCGTGATGGTAGTAATTGTGTATCGCGCGACTGTGGTAGTATTGCCTGCGTTCCGGCTTTCACCCCTCCCTTTCTTTCTATCTTTAGTCCATCTGTCTTTCGTTTATGGTAACGTAGTGTATAAAATGACATGAATGGAATTTTAAATCTAGGTCAGCTGCGTATCTCAAGGTTTTTCTTAGAAAGGCAGTACACGTTTTATCGTAGAAAGCGGGTATTGAAGCAGTAGGCTTTTACTATCAACGTGAAACGTTACAATTTGCAGACGAATTAGAAAACAAGGGGGATTTCGAGTACAGTCATTGTGACAGCACTGTTCTTTACCATTCTTCTTTCCTTTTATTAAAGTTATTTGTTAGGCTTTACATTTACGTTTTAATTTATATATGTGGATTAGAATTTCTCACGACAAATCCTCCCCACTTAAAACAGACGTGATATGTCAGTCTATAATTCTATATACACATAGAGAAATTTATTATTTTTCCTGGAGTTTAGGGTGATTCTCATCACACGGGTGGCGGCTTAAAAAATCCGCTCCCAGATTTGTTTTTCCACTTATATACTCTATGCTAAACTCAAATGGCTGCATCAATAAGGACCAACGGAGTAATCTCGAGTTCTCATGCCTAGCCTGTGCTAGAAACGACAAAGGTTTGTGATCCGTTTGCAACTTAAATGCCTTCCCATACAGATAAATATTGAATTTCTTTATCGCCCATATTACTGCAAGACATTCTTTTTCGCTAGTTGAGTAGTTGGTTTCAGCTTTATTCAACTTTCTGCTAGCATATGCCACTGGGCTTAATTCCCCATCCAATGCATCTGATCTCTGTAGCAGAGTTGCACCTAACCCAATATTACTGGCATCCGTCCTTACAATGAATTCTTGACTTAAGTCAGGTAATTTCAAAATAGGTTTGCTTGTGAGCTTTTCCTTCAATTCCTGGTAAGCCATTTCACATTGTGGTGTCCATGTAATTCGATCTGGATTTCCCTTACGTGTCAAATCAGTTAACGGTGCACATATGGAATTAAAGTTTTTGATATACTTTTGGTAGAAACCACATAATGAGACAAAGGATCTCACGTCTTTTTTGGTTTGTGGTCTCGGGGCTTTCTTTAGTTTCTCTAAATTCTTGGGGTCAGGGGTCATGTTTCCCTGATAAACTGTGTGTCCCAAGAATTCCAATTCTTTACATCCAACGCAACATTTGGTTGGTCGGGCTGTTAAATTCGCTTCCCTAAGTCGATTAAACAGCATGTTCAGAGAGTCAATGTGTTCCTCAAATGTTTCTGTTGCTATAAGGATATCATCCATGAAATTTTTGATACATGGATTATTCAGAGGGTCCAATAATTTTCTCATCATTCTAGAGAAGACACTAGGCGCATTCTTCAATCCAAATGGCAATCTATTAAACTCATAGTGTCCTTCTGAGGTACTAAAAGCTAGGTATGGTCTAACCTCGGCTTTACTGGAATCTGATAGTATCCTTTACTCAGATCCACTTTTGAGAAATATTTAGCTTTATTTAGCCTGGCAAACAGCTGATTTGTATCCGGCAATGGATCCACCTGTCCTTCTGTAATAGCATTCAGTCTCCTGTAATCTATACAGAGTCTATGTTCTCCAGAGGGCTTCCTTAAGAGTACAACACCGGAACTATACGAAGATTCACTGTGTGAAATAATTCCTTCCTTCAACAAATAGTCTATCTCTTCCTTCAAAGCTTTCTCCTTAGCAAAAGGAATCGAATATGGTTTCATACAGACAGGTGTGGGGTCTATCAGTTTCATATCATATTCCAATAAGTTTGTATGCCCAGGTCGGTCTGTTAACACCTCTGTATGATTATCTAGAACCTGTTGTACTCTCTCTTTCTGAGTTTTCGTTAAATGTGTACTGATTTTCACCTGTGCCGCTGTCTCACAGGGGTGTAATGGATATTCAAATGATGAAAGTGGTTCCTTTTTCATCTCCATGGCAAAGGACAAGGTCAACAAGTGTGTCTCTTCCTGATGTTCTCTTTCCAAATATTTCTTCAGGAGATTCACATGATAGATTTTTTCTTTCCCCTTCTTATCTATCTTATAATTGGTTCTAGACACCTTCTCTAGAACTGTATATGGACCTTGCCATCCAATCTGTAACTTATTCTGACTACCGGGGAGAAGAAGCAGTACCTTCTCTCCCACAGCCAAATCTCTGTCTTTCGCTTTCCTGTTATAATAGGCAGCATGTTTCTTCCTGTCTTGTTTCAAATTTTCATTGGCAAGTTTCCAGCCAGTTTTTAAACGAGTGGTCAGCTCATTCACATATTGGTATGAGGATGTAATATTTTCCTCTGCCTTTTCATCAGTCCGCGTTCTTAACAGCGCTTCAAGTGGACCTTTTATTGGCCTTCCAAACAATAATGTTGCCGGGGCCATACCGGTTGAACTATGGGGTACCTCCCGATAAGCAAAGAGGACGGCGTGCAGGTACTGGTCCCATGTGTCTGGTTTTTCGTGTGCCAACTTTCTCAGGATCGACATCAACGTGCCATTAAATCTTTCCACTTGGCCGTTCCCTTGGGGGTGGTACACACTACAATGGAAGTGTTTGGCCTGGAAGATCCTGAAAACTTCTTCAGTTAGTTTCCCCTTGAACTGAGAGCCATTATCAGTCAAGATTTGATTGGGAAAGCCTAACCTTGTGAAAATTGTGAGCAATGCCTCTGCCACATGTTTAGAATCAATCGATGGCAGGGCTACCGCCTCTCCCCACATAGAACAAGTGTCCACCAGAGTCAGAATGTAGCTGTTCCTTCTCTTGGTTCGGGTGAGAGGTCCCACAAGATCCACGGCAACTCTCTCAAAGGGTGTTCCCACTATGGGCATTTCCCCCAGAGTTGCTGGTGCAGTCCAATGTTTCATTTTAGGTGCTACTCGTTGGCACTCTGGACAGGATTTTACATATCGTTTGATATCTTCAGTTATTCCTGGCCAGAAATAGTGACAAGCTATACGCTGTCCTGTTGCGCTGATCCCCATATGACCACTGAAGGGAATCGCATGCCCTAGTTCCAACACTTTAGTCCTATATGAAGTGGGAAGGACCAGCTGTCCGTGACCATTGGATTCAGATCCAGCCTTCCTATATATCAGCTTGTTCTTCATATAAAACTCTCCCTTGCCTGGAGGTGTATGGGTTTTGGGCAACTTCTTGAAACACGGCTTGAGTGTTTTGTCCTCCGCCTGTGCCTTCCTCATCTCATCTGGATGAGTATTTATTGGATTATCCTCCTCCTTTTTAGTCTGTGATCTGGTCTGCACTGTTGCCAATATCACAGGTCTCTTGGGATTCCCCAAGAAGACATATCTACACCCCAATATCAGAGGGTAGATTGGCTCATTTATCACTGCTGCTTTTATGATTCCTTCCACATATCGCGTTTTCACCTTTATCCGGGCGACGGGAAGTGTCATGGTAGCTACATCCTTGGTTGCAGTTTGAATCTCCACTGTTTCTGTGGTGTATTGATCTGCCTGCACCAGGTGAGAACTCACAACGGAATCGTAATCTAAACCGGTATCATATAAACACCTTATAGTGACACCATTACAGATGACATCTTCACACACTGGGGGATGGTATGGTTCCTGTAGTTCTGCAGGTTTGACCTTTTTTTCCTTTTTCCCAGATGTCATAGCAGCACAATGAGGAGGTTTCCTTCTACAATGGTCAGTGTCATGATTGTTCATCTTACAATTTTTACACCACCTTTTTCCTTGGTTGAAAGATTTTCTTTCATCATATTTCCTTTCATCGAATTGTGGGGTTTTATTTTTATTGTCATACCGTGGCCTATCAAACTGGTGCTTACCTTTGTTTTGATCCCTAGGATCAAATTTATTAAAGTTCTGTGGTGCCCTAAAATTTTCCAACTGTTTCTTTTTGTTACCTGATACCTCTGCCTGAGCTGCTTGATACCTTTCAGCAACATTTAGCAACTCACCCAGCTTCTCTGCACCTTGTTCCATGAGAAACTTTCTCAGGTCTGGAGCCATGGACTCTCTTAGTTGTTCTATTGTTACGGTATATGATATTAACGCCGTCTGCTAAAGGTTATCAGACGTGCAATTGTAAAAGGTTAAGGCATTTAACATATTGCGATAGATGTTTCAATTACTGAACGCTCCATACACGATCGATCATGACGTGTATAGCGTTGTTTAGGACACAGTCGGTAACTAAGAAACGTTACCCTTTGTTACTTGACCGCCAAGCTGAATAGCTGCGTTTTTCTAACCTTCCAATTCAATGGCATGATATAGCCATTTATATATGCATTTTTTGATGGATCAGGGTCAGTCCTAGAACTCTATATGAGAGGGAAATTTATGGAGGTTAGTATTTAACTAGAATTCTCAGAAGGAGAAGAATAATCGTCAAATTCGTATGAATATATTCAGACTCGCAGTCTCACTGTCGGCAGGTAGCCATGTCTAGCTGCGCGTGCATATAGCTGTGATGTTCTGACGACAATACTGCATTGTATCCTTAAACGGACATTGACACATAACCAGCAGTCTACGTTGTTGATTAATTTATGCATGACTTATATGGACTTATGCTCTACTCCTATTGAAATGATCATCCTGTGTGTACAACTGTGAATTAAATGTACGGACTCAATGAAATGACTTATCAAATCAATCGTATTCCAAGGTTCAATTATTGTTCGGAATCTTCCACCCCCGCATTCGCTTAATCTTCCATCGAAGGCACGATGCACTATCTCTGAATGAAAAAACTAACATATCAATGAAAAAACAATGGCCAGAAATTTATAATTGTTTTATTCATATCACATGGAACATTGTTCAGAGCAAACCACCACCATGTAACATCTATAAGGACCATTTCCTTAAGATCTTGGGTTTTCCACAGAGAAGTCCATTTCTCCAAGTATGTCTCTAATCGTGCAGAGAACTGGTGATAGGTTTCACCTGACAGTAGTTTAGCATTCCTAAATTTTTTCCTATAAAATTCTGCGTTCTTTTCATATCTTAACAAAAGAGCCTGCTTTAACATGTCATAATTTTCCTGATCACCTCTGCTCATTTTGGCAAAAACTTCATAAGCTGCCCCACGAAGACCTTGAGATAACTTTAAGCTCTACCTTTCTCTCTCTAACCCATATGTGGTAGCTAATAGTTCGTATCTATTTAGATAGCTCTCAATATCATCGTCTTTCTCAACAAAATGATCTAAATGAAAATTCATAGCTGAGGTTGAGGCTCCCTGGCTAGCAGTGGCATCAGAGGTAAAGGGACTGGCACCATTTTCAGGAGCATGGCCTTGAAACTCAAACTCCCTTAGTCGTAACTCATGTTCCCTTTGTAATCTCTTCTCCTCCTTTTCTGCTTCCCTCTCTGCAGTCAATCTTCTTTCCTCGGCTTCCCTTTCTGCAGCCAATTTCTTCTCTTCTCTTTCTGCAGCCTGTCTTCTTTCCTCGGCTTCCAATGCTTTAGCCTCTTTGTCAGCCTCAATCTGCAACCTCTTAGCCTCAGCCTCAAACTGCAACCTCTTAATCTCTTTTTCAGCCTCTATTCTCTTATCTTCGGCCAATCTTTCCGATTCTAATTTTCTTTCGGCCTCTTTTTCTAATCTTCTTTCTTCCCGTTCAATATATTTGTCACATTCAGCAGTGACATAAGCAATCATAATTTGCCCGTCCATTCCTAACTCTTTCGCAGTCTGTACAGCAGCAGATCGAAATTTTGCGAAGTCGGCCATTGTCTAACATACAAATGTAACAATTCAATCTTTCAATAATTATCTAAGGACACTACAGGCACTGAGAGCTCAACCTTATTTATTTCCACCCAAGGATACCTTTTAATTCTTATTATTCCCAATATCTATAACAGGAGAAAGTTCAATATCCCTGGAGCGAGACCCCAATATATGTGGTAAAGTGGGATATTATAAATATTTATAGGGGACTTAGTGTACTGACTGAGATCAGCTGTGAAGGTATCTGTATCTAATAAGGGTAGTGTATTACAGATGACCTTACTTGCTACCACATATTTATACCTCAGTCAGAATTATTCTGGAATATTGTGATGACTACGTTTAATGTCTAGGGTATGTATATGATGAAGTGTAAGTCACAACAACAACAGACAGATAAACAATTTAATTTATTCCACCACACGTGACAACACTGTGACACTCACACACATTTAACACTCTATAAGACTATTCTTAAATGAGGCACTGGTAAATTTTCAAATATAAATATGTATTAATTACTGTCACTAATATATATGTGTCCTGATTCAAATACAAAGTGAACCAGGAATCACAATCAATTTTAATTACAAGTTATATGTACAGAATTTATCAATATGAATCTTGTAGTGACATATTTTATTAATATTATCCTATGTGTGTCAGTTGTGTAGTAGTAATATGAGGTAATACTGATTTTGTTTTTTCAAGCTATGTTGTTATTTGTCATCATGACTTCAAGTGTTTGTTTCTGTTGGAACTAGTATTGGAGATGTTCTCAGTTCCGTTCATTAAAACAATTAATTTCCCCTCTTATTTTTATACAATGTCAGTTTAAGATGGGGTTACATAATGTTGAGCTCCGCTGGCCACATAGGCTTATCTTTCGTGATGGCGGCAGGAGAAGACTCCTCTGCTCGATTGCTCCCCTGTGTTCTGGAGACACCTCACTGTTTGCTATATGGACCAAGGAGTATGCTGTCCGCCTCTGGATTCAGCAAAGCTCTGACCAGGTGCTGCTCAATAACTTTAGGACCACAGTCCCTGAAACAAGAAGGTTGTACCTCCTACTTCAGAACTAATTTATACTCTATTTCTACACTGAGCACAATACATAACAAACACTGAGTTCAGAGCGGTAGGCCAACTGCTATCTTCATCTGAAACAATTTTCACCAGTATATTCCTCCCTAATGGTTACTACGCCTCTGCAATTCCAGCATTATTTCTTTCTAGTCAATAAAATAGGTGTCAGTGTACTGTTTGGCAATTCCATTTAGTTTCACTTTCCTCCGACACCTTCTGTTCAGGCTGGAGCACTATAGAGGCTTTACCTCATGTTCGCTACTGAACCACACATATATACAGACATAAATTATCAATTTACATTCAATTTTCATTAAAAAGATATCAAATATTTCAAGCTTACCACAATTCATGGAAATAATACAGAATTACGTTGACTGGCACTGAATATAACACAATTTCGATCTGCCGATATCCCAGGCTTTTATTTAGAAAAATATGCACTGGCGCTCAACGCACTGGTTCTGTAGTAAGTTTATTTGCAAATGTGGTGCTGACCTGACGCCTCTGATTGACTATATTGGCAGGTCTAACCAATCGTGCCATGTTTACACAGCTTTTCAAAAAAGTACTCCTACTCACGTTTCCCCTAACAACAAAGAAGTAGTATTTATAGTCCGACTAATCGTGTTTAGCCTTACATTTACTTTCCGCCAATCAAATAGGAGGTAACATGTCAGCCTATTTCCCGTACAATGGTGTGTTGAAAATCTGCCACTGAGCGATTCTGATTTGGGTGTTGTCTGACATCCCTCACTATTTCTTTTGGCTATAATTTGTTATTTCCTAGACTATTTGCATAACGTTTAACATATTATTTGTCAGCAAGTCCTAAGGAACCCAAATATATAAATTTAATGGGGCTAAGGGGCTGCGTTCAAAATATGCATTTTCTTCTAGGATAGTCGTGCTGTTGCCACCTCCTCACTTCCAAACTTTATGGTGTCTGCTGTACTGTCATACTAATGTCAGGATTTCAGACATAAAACAGTAGAATGTCATGTTTCCTAATAAGCGTTTTGTAAGTTTTTTTAAAACCTAACTCTCGTTTTATCACTGTCGATTTGAAAAAAGCTAGTGCATGTGGCCTTACACGCGTGATGGTAGTAATTGTGTATCGCGCGACTGTGGTAGTATTGCCTGCGTTCCGGCTTTCAGCCCCTCCCTTTCTTTCTATCTTTAGTCCATCTGTCTTTCGTTTATGGTAACGTAGTGTATAAAATGACATGAATGGAATTTTAAATCTAGGTCAGCTGCGTATCTCAAGGTTTTTCTTAGAAAGGCAGTACACGTTTTATCGTAGAAAGCGGGTATTGAAGCAGTAGGCTTTTACTATCAACGTGAAACGTTACAATTTGCAGACGAATTAGAAAACAAGGGGGATTTCGAGTACAGTCATTGTGACAGCACTGTTCTTTACCATTCTTCTTTCCTTTTATTAAAGTTATTTGTTAGGCTTTACATTTACGTTTTAATTTATATATGTGGATTAGAATTTCTCACGACACATATATATATATATATATATATATATATATATATATATATATATATATATATATATATATATATATATATATATATATATATATACATACTAATGAAACTAAACATTTACTAATTAAGTTCTGACGTCCATTTACATGTCTATATATCGAATGACCCAATCATTGCATAACGTAATTATAAAAGTCGATCATCCGGATACGATCACGGAACTCGGAGACCTGTTCTATTGATCTACCCGATACGATCAGACCAATTGTTAAATGACACGAGACTACAAAATATTAAGTGATCGACCAGAACCCAGGCTATAATGGAAGGCAAACGGTCCAGTCGCATATCTAAATAATGAGCATTCATTACATGTTCCGATCTAAAATCTGTGAGTCTTCAAGCAAACATAAAAAATGGCGAATTAACTGGTAATGCGGTATGCTGTTTCAAGTGTGGATGTACTTTTTAAAGAATGTTAGAACTTGTCAAGATGTGCGTGTCGGTGTATGCTCAAGGTGGGCGGGGAGATCTTAGATGAGAAACACTCAAAGATAAAATGTAACTACAGAAGATGTAAAAAACAATAGCGAATATAGGTGGTTTGATATGATGGACATATTATCATGAAACTATTGCTCCCATAGGAGCATAGACCTTCACTACTTTCATGTCTAGCCTTCTGTATCCATGCCAACCGCTGAAAGTCTTTCATTATCTTCTGTATCCCTGTCATTGATGTCGCCAGTTCGCTTCTTCGTGTGTTTGTTGGTCCTCTAATTCTCTTACGCTGGGGAGTCACACATCAAGGACTGCCTTGTAATGTTATCAACATGTTTCTTCAATGTGTGTCCAGTCTATCGCCAGCAGTTTTTTTTTCTCATCTCTTGTTCCACTGGCACTTGTCTGGTTCTAATCATCAATTTCCACATTGGTGACTTTGTCATACCGTGTCAATCAAGCACCCTTTTATGACGGCATTAAGGTTGTTGAAGGCTTATGTTCCTTGGGAAGCTGAAGTGTATGATATATATATGAACGTATTTTATTTTGATAAAAAATATCCTGTATTTTTTAACATTCACACCATTCTCACGCTTCCCTTAATTGTGTTACGTATTTTGTTTAATGGACCCAGGTATAAATAATAAAACGAGCTTTCAAACTGTACTCAGGGGATTAACATTAACCCTTGCAAATCGAAGCAGTCACTTGAAACACTGAATCACCTTAGCAGCAATGGACAAACCCCAATACCCAAACTAAACTCTACACAGCAATATTGTAACTTCAAAAGTTTTGTATCGATACATCACACACACACGTTCTTTTCTTAACAAAACAAAAGCATTAAAAACAAAACTAGAATGGCGCTAAAAAAAAAAAAATGCCTAGACTCATTACTGCTACTGATTAATTGTAAACGGTTTGGGATTCGAAAGCGCCCACAGTAGAAAAAAATCTACAATGTCTGCAAAGATGTGAATGAGTTTTAAACACAATAATTAAAACGGAAAAAAAAGTATTCGATGTTGTCAGCCCTCACATTTGGTTTAGCCGCATGCGGTATCGATCACAACATTGAAAATAAATTGACCTGGAAACAAGAATTTATTTCGTAACATCAAACTGCTTCACTTGATCACTCTTCCTCTTCCTATGTCCATCTGTATCTCATGTTTCCTCTCTCTCTCTCTCTCTCTCTCTCTCTCTCTCTCTCTCTCTCTCTCTCTCTCTCTCTCTCTCTCTCTCTCTCTCTCTCTCTCTCTCTCTCTCTCTCTCTCTTCTACACCTGTCCCCACCTTCTAGTTATATATTTTGAAGTACCTTTAATTGAGTTTCTTTTATATTACCCCGTTCTTTTGTACCGTTTAGTATCACACGGAGATGCAATTCCATTTCCCGTGTTAAATAACACATGATCTGCTCCCTTGTGTATGACCTCTGGTCGAAATCATCGAAATAGCCTGGTCGTAAACATTTGTACGGAGAATAACTTGTAAACATGGTATTGCATTAGTCATGGTTATGGCATGACATGGTGACATGGAACCGCTACAGTAGCCACTAACACCAGACACTAATATAAACGATTTAATACTCAAACTTCCGTACTAAGTACAAAGTGAGGCATCATAAAAGTAAGTTATTAGTGGTGTACCAAGAAGCTACAGGTACGCTGCAGAGCTTTCATTGCATTGGGAAATATATGGAGATAAAGAGACATCAGGTCCAACACAGAAATCATGATCTTCAGTTCAAATGTCAAGTCAGTTCTATTGTATGACTCTGAAACAAAGAGAACAACAAAAACAACGAAACGGTTACATACTTTCATAAATGGATGCTTGCATAGAACAGAAGGATGGAAGTGGTATGACAAGAACGAGACAAGTACCAGTGGAACTAGAGATGAGAAGACGCTGTAGATGGATATGACACACATTGAGGAAACCTGTTGATAGCAGTACAAGGTAGTCCTTGCTCTTGAATCCCCAGGATAAGAGAGGGAGAAAAAAGAGAAGAGATCGATATGAAGAGGATGAAGAAATCATGGAAAGACCTTAAGCTGATTACAAGGGACAGAAACACTCGTCGTGAGTTTGTTGAGGCCTATGCACCTTGGGGAGCTGATGAGTTAAGTGAAACCAAGAAGCTAGAGACATTCATAAACAATTGCTTGTGTAGAATAGAAGGATTGAACTGCAGACAGACGTGAAGGGGAGAAAGGCTTGGCGTTAAATAGCTGGGGACGCATGCTCAGTAGGGAGCTTAAGGATTATAATGATGAATATAGCAGATCTTGTTTTTTGACGTGTTATTATCAACAATTAGTCACAGATCATAATAACGAGACACACCTGTTTTGAAGGTGTTAAGAGACATAACACGTTATTCTGTTATAGTCAGGGGCGGCTCTTGGGCGGTGCGAGGGGCGCGGCCGACAGGGCGCCGTCTTGAAAGGGACACCGTGATGCTTACATTTTATTTTTTACAATTGTAACAGAACAGTTGAAGCAGGATTGTTTACGAGTTTAAAGTTCGCAATATTGTTGTGACGTGTAATAGAAAAGAGCCTACAGTAATCTGACAGCTTATTGTAACCTTATAGCTGCTCTCTGATTTGCTAGCTAAAAAACATGCATTATACCAACTTTCTTTTATATATATATATATATATAAATATATATATATATATATATATATATATATATATATATATATATATATATATATATATATATATATATATATATATATACGGTTGTTTTTATAACACTACCATCAGTCAGAATTTTGAGAAGTCTAGCGCTTAGACATAAACCATTTCTTTTGGTTTATTGTTTAAAAAAAGTGATTCATGGAGATTTTCATTCTTGATTTCTGGTAAATAGTTCTAAGTGTTAGAAGTATTTTACGGTGATAGCATTTGAAGTTGAACACTTAAATACTTTAAACATACAGTTAAATACTTCACTTAGATCTTTCTTGCTAGTAAGGCGAATTAAATAAAATAACGCGCAGCGATTTTCATAACCAGTTAATCAATTAAAATGTTAGACCACATCACCGACGCTACACAGCTGAGACGAGACGGTAATTAGTGTTTATAGTGTAGGACGGTTAACCAGACCGGACTTAGAGGCGTTAGACGACTGACAGTGGGAGGAAATAATACTGTTTATATTTCATTTGTAATTATTGTTATTTTAGCGTCTATTATTTTTTTTTAAATGTGAAACGGCAAATTAACAGACACCGACAATTTAATAGCTACTACAGGATAGGTGATTTGTTGTGCGTGGTGCATTGTGAGAAAAAAAAATAAATAACACACTCTGCGTGTGACCGCCAGCCGCGAGAAGGAGCCGGGGAGTTTTCATCGACTCAGTCCGACTTAAATCCGCGGCCAGCGATGTCTGTGTGTGTAGGCGTAGGGAAAACACGGTGTATCTTTTAAATTCGTCAGGATTGATAGAGCGGACGATAGACTGTCGTGTCCCAATCTATATATAGAGTGGTAGCATTTTCCCACAAATATTTTCTTGTATTTTTAGCAGTCCTGATCCCAAGTGGACAAAGCAGCGGTCTTTTTCCTTTTTCCATTTGATGCTATAAGTGTGTTAGCCGATGATACTGTATGACTATAAATTATACTACTGGATTTACCAAAATCCAGGATATTATTTTTATCAGCCAACAGTGGCGTATACCTGAAACATTATTATTATTTTTCCCAACACCTGACAGTTGTAATCCAAGTGGAGTACTAATCTATACACTGTGCAGGACTGGCGATCTGGCAAAGAGTCGGCCGATAGAAAATCCATCATCATCATTTTTAACATTTGTAGCAACCGGATTTTTTTTCCAGATTTTTCTAGGAGTATTCTCCTCTCCTAAACGGTAAAACACCAAGGATTCTCACACTTTTCAATATTTGTAGTAACCCTGTCTCCAGATAGAAGTTCCAGCTCGAACGGGAAAGAAGACTGTTTTTCCCCGCCCCAACACTGCAAGAGTTGTCACAACGAAAATATTCAGTTGTAGTTCCTGTATCTAGACTTACATTCCCCTGTGCAACCCATCGGAGGAACAGTGCTAGTTTTAGAACAGTGAAGATAACCCTTTATGATTCATATCGTCACCAGGATTCATCGTGGAATTAACCTTTTCGGCGTTCACCTCATTAGTATTTTTTTTGGGATGAACTGGGGCTAATTTGTATCCTCGACAGCTGGGGCGATACATTAGTCAACAGTGCTATAGGGATTATGTTCGTGGAGTAAATTTACCAACGGATACCACAGACCCAAGGGAAGAATACAAATAGGTAAGAGTGTGAGAGGTGGCCATCTGAGTGAGAGAGCGTGTGAGGATTTTATTGTTGCTGGAAACTATCTATTAATTTGGTTGTTTGATTTTGTTTACTTTATTTGGTCTTATATTGTACCAATACTGTTATTCTATAACCTAGTGCTAACCTTCAACCTTTGGGTTAATATTTCTTTGGGTTTGTTTTCCTTTATACGGTGAAGGCGCACCATGCTTCTTTATTTCCTTTGTATGTAAATGATTTCTTGCTATCTTTTGGATATTTTGATGTTGTAAACAGTTTAGTGATAAATAAACAACAAGAAAACTAAACTTTGTGTGTTGGTCAGACCCATACCCATTTATCCTTAGTTTTTTCACGTTTGTGTGTCTTGATGTCACATATTGTTGTGTGTGTGTAGAGTAACCTGTTCTTATTTTAGATAGGGAGGCAAAGACTGTCTTTTAACAAAAGCACAGTTGTACGGATAGGCTGGAGGAGAAACCTACTCACTCCAGAGATATATCTTTCCCTCAACCTACCACCTGTGAAATCTATTTTCTGTAGATTCTCGTGTATCTGTCAACATTCACTCTTTACTTAGACGGGCCCAATAAAACACTTTACCTACCGTATGACAATTGTCATGTTTACATTGATTTCATTTCTTAATTAAATAGATGGTTTCCGATTGTTTCGTGACTATATTCTTTCTCTTTAAAAACAAAAAGAAAGAAGAAGACACTGAGCACCCCCTTTGTTATGCTATGTGAAATTTAAAAACAAAAGCTATAATGAGCACTTACTGAAATTACAATTCGATCCAAAACAACAGAAATTGAGCCTCATAAGAGTAAAATACAATACTATTTGGTGGAGGGGGTGGAGGACGCCATTACAAGACCTCGCATCACCCAATGAAATCTCTATGGCTAGCTCTGGTTATAGCTCTTGTATTTTCTCACTTGGCCTCATGTATTCATTCTTCTTGACTTAGCTCAACACGCTTTGTATTGAAAGTTTAAAACTTCATAATGTCGTTCTCTATCGTTAATTTCATACACATGTCCTTGGCCTCCATTAGTTTGTTTCTAAACGCTATTTTTCCATTATACCACTAAAGTTTTCTAGTTAAGTCTCGTTAATTTGTTTGATAGCTGTAAACGTTAATTCTGGCTACCTTAAGAGCCAAACTGTTACAGCGCTTTCCTCTTGGGGCACAGTTACTGGGTTCCGGAACTTCAAACAGGCCACAGTAGATTGGGATACCATTTATTCAACAAGTTAACGATAAGAACTACTGATGAGTGTAACTGTGGCACCGATAAAATGACTACTGAACATATACTTCAAATGTGCCCAACATATGAGGAGCAGAGAAAGCGCATATGGCCATCACCTGTACCATTCCTTGAAAAACTCTACAGAGATACCAACAGTAGACCACTGCTTTCTTTAACCATATTCATTTAATTTCATTTACCCATAGTCGATCTCCGAAAGTGAACGACGAACTAGAAGAAGAAGAAGAATTATGGTAGCCTCACGCTATATCTATTTCATTTTTGGTAAATTGGTACATGACTGTGCTCATGAGTTAGGGAAGGCAAAGGCGGCGAGGAAGGCACCTGGTCACCCCACCTCTTGAACCTGGGCTTAGCACGGTGAAGTCTCTAACACTTCATTCCCATACGGCAGTATTTGCTATGGGACTAGCTTTACCATTACCTTAAAAGCTGTATGGTACACTACGATATGGTATAGTATTCTCCTAAGGGCCGCCTAGTGGGCCCATTTGGTTATAGTCAGATGTCCTCATGTCTGCATCTTGCAACGATATAATACAAAAATATTTGTTGCACATACGATTTACAACTTTTGAATATATTCATTAACCGATTCCCATGTTAATAAGTGTCTAAGTGAAACTCACTGTACCGACAAGGGATACCATCTATTCGACAAATTAAAGATAGGAACTACTGATCAGTGTGACTGTGGCACCGATAAAACGACTGCTGAACATCTGCTTCAAAGATGCCAAACATATGAGGAACAGAGAAAGAACATATGGCCATCACCAGCACCATTCACGGAAAAAATCTATGGAGATATAAATAGCCTCAAGCTGACTACTGCCCTCGTTGAACATGAAAATGTTGGCGTCTGGGGGAGAACGAAGAAGAAGAACAATGAAAATATTCCGTCAGTTTTTCCTGACAATACGGAATAAAAACTAAATTTAACACCCATTAAAAGATTCGCTTGCATAGCTAGGCGGGGTTGTCGCACGGAAGGTCCAGTGTTCAAATCCTGGGTAAGCCACTCTTGTCTGTTGTTTTCCTGTTGTCTAGTGTTCTACTTCTTTATTTCTTACGAGTGCCTGAAAACATACCTTTATGTTTGTTTCATATTAATTTAAAAGAATGCGTATGCTTTGCAAACTTTTCATGAAGGATTTTTGGGGAAAATATGGACACGGCGCGCATCGCACCGTTAAAGCTTAATTGAACGTTTTAAAAAAAACGCAGGCGATTTAATTGCTTTATGATGCATTGACCGTTGACCCATAAGTCATGATACTACAAAAATTCAACGACGTTGACATGGACTGGAATGAAATGATCACAAAATTAATGCTGTCGTAAGGACATGCAGTAGAAAGAGTACATCATTATTATTTCCCCTTATGTTTCGGCGGGTTACGTGCTCGTTTACAGAGATTGTACATACTTGTATATTACTAGATTTAAATAAATATAAATGTTCATTACTTTAAAACCATCTTCTATGTGGAAAATAATCTCGCTTCTGTATCGATGTCTGAGTAAACTTAATAATTGGCTATAACAGAAAGAGCAAATTGTAAAATGTAGTCCCATAACAGAAACGGCTGTTAGGAAGGGAAGTGTTAGAGATCTCATATACTTGGTCCACTGGGGTGATCAGTTCCTTTCCTCGCTGCCTTTTGCTTTCCTTCTCAAGAGCAGAGTCAGGTACCCATTTTAAACAATCAATACCCTTTAGCTTCCCAAGGAGCATAGGTTTTCAACAAACACGTGCCAAGTCCTCCTGTCACGAGCCATCCGCTCAAAGTCTTTCCATGTTTTCCTTACCATTTTCACCTCCGCATCCAGCTCTCCCCTCCATGTGTTCCCTGATCTACCTCTGCCTCTCTTTCCCTGGGGATTCCAGAACATGGACTACCTTGTAATGATAGCAGTGGTTTCCTCAATGTGTGTCTTATCCATCGCCAGCGTCCGCTTCTCAACTCTTGTTCCACCGGCACTTGTCGGGCTCCCGTCATCAGCTCCACACCTGTGACCCCGTCTCACCATTTCGTTCCTTCCATTCTTCGAAAGCACCCGTTTCTGAAAGTATGTAGCCCCTTGGTTGTTGTTTTTGTTGCTCTCCATGTCTCAGAGCCATACAATAGGACTGACTTCACATTTGAGTTGAAGATTCTTATTTACGTATTGGACTTGATTTCTCTTGATCTCCAAATGTTTCCCAATGCAATGAAAGCCCTTCTTGCTCTTTGTACTCCCATTTTGATATCATTGTCTGTCCCTCCAACTTTGTCTATACCGCTGCCAAGATACGCGGTACCCATTTACAGCTGGGTAAACTGGAGCGTGACGCAACCAGGTTTCGATACCGGAGTCAGGTAAAACTTCGCCGCTCCAGGAAAGCGCTCTAACGGCTTAAGCCAATCGGACGTTCAATAAAATTTACAAAATAAATTTAAAAAAACATATATTAGCTTAGCGTGTGACATAGTAACAGACCGGACTAACGTTCTGACAAACGCGTCTTCGCCAGTAGGCGTGCAGGAGGAGCGAAAAGAAAGTAATTATAGTTTTCAAATATCCAAATAACATTTGATAAAACTATTGAAAAATCAAAGAGTTCACTTGACAGAACTTCATCATTGTTTCATTACTTTCATCAAACCCATCGCAAACGCACAGTAAAGTTGATATAATACTGAAATAACTGTTATAATAACGACAAGCCATAACAATTGCTATAACAAAGGTAAGTACTAGCACTCACCATTGTTTTGGAGTAAATCAAATCGTCCACTGAGCGGCGACGCCATTGGTTTATGCTGAATGTACCGTTACTGAAGTAGAGATCTGAGTTTGGTAACATGTACGGTTTGCTGTCGTCGACTGAAGAGGTGTTTCTGTCATGGGGGTTCCTGCTTCGCTGTTGCCGTCTGGGGTACTCGAACAGTTGTCTATTTCTGTAGTAATCATCGTTCATTTTGACGACTGAAAAATTTGTAAGCAAATTCTCGTAAAAGACAATGAGATTTTACAGGTGACGATATGTTTGGGGCATTTTGTGTTAATACGAGTATGTTGAGGTACCCAGGTAAATTGTGGTTTTGTCACATGGTCAAGCGTATATTGGCTTTATGGCTGTTTATTTTAGTGTCAAAAAGTGTATGAAAGAAAATAAAAGAAAACGTGGGAGGGAGGGACAGACAATGGTGTCAAAATAAGAATACATAAGGCTAGAGGGGCTATCATTGCAATAAGAAATATATGGAAATCAAGACCAATCAAATCCAACAAAACAATCAGAATCTTTAGCTAATTTGTCAATTTCATACATAGATGCTTGCGTAGAATCAAAAGATTAGAGTGCCATGACAAGATGACTAATGTGGAACTGATGACAAGAACCAGACACGCGCCAATGGAACAACAGATGAGAAGAAGACACTTGAAATTGATAGGACGCACATTGAGGAATCCTGTTGATAGTATTACTAGGCAGTCTTTATCCTGGAATCCCTGGTAAAAGAAGCAGGAATAGAACGAAAAAAAAAAAAAAAAAAAAAAACAAATGCAAAAGAGAACTAAAAAGAGCAATACAGATTATGAGAAAAACATGGATAGACCTTGAGCTAATGATACGGGACGAAGATTTGGCCTCAGTTTTTAACAAGCGTAAGGTCCTTGGGGAGATGAATGGGATAATGATTGTCACGTGAAAGATAATTTATTTTACCATCTTGTCCATAATGTTATTACTCTTTTAATGTTCTGTTTTCCGAGACATTTTGTATTTTCGTTTCTTTCATATTCTACCTACATTTTTTCACCTTCTCAACCCCACCCGAGGTTGTTTACGCTGGCCAGCTGCGGTCAGCTAACGCTAGACGTAATGTTATCTAAACGCACCTGTTCGACCAGAGAAACATTTCTCGGGTCCGCTTTAAGTGTTAGAACGAGCCAAGACGGTTTCTGTGAAAGAAACGGTTCGTTAGCGGCGGGTACCCTCTGTGGTCCCAACAGGGGAATTTCTCTGGTCGCTTTAAAACGTTTGATGACGAGCGGCTGGTACCCTTTGAGGCCTGGGGAACTTTCGCACGATTTCTTTTGTCTTACTCTAGATTACGTCTTTCGCCGAACTTCTGTAGAAATACGCACGCCAGGTGTTCGGGGGGAGCGTCCCTTGTGATCTATAAGAGTAGACTGGTTTTAATAGACAAAGACATTCGTGAATTTCCTGGCCCGAGATAGACCATTATGGAAATAAGGCAAACATTAACACAGAACTAAATGTTTTTCGCCTATTTCTTGGCATTTTTCGGGGTGAGTTGACATATCTTATAATTATAATATTAGATTCATGTTAGCTTTTATATATATCTGTTAGGGAAGTGAATTTATTTCTGAGGACTTCTCCTAGTAATTTATTCAGTGATAAGGTAGCGCTGTCTACGGCCTATTAAGTGGTGCTTAAACTGTTACGGTTTATCATGGGTTAAATGTTAAACTTACAATAACAGATATTAGGCGTAGAATCAGTCCACGAATGCTTACCATTGGGTTAAGAATCAGCAAAATTAACTGCCATTTCTGTAAGATAATGTCAGGTGTGGATTGTTCACTTAAAAACTGAATAGTGAGATGCAGGTAATAACTCTGGATTATAGGAGATAGTCACTTATTCCTTTTGATAGATATTTTTAGTGGCAAGGGAGGATCATTTTATGCTTACTTGTGTGGCTAGGCACTAGTCTATAACTTTCACTGAAAGCAGTCACCAGGCATAGATATAATTATATCGTATGATCTAGCCACAACTGTATTATTATAGCAAGAACATTGCAATTTCTTTGTACTCATTTTGTGGAAATGCTAATATATTTCCCAAAGGGGACATACGATTTATTTGTGTAATGTCAAATGCTGTAATCTGTTTATGTAAATTCATTTAATGTTGTAAGATGAATAAGCATATTCATTTAACTGTAACTACAGGTTAGGTTTCCTGTATGTTGAGATTGGGAGAAGAGGAGTAGATTTTGCTGTCAGAATATTTAATGACAGTTACATGGGGGTGCAAAAGATATTAAGCCTATGCGGGCGCGTGTTGATAATTGATATTTTTTAGGAACAGGAGACATGGTTAAAGACAGCCCTAAACTATCATAGCAATAACTACAATAAATCTAATCCCATAGTGGAGCGAAACTTTCTGTATAAAGTTAGTGTGATTTATTATTTGCTTGATGTAAAAGGGTGTCTCTTTTTGGGTCTCAGTTGCAGGGAGACCGACTCGCGAGAGCAGATTCCAGTCAGGCGAAGAACGAAATATTCTCTTCGATCTAGAGGGTTCTGAATACCGCTAGCGTCACGACAAATGGGGTCTCGCCGCGGAATTTGAACTACATCTGCAGCAATCGCAACAGATGAGGTTGCAGTCTGGTAGGAATCTCTCACAAGATTCTATTCTGATTCTTAGAGTTTAGTGTTCGGCAGATTATAGGAATTTCTTTCCCCTAGACATATCGAACTATTTCTTTTGGAGGAAGTCGGAACAGCGTTTTTTCTCCACAGCAATCATAAATATTAAGTTACATTTATTGTTCATGCTACACATGAGACAGCTGGTAAAGGTTGATGGTATCACTGCTGAGTTTTTGGTTGACAAATCTGACGACTATTGTTGTAAAAGTCAGAAATTTTTTTTTTTTTTTAAGGGTTAATATTTTTTCAGGAGTAGCTCTTTAATCTGAGATAAGAAGCTACAGATAGTCAGTTACTAGCTTGCATTTGTACCAAGGGAGGGTGTTCATTCGGACGATAGTAACCAATCCTCTCAATAGCTTAGTACTGACAGAACTGGGGTGAAGTGATAGTAAGTTTTACATCACTTACATTTTTTGGAGTTTTTGGGGGTTTTGCTTGTCGCAATCAGAGTAGCCACAAACTTTCTTGTTTTTTTAAAGTTCCCAGGCTAGCCTAGATTTTATTGATTATTAAGTTAATCAGCACCTAGTGCACTAGGTAACTAAGATCTCTAGGTTCTATTCTTCTATAGTGTTTGCTCACCCTGATATAATGGCCGATCTAGATAAAGTGCATAGGATTGCCCTCGAGGTAGCTAAGTACATGGAGTACAAGGATAGCGAAATCCAGCCCTTTCTAGAATTTGCAGTAAGCCTGCAGGATCAATACGAGGTAGACAATTGGTTTGACAGCCGTTTAATCTTGGCATGGTCCTGTAAACAAACTGGGGAGAGAGAAGCATTCACCCGACAGTATGTAGAAGAAGTGATAGAAGATGAGAAGCAAAGGGAAAAGCAAAGACAAGAACGGGACAAGAAATTGGAAATGGAGCAACAAGAACGGGACAAGCAATGGGAAATAGAGCGCCAAGAAAGGGACAGAGAAAGCCAAGAAAGGAGCAGGCTACACCAAATCAGAATGAATGAACTGGATAGCCAAATTCGGAGGGTGGAAACAGATACTAAATGTAGTCACTCTACTTCCCCTTCTACTATGCCCTTAACGGTCAACGCCCCTGCAAACCTTGCGCCCATGAAAGAAAACTTGCCTGCTAAAACCGAACCCCAACTCCAGAAAATTGACTTTCCTTTGGACTTGGATCCGAAGCCCAAACAAGGAAAGAATTTACGTCGGGACAGCAGACCTAAGACCACGGGGAAAATTACGCAACGTTCCCAGGCATGGAAACTGCTCAAAGGTGAGACAGGTGCTAACAAGCATTGTAATACGGATTGTTCCCGTCTGGCAAGCGGTGAACCCCGAGCCTCTCATGCTCCAGACCGAGCAGCACCTAACCGACACGTGACGTCGAGAAAAGGGAGCCACACCCTATCACGTTATATTTCGCAAGATTCCCGGCCGGACAGCGAAAAACCATATGCAGAGGCGTATCCCTCCAACTCAGCGATCGTAGAAAGGAGGCGCCGCTCCTCTTATCACCCTGAGCTTAAAAGGTGCAAGAATAAGTCGCCTGCTAAAAGGGTTAAACTTTCCAAACCGTTCCAAGGAACTTTGGAAAAACACACCGAGAGTTTTCTCTCGGGCACTTCGCGATCTAACGGGATCTCAAACCGTCCAGTCTTTTGCATGCAGTCTGCGGGGCCTGTCAACCAGGAAGTGGATCTCGCATTGCAAGACAAAGTTCAACTGACGCCAGTAACTTCCTCAGGGGAGGGCAAAGTTGACGTTTATGGTGGACACAGGGTTCCAGGCGAAGGGATCCCTGGTATTCCATTTGAGTCTCTCACACTTCTCAGGGCAGAAGACATTGAGAAAAGCTGCCTTACTACTGTACAAGGAGCCATTGTTGAGAGCCTTGGCTCACGTCATGCTAGTAATGGGAAAGCGACTCAACAAACTCTGCAACTCGCAGATATTACCTATCTGTCTTCACGGATAGAAGCTACGGAGATCTGTTATGATTTAGTAGAACCCCAGAATGCGATCGATTACTCTTTGCTTCAGGCAGCAGAGTTTTCTCATTCAAATCGCATTATTCCAGTGGTCTCAACCCCACTGATGGACAGCAAAGTAGTCGCCTCCGCCAGGCCATTACAGAACAGCTTGATCATTTCCGTTGACCAAGCCAGAGTTGTGACTGGCAAGGCAAGGAAAGCTCCAGACCCGCCTTTAGACGGCACAGGTCTGAAGATTGATCAATGCTCCCGCCGAAACAGCGGAGTAGGTGTGGAGAGGCAGAAGGAAAATGCTAGCATTTCTTCGGCCAACGAACGGCTTTATTTACCAACTAGGGTTACACGCGCGCGAAAAGTCCCTATAGACTGCAGCTATACAGGGTTATTCAAGTCCGCGACAGGTAAACCCATAACGGAAATTAAACAGCCCGAGTCCAGCAACGATTACACTGCATGTAACAGGCGGATTATCTACGCAGTGGCCAGTGAGTTCAGGCGGGGCCGAAACTCACAACACGTGCGGATAATTTTCCGGACCATAAACAGGCACAGCGAATTGCGGAAGCAAGGTCAGGTTCACACGGAAACGGAAGGCGTCAGTGCCGACTGGCCTCGCAAAATCCCATTCGCTGAACGTCTATTAGACAGAGGGAAGAAAAGAAATGAACTCGGAGCTAGTCATACAGACAGACAGAAATTGGAAACGTATTTGGTTTTATGAGTATAGGATGTTCCATGACAGGTAACTAAAGACGATGGAAAAGATAAATTACTGTCATTTTTGTCCGTATTCCTCGAACTTTAAAGGGGGGGGGGGGGGCACTTGTCACGTGAAAGATAATTTATTTTACCATCTTGTCCATAATGTTATTACTCTTTTAATGTTCTGTTTTCCGAGACATTTTGTATTTTCGTTTCTTTCATATTCTACCTACATTTTTTCACCTTCTCAACCCCACCCGAGGTTGTTTACGCTGGCCAGCTGCCGTCAGCTAACGCTAGACGTAATGTTATCTAAACGCACCTGTTCGACCAGAGAAACATTTCTCGGGTCCGCTTTAAGTGTTAGAACGAGCCAAGACGGTTTCTGTGAAAGAAACGGTTCGTTAGCGGCGGGTACCCTCTGTGGTCCCAACAGGGGAATTTCTCTGGTCGCTTTAAAACGTTTGATGACGAGCGGCTGGTACCCTTTGAGGCCTGGGGAACTTTCGCACGATTTCTTTTGTCTTACTCTAGATTACGTCTTTCGCCGAACTTCTGTAGAAATACGCACGCCAGGTGTTCGGGGGGAGCGTCCCTTGTGATCTATAAGAGTAGACTGGTTTTAATAGACAAAGACATTCGTGAATTTCCTGGCCCGAGATAGACCATTATGGAAATAAGGCAAACATTAACACAGAACTAAATGTTTTTCGCCTATTTCTTGGCATTTTTCGGGGTGAGTTGACATATCTTATAATTATAATATTAGATTCATGTTAGCTTTTATATATATATCTGTTAGGGAAGTGAATTTATTTCTGAGGACTTCTCCTAGTAATTTATTCAGTGATAAGGTAGCGCTGTCTACGGCCTATTAAGTGGTGCTTAAACTGTTACGGTTTATCATGGGTTAAATGTTAAACTTACAATAACAGATATTAGGCGTAGAATCAGTCCACGAATGCTTACCATTGGGTTAAGAGTCAGCAAAATTAACTGCCATTTCTGTAAGATAATGTCAGGTGTGGATTGTTCACTTAAAAACTGAATAGTGAGATGCAGGTAATAACTCTGGATTATAGGAGATAGTCACTTATTCCTTTTGATAGATATTTTTAGTGGCAAGGGAGGATCATTTTATGCTTACTTGTGTGGCTAGGCACTAGTCTATAACTTTCACTGAAAGCAGTCACCAGGCATAGATATAATTATATCGTATGATCTAGCCACAACTGTATTATTATAGCAAGAACATTGCAATTTCTTTGTACTCATTTTGTGGAAATGCTAATATATTTCCCAAAGGGGACATACGATTTATTTGTGTAATGTCAAATGCTGTAATCTGTTTATGTAAATTCATTTAATGTTGTAAGATGAATAAGCATATTCATTTAACTGTAACTACAGGTTAGGTTTCCTGTATGTTGAGATTGGGAGAAGAGGAGTAGATTTTGCTGTCAGAATATTTAATGACAGTTACATGGGGGTGCAAAAGATATTAAGCCTATGCGGGCGCGTGTTGATAATTGATATTTTTAAGGAACAGGAGACATGGTTAAAGACAGCCCTAAACTATCATAGCAATAACTACAATAAATCTAATCCCATAGTGGAGCGAAACTTTCTGTATAAAGTTAGTGTGATTTATTATTTGCTTGATGTAAAAGGGTGTCTCTTTTTGGGTCTCAGTTGCAGGGAGACCGACTCGCGAGAGCAGATTCCAGTCAGGCGAAGAACGAAATATTCTCTTCGATCTAGAGGGTTCTGAATACCGCTAGCGTCACGAATCGTCACACCCCGTTCCTGAATCAAAACCCCTTTTTGTCAACGCCAAGTTAAGCTCACGCAGTGCAACGGAGCCAACGCTAAATCTGGAATCGCCAAACGCAGTAGTAGTTCTCTACTCGCCTATTGGATTACCAGCCAGAGCATTGCGGCTTCCAGAATATCAAACCCGCTCAGCATGCCTATAGCAGAATTCCATATCACCCGCCTTTTTTGTGCCTAAACGGGGCACTCAGCAAACCACAGCCAAACCAGTTTAAACAGGATTTACAGCCAAGCGGAGCCTTGCGCCGGATAAGCGCTCCTGGGTCTCTTTGTCCTCAAGTGACTTCTTCTGGTGTATTTCCTGGATACTTAAACCCTCGCACGTATGAGCAGCCATCTATGGACAGAGTTCCAGCCCCCACTCACGCTATAAGGGGAGTCACCAACGTTTAGCACCAACAAAGAAAGTTTTGTAGGCTAGTCCCTCACGAAGGATCTACAAGTAATTCACTTCCTGGAGCTAGTACATTTGGTCCCCGAAAAGCAGACAGGCTGTCGCCCAGGTCAATCAGTTGGTCAGCAGGAGATAAACAGCGTTCCCCAGCCCAACTCGCGCCAGTAGGGGGGGTCACCAACGATAGCGCCTATACAGGGATGTTATTCAGGTTAATTCCATCACCGATGGAGGATATATACGAAAACACCACTTACTGGAGTTACTTCAGCTGGTCCCCGAAAACCGAAGGACTGTTACTCGATTATTTATCTCTTTGTGTTCTACAGGTTTTATGAATGGTGATCTGTGTGTGTGGTTGTTGGTGTATATGATTATTGATGAATATTTGATTATTGAGGTAATTTTATGTTGTTGTGATGATATGCATTATTTTCATGCTTTTCTTCTTTAATAAATTTTACACATTTATTAATGCGCTGTTCACGACCTTTCCATCCATATTTGTATTTTTAGCTCTTTACTATAATCTCTATGTATGATAAGAGAAAAGAGTTGAGAGCAGGAGGTGCTTAGACAGACATAAGTGAGTTGAGGCCTGGAGAGAGAGATCCTTTGAATAAATCTTCTTCCAGGTTGTCTCAAGTCCATCTCCTATTTACACCTTTCTGTGTGTGTAATCTATAACTCTGTCAGTCCACTATCCCTTGTCGATTTCACTACAGTTGTCCAACTCGACAAATACTCTTCACTCTAACTCAACCACGACAATGATGAAAGAAAATAAAGCCTGCTGGAATGAAAATAAGTAAGAAAAGGCAATAAGGATAAAGAATATCAATTTTTAAAAAGGCCACATCAAAGAAAAAGCAAGAGAACAGAGAAAATCAAAATTAAACTCGAAAGTTTATAACAACTCCAGCATTCATCCCAAATCATGGACAAGCTGAATCAGACATTAATGCATTCAATGTGGATGGGCATAAGGCTGGTAGTCCAGTCAAGTTTTAAAACATTGATACAGAGACCACTGGTGCAAGAGCACGTGAATGCGTTGCTGCAGGTTTCCTGTAAGGGTGTCAGCTAAGGGAGGAATATCCTCATTCGTTCTTTAGTTTCTCGGAGATCCCGGGAACTACAGTGGGGCATATTTCGCTTTCATCGTCATCATCATCATCATCATCATCATCATTGTCATTCGCGCTCCCTACGAAGCATGGAACCACCACTGTAACTGGTTCTCTTGTATTAAGCCCGCTCCAACCATTCACATGCTCTTGTAACGGTGGTTCCTGTAGGAATTTGTTTTACATGATCAGACTGCCACTTTAATGGATAACCTCATATTAGTCGGCTATTCAATTTGCCCGAGGGCGCAGAAGCTTATTATTTCTTTGTCTGAACCCTGGAACTACTGGGGTTATCTTTCGCCTCACTGAACAATAACTGATTGTTCTTTTCACATGAAAAAGTACAAAATCATACTAGAAAAGATCATTAGCAACGAATGACATATGTTTTCGCGATATAGCCTTGCCTTAAAATTTCCATTGGGGCGCTTAGTTTTAGGTGGTGAAAAAAGTACAAAATGTGTAGACTTGAAAGACAAAAAAACAAAAACAAACAGATGCTATCAATATAGTGGACAGAAAATGCCTTTGAAAAAATACAAGCTACATACTTCGCTGCAAGACAAGTCAAAGTTAATCAATACAAACTGGAAGTCAGTAGAAATAATTAAAGGTTTCCAAGAACATCTCTGGTCATTTTATAGACATAAATATAGAGATCAAGAAGGAACCTGCGGACCACTGTTTGCACAACTTACAATAGTCACGCAACCTTTATGATAGTTTAGTCTTACCATCGTACACCTCTCATAAAATAAATTTTAATGAATTGTTTTCTGCAGCTGAGAAACACAGTATGATTGATCTTTTATAAAAAATATGCCCTGTACCCTTTGAACCTTATCGCGAAGCCTTGGAGAAACGTGCCCAAAGAATTAGATGTATATTTAAAAAAAAAAAAGATGTATATAGTAATTTTTACATTATTTTGTAATATCACATCGCTATGCCCTCTCTGGACCTTCTCCCTTGTTTGCTGAATTTACATTACTCACATCCATATGACAGCATTTGCTATTTACAACACTGAAGAACTCTCTTTCGTATGGGCATTGGAGAACGTTTGTTTCGTAGAATGCTTTTATATTTGATAGAACGCTGTTTTTGCTGATGCTGTTCTAATCTTTAGTTCTGAGACCAACTTCTGTCTGGTGTTATTATTGTGACGACGTGTTTGAATCTATGAACTTACTTAACACTTTGAGAAACGCTGCTGTAAACAATCAGTCAAGAAGAAACTCAGACGTTCTAAGCAACAATCACTCAAACTCCATATACCAAACTGGGGTCACCGAAAAATCACGGATTCCATTAAAGCACAAATGGTAAGAAAATATAATACAAGGTCATATCAACATAAACTATACTAGCCGCCATTAAAAACGCATCGAAATCGTGACATGTTTTCACTGTTAAAATGTTTATGCAATTGAGCGATTTTCAAACCCCGAAAGTGTGCAAGTTCATGTATTCCCACTTTACTGTCGATGTGATGTTTACTTCAAATTTTGCGTGCTTCGTACGTGCAAAACAAGGTTTTTGATAAATTCTGGCTTTATTAAAAGTCGAATCACATTGAAATTTGGCACACGCATTAGTCAAGTTTCAGCGAGTAAAAAGCCATTATCTGTTTTCATCGAAAGAAAGTCTGTTAAGTTTTTATCATGCCTCGACTGTCGTCACAAGAGCGATGTCAAGCTGTTGGTATGCTCAGCAGTGGAATGGCGACCAGAGAAGTTGCCAGACATTTCAATTGTGACCAGTCCACTATAGTGAGGCTGAACCAGCGATTTCGGGCGACAGGTACCACCAATGACCGTCCCAGGCTTGGTCAACCTCGTGTAACAACACTAGCTCAAGATCGCCAAATTCTATTGTTACATCTGCGCAATCGCTTCCAAACAGCAACTCAGACAGCAGCTCATACACCTGGTAGGGGGTCATACATGGTATTAATGATGGCTGTGGCTGAATGACAGTGAGTGCAACTTTTGTTTTTACACCTAGGGTTGACAACTGCTTAGGAGCCGGTTCTGAATTGTCTCATGTTTAATAATACAGCAAATTTGGGTTAGTAAATGGATCAGAAATGTAAAATCAGTGGTTTCATGTATTTTAAATTTAGCACAACGAGTTGTGGTTCATAAACTAATGCGATGCGTTTTTAATGGCGGCTAGTATATGTCAACTGTTGAAAAGGGTTGTCATACAATGGATTCCATCTGATTGTAGCATCCCCAGCAATGCAGTGGTTGACAGATTGGAAAAGAAAATTGGAAAGCTACCTCAACCTGATACAAGCATAACTTTCGAAGAGGCAAAGAGTTTTATCAGAACCAGATACAGAAACAAATGGGACGCAGAGCATCCTGGACACACACAAAATTATGCATATAACCAGCTAAGCAGAAGAGAAAAATTGATAATCTTCAGACTTCGCATGGGCCACAACAGATTGGGTTATCACCTATTCAACAAGTTAAAGGTAGCAACTACCGATGAATGTAAATGTGGCACTGATAAAATGACTGCTCAACATCTGCTTCAAAGATGCTCAACATATGAGGAACAGAGAAAGCACATTTGGCCGTCACCAGTAACCATTTTTTGAAACACTCTATGGAAATTCCAATAACCTCAAGCTGCCCATTAAGTTCTTATAAAATATTCAAGTAGACATCTGACCGTGTACGGAGAAGAAAAACAAGAACACGAAGTGCTGTTAGAAAATGTTCTTTAATGCGCAATTCAAAGCGAATAAATAGAGCAGAAATAACGCCACGACACAAATTGACAATTCCGAGTGCGCATTTCGAGAACAAACAAAACAAAACAAAACATTAAAAATAAAATGTAAAACATGATACTAATGTGATAGGGTGGGCGAGATAGTGATGATGATATTGATCTTGTGATGTTTGATCACTCTCTTTTCACACTCGCACCGACCCGAACAACAATAAAACTCTTGATTCTGAGGCAGGGGCTGTATTTATTTCTACAACCCTGTCAGTGACTACAAGCACACAAAAGCAACGAATAGTTAAAATCATAGTTGAATAACGATACTCTCACCTGCCAAACAGTCCTTCCACGCCACCTGACACCCTCAACTATCACACACGCACACACTCCTGCGTGTCGTCCAATGCGACTAGTAAGGTGTTGTGAATGAGGCTGGCAATCTCACCGTGTAACATCGGTTGCTACCGAAACCACTACTGCACGAGCATATGAATACTTCATGCGGAGGCAAACCACACTGGTGGCCCCATGCTCCCTCAGGAGCGGAGAAGAGAAATATATATCTCCAAGTGAGCCCACGTGCTCTCACAAACCATTCTACATATAACATTAATTAAATAATAATAAAATGGACATAAAATAATATTCAACTATCTGTACAACAAATACTCTCAATAATGAGACTATACCACCACCCCGCAACTGCTCCATCTCAGTATTCATTCCTGCATTCTGAACATGTCGTAAATGACGACTGGTGCGCCTGGCAACAAACGTGTCGTATATGACCCCTGATGAGATTGGGAACTCATCACATGAAACTCATTGTTACAGAAACAACCCTCGTAATAGCATAGAAATGCTTCTTGTGGGCCTGTAATGGACACCAGCTGCATTGGTGTTTCCATGCTCCGCCGGGAGAAACCAGAGAAACACATGTCTCAACAAAGGAGTGGCCTCGCGCTCTCCCGAAATCTAAATACATATCCTCACCTCACTCAAAGTAACCCACTAAAGATATACAGTAGAAATATCAATAATCGTGAAATACACTTAATTACAATATCAAAGAATAAGATAAAATTATTCTTAACTTTAACAACTAGAACTAAAGTCATCACCACGTGGCCTCCCGGCTGCCATCTTGATATTTTTGCTAATAGGTTGATATTATCTAAATTCACGTGAAATAGCTTCATACCATATTTGGTAGCGTTAGGTCCCCTGAGAATTTATTAACATCATCTTCAACTATTAGACTCAGGGTCTTACATAGCTTGACCTCACGCTGTTGACACTTACTTTAATATAACATCTATAACCTCTTCGGTGTAATTCACCATAACAATATGTTCCAGCTTTCATCTTCTCGTTACACCCAAGAAAAGGGTTGGCTTCCTTCTAATGTGAGTAATAATCTTCCTGTATAGAAAGAGCTGTAAACGTAAGACCAGATCTGCACTTGTCCTTTATAGATTTCACTAAGGTACTTCAAAGTTGAAACATGATAAATTTATCAGAAGGTTAGAAATGAAATAATCGCTCTTAAACTTTCACATCTATCTATCTATTTAACTCACTAAACATTAAAACAGACTCGTGCTGAATATAATTTCAGAATTACAGAACACGAATGCTAAATTAAATTGACTCACGTGCTCAAGGCATCTAGCCTACACTCTGGTGTCTAACTTCGTTTCTCTCTCGTCTGGGCGGCTTTTGCAAAATAGGCCCGTTCGCCGCTTGCTATCTCTTTTATAAGCCCTAGGCTAATCACTCAACTTACTGCGCGCTTTGCGCATTAATTTGCGCCACGTAAATAACACTCGCGATATTTGCTCTATTAGGCACTAAACCACACAAGTATGGCCCATAACTATCAATTATAACACACAACTCTACACCACAACTATTTTTAGGCTTTATTATGGCCTAAGTAATATATTTTCTTGAAGACTTTTCACATCTCAGCAATGCTTGCTCGCGCCGTCACGTGGGCTGACAGTCACGTGGGTTGCGCGCACATCGAAAATAATGGGCGATAAATGTGCCCCATCACACTAACAAAACTGCATGATAATTGAGAGAGATATTGGCAGAAAGGTGAGATGAATGAAAGTTTTAATATGAGAAAAACAACAGTAAAGTTAAATAAAAAGATGAGATATTCGAAATTTAGATCACGTGACAAAAAAATCATATTAAAAACACAGGAAGTGTCTTTTAACTAAAGAACAATGCACGAAAAGATTTAATGAACAAACGTAAAATATAATAACAAATATAAGGGGGTAACTGGTAAACTTCATTGGATAAGGAGAAATAAAGAACATCGCAACAGTAAAGATAGTTCCATAGTAGATTCTAACATAGGGGAGTGAAATGTTAAAGACTTCATTATATTAGGTTCAACTTTAAAACAGCAGACATATGAAAATGGCACACACACGAAACAGCACGCACACAAAACAGCACACACACGAAAACGGCACTCAAACAGAAACAGCAAATACACGAAAACTGCACACACACAAAAACAGCACAAATACCAAAACGACACATACACGAAAACAGCACACACACGAAAACAGCACACACACGAAAACGGCACATACACAAAAACAGCACAGACACGAAAACGGCACATACACAAAAACAGCACACATACACAAAGAACACACACACAAACAGCACACACACACAAAAACAGTTAACATACACAAAAACAGCCCACTAAAAACAGCACACACACAAAAACAGCACACACACACAAAAATAGCACACTCACATAAAACAGCACACATAGAAAACAACACACACACAAACAGCACACACAAAAACAGTACGCACACAAACAGCACGCACACAAACAGCACATACACACAAACAGCACACACACACAAAACAGCGCACGCACACAAACAGCACACTCACATAAAACAACACACATACAAAACAGCATACAGACAAACAGCACACACAAAAACAGTACGCACACAAACAGCACACACACAAACAGCACACACACAAACAGCACATACACACAAACAGCACACACACAAAACAGCACACACACAAACCTACACTTCATTAATCATCAATTTCCATTTCGCTCTCTACGGAACATGGAGCCACCACTACGGTTGATCCGCCTTGTAGGAAACGTACATCAAACATTTACATCCTCTTGTAGTGCTGGTTTCTGCAACCATTATTTTTTAATGATAGTGTTGCCAGCCTCATGCACCACCCTCATTTTGGTCGACTTTTACAATATGCTTGAAGAAATAGTCGTTACATTCTTTCTTTGTCCCATCAGGAACTGCACGGAGAATGTGACACTTATGTTACATTCTTTCTTTGCCCCATCAGGAACTGCACGGAGAATGTGACACTAATGTAACATTTAATGAACAAATAAACTAACAAGTTACCGAACACGAGTTCTACAACGTACAGTAATTTCCGAGGTATCCAACGTGTAATTTTAAAGGTAAGAAAATCCTCACAGTTCCCGTGTTTTGAGAAATGTTCCCTTGTCACAACGCAAATATTAAGACTATAATCAACAACGATTATTCATGTAAATCTGGGATCCTATTGAGAAACTGTTGAAGGATAATTCTCATCCTGTCATAACAGGTTCTGCTTCACTGAAGAAGCATTCATCCTGAACTATCACCAAAGAAAAATCCAAAAAAAACGAAAAGGGCTATACTGGGAGATAGAGAAGTCACGACTGCTGGCCCCAATAAAAGGGCTCTAACAAATATTCAATGGCGTTTATAATTTTTTTTTTTTTTTAAATAAACCTTTTATAATACGCAAAAGCTCACAGTAATGTTCGACACATGACGCCACTGCTGCGTTCAGTTAGCAATGTCTTGTTTAGCTTTGCAGCTAAATAAGTATTGTTTTCCTGCACATTCAAGTAAGTCCTGCTTTACTGTGCAGCTATATGTCCTCTTTTACTGTACAGCTAAAAAAGTCCTGTTTCATTGTGCAGCTAAATAAATCTTGTTTTATTGTGGAGTTACATACGTCTTGTTTCACTGTGCAGCTAAGTAAGTCTTGTTTCAATGTGCACCTAAGTAAATATTTTTTACTGTGCAGTTAAGAAGGTCATGTTTTACTGCGCAGTTAAGTAAGTCCTGTTTTACTGTACAGTTAAGTAAGCCATGTTTCACAGTGCAGCTAAATAAGTCATGTTTTACTAACAGCTAAATAAGTCCTGTTTTATTTACACTTAAGTAAACTTGTTTTACAGTGCAGCTAAATAAGTCATGTTTTACTAACAGCTAAATAAGTCATGTTTTACTGCGCAGTTAAGTAAGTCCTGTTTTACTGTACAGTTAAGTAAGTCATGTTTTACAGGGCAGCTAAATAAGTCATGTTTTACTAACAGCTAAATAAGTCCTGTTTTACTGACACTTAAGTAATCATGTTTTACAGTGCAGCTAAATAAGTCATGTTTTACTAACAGCTAAATACGTCATGTTTTACTGAGCAGTTAAGTAAGTATATGTTCTTTGCCTCTGAGGACACACATGAATAATAGTACTACCGCTCTCTCACTGATGTCGTATGAAGCGACTAATATGAAGTTGGACGTGGCACTGATAACACCATGTATAAAACAAATTGCCTGACACAATAACTCCCCTGGTTAATGGAGTTTCAGACAACCACCCGAGGGCTGCAGTTGTTGCCTCAATCTCCATTCATAAACTGGAGGTTGTTGTCACGTAAGCTCCGTTTTCTTCAGCGTCACTGTAGCCGAGAGGCTCCATTCTGATTTCTTACCACGAAGAATAGATCCATCAGTGTATACTATGTCATCATCTTCATCGTCATCACCAGCATTAATAAATTGATTAATTTCCAATTCTTCTTTCTCACACCATCAATTTCTACACACCCTGCCAAGGGTGATGATGACTTATCGTTCGTTTGTTCAGTTCTCCCCCCCCCCCCCCCCCCCCCCCCCCCCCCCCCCCCTCCGGGGCTTACTCTACTCTTACCGCTTGAATGATTTTCCAACTGTGGTAACCTGTCCAATCGTTGCCTCAGCCGCTGTCATTCTTGTACAGGCCAAGAATCTGCGAAAGTAAGATTTTATTTTCCAATAATGTTAAGTTATAATTTTATGTTATTGAAACCTAACAACAGAGACCTGACAATAGAGACCTGACAACAGAGACCTGACAACAGAGAATATGTGCTTTGTAGTCGACTATATATACAGTACTTTGCAAAAAAAATGGCAGTCATATTTTCGAAACGCAGCACACTCATAGAAGCAAATAATAATATAAACTGTATGTCCAGAGGAAGATTGGTATCTCCCCTATCTATTAACAGTGGTTTCAGTACAATATAATGTTGCCTTCTCCAGTAAGGCAAGCCTGGATGCGGCGAGGCATACTTCCCGCAAGTGTTTGTAGGTAATTGTGAGTCAGACTGTCCCAGTATTTTTCAGCTACCTTCTTCAATTGTTCAACGTCTCCGAGTCCACTCTTTTTTAAATGATTCTTGAGTAGTGCCCAAACGTTTTCAATTGGGTTTAGGTCGGGACGGTTGCTGGGCCACTTCAGCACTATCACATTCTTCTCTTGCAGCCATGCTTTGGTGGTATGAGCTGTATGCTTTGGGTCATTGTCATGTTAAAATGTGCACCCATCGGGGTACATGACCTGCATAAATGGCAGAAGGTGTCCCTCTAGTATGTCGATGTACTTTTCTTTCGTAAAAATTCCTGTGAAAACACACAGTGGGGTGGCACCTCTTGCTGCCACCCCTCCCCAAAGATGGAATTTATTGGTATGTTTCGGTCGCTGGTACACAGGCGTTACAGAGTCTTTCATCCAAATATTTATTTGAGCAGGATAAGACCAAACAGAACATTCATCTGACAAAATCACATTGTCCCATGACAAATTTTGGTGTTCGTGGCACCAGTTCAAGTGCATCTGTTTGTGAGTCTCTGTGAGAAATGGTGACGAAATTACCCGCTTTTTTGTGTAATTCATCCTGTGTAGCTCCCGGTTGACAGTAGCATTAGATACTTCTGGGTTTCCCAAATCGATCATGCGCTGCCGTATGTTTTCTACACTCTTCATTGGCCCAGCCCGAACGATTTGGGCGAGACGCCGATGGTCCTTTGTGTCCAAAATTCTTGACCCCCCCACTACCTTCTTTTCGCTCGATTCCATTACCTGCTTTTAATTTACTCACAACTCTGTAGACAGTTCGCTCAGGAATGTTCAAGGTTTTAGAAATGTTGGAACATGTTTGATTTCCTTCATTCCAAAGCTGTGAAATTAACATACACTTTGACTTTGTGTCCATTTTCTGCCACTAGCATTAGAAATTGTCGTCTGCTCTATTATCAAGGGACGTTACTCTACGCTAATTTTTTTTTTTACTTTTGGTAGTGTTTGCTCACTTAAGTGGAGTGTAAATCTGGGGCAGAACATGCATATTTAATTAGATTTCAGCATATTTAGCTGAGCAATATGACTGCCATTTTTTTGCAAAGTACTGTATATATATATATATATATATATATATATATATATATATGTGTGTGTGTGTGTGTAAATATATATATATATATATATATATATATATATTATATAATATATATATATATATATATATATATATATATATATATCAATATTCGTAATTCTGGACACGAAGGAAGCATAGATTAGTGTGCTTTGACATCTTTTACACATTTTAATTTCCACTGTACTGTAAATACATTTATTGTCATTTTATGTTCATCGAAAGACCGAATGAACTATATTGTACATCGAGGCCCAGGGGCCAATAAATGTGAGGATCATTGGAGTCTTATGAGTCATATGACTTATTATTAAAAATTATAATGAATAGAAAAAGCAAAATAAGATCTAAGATAACAATGGAAATTGCAGATGAACAGAGATTTTATTGAGCAAAAGTGCTCACGCCATATTAAGTACATAATACGAGAAATGGAGACACCTTTGGAAGTACAAAAAATCTCAGCATGTGCTTCATAGATTATACCAAGTCATTTAACAGAGTTCAACATCAAGAAGTTATCAGAATTCTGGAAGGCATATATTTTAATGAAGAAGATCTAACAATAATCAAAAACATGTGCTGGACGCAAGACGCGGCGGGAAGGACGAGAATAAACTTGGTAGCTTCCAACCAATACAACATGGAGTAAGACAGGTATATGTTCTGTCACATGATCTGTTCTCTCTACACGACGAAATCATTATAATAAGACGAACCGGGAATACGAGTTAGAGGCTGCAGTACAAATAATTGACATTTAACTGCTGATAAAGTATTACAGCGGACAATAAAAAAAGACATACATAGAGTGTTAGATATAGTAGTAAAAGAAATTGCAGAAAAAGTGTAGTGTTTTTATGCAGGGCGTGTTACCAAAAAAGTAGCATATTCGAACCTGGTATATCTGGATTACGAAACTGCGTTCATATCCATTAGGCCACAGACGCTAGTTACTAACACCGCAATTATGACTCATTTAACCGAAGAACTCTTATGCTAACTTTAACTCATAAATCACCCGCATAAATTGTGTGGGTTTTTTTGTTGTGTTTTTTGGCCAGCCTGTTGCAACAATTAAAAGAGGATTAACACGGCAACCTGTTGACTAGGT
Source organism: Oreohelix idahoensis (assembly GCA_024509875.1). Taxonomy (NCBI): domain Eukaryota; kingdom Metazoa; phylum Mollusca; class Gastropoda; order Stylommatophora; family Oreohelicidae; genus Oreohelix; species Oreohelix idahoensis. The sequence goes on from JAMPIV010006036.1 coordinate 402,197, forward strand.
GAAAAGAGCAGTACTTTCTGCGTGCTTTTAGCATAATTATCGTACTTTCTATCAGTTTTTGTTTGTAAACAGCTCATTAGTTATTTTTTGTGGGAAGTTTTTATGAAAGAGTACAATCGAAGTAAGAAAGATAATTATTCTAAGCTGTATAAAGTCAATGCTGACGTGCGGAAGTGAACCATGGACAATTAATAAGAAAGCACTAGAGGCCACAGAGATGTGGGTTTACAAAATAATTTTAGAGCACCATAAACAGCGACAAGGAGTAATGCAGATGTCCTAGAAGAAGCAGTGAGAGCAAATTATATTTATCACCCTCATTAGATGGAAGCAATCAAATGTTTTTGGGCATGTTATGAGATGAAGAAAGCTGGAATCTGTCGTAACAACAGGAAACTGTGACCTACGGTACTTTTTCTGCTTCTTTATGAATTGTTCATGACTCATAGAAAGACGTAACACCTTTCTGAAAACCATAATGGAATGAAAACAAAGGTTTAAGAGGATGGTACTGCTGCAGGTGGGAAGATAGCATCACGAAATAGACAGCATAGGGGTCTCACATTGTACCATCAAGGCAAGAGACAAAAGACGCTGGAAATCCCCTGCAATCGATCTTCGATGCTAAGATGGCAAATGATCTACTTAAAACTATACCACCTGGTTATCGTAGGTTATTTATTATTATGTCGATTTCTGATATTTTTAGGCATATTCTGTATCAATCTCGTTATACTTTCATTGTACAGAGAGAGTTGGTCAGGTTACAGCACGCAACCCTGCAAATCTTTGGTTTTTCTCAATCTCTTATATTTGGTCCCAGTTCTTAGTCATAGTAGTAGTCGTAGTAGTGGTAGTAGTAGTGGTAGAAGTAGTAGAAATTGTAGTAGTAGTGGTAGAAGTAGTAGAAATTGTAGTAGTAGTGGTAGTAGTAGTGGTAGAAGTAGTAGAAATTGTAGTAGTAGTAGTAGTAGAAATTGTAGTAGTAGTAGTAGTAGTCGTAGTAGTAGTGGTAGAAGTAGTAGAAATTGTAGTAATAGTAGTAGTAGTAGTAGTAGTAGTAGTAGAAATTGTAGTAGTAGTAGTAGTAGTAGTAGTAGTAGTAGTAGTAGTAGTAGTAGTAGTAGTAGTAGTAGTAGTAGTAGTAGTAGTAGTAGTAGTAGTCGTAGTAGTCGTAGTAGTCGTAGTAGTAGTAGTAGTGGTAGAAGTAGTAGAAATTGTAGTAGTAGTAGTAGTGGTAGAAGTAGTGCAAATTGTAGTAGTAGTAGAAGCAGTAGCACCCATTCAGTCATAACTGACTATGGGAATACGCCCCTGGGGTGGTAGCCCTCAGCTGTTTTATATCTGGTGTTTCTTTCGGCTTGTTCTTTTCTCTTCTGTTTGTTGTGAGAGCTTCTTTTCTCTTCTGTTTGTTGTGAGAGCTTCTTTTCTCTTCTGTTGTGAGAGCTTCTTTTCTCTTCTGTTTGTTTTGAGAGCTTCTTTTCTCTTCTGTTTGTTGTGAGAGCTTCTTTTCTCTTGTTTGTTGTGAGAGCTTCTTTTCGCTTAATCTCAGGTGGCGGCGTAGGGGGCATAACCACTTAGTCCGATCGGCAGCTTTATCCTCCCAGGTTGCTGGATTGACGTCAAGTGTCTTTCTTACACACATTTTTAAACGTCAGCTGCGGTCGCCCACCTGTTCTTCTGCCATCTGCCAGTTGTCCCAGTTCTTATAGCTACTGTTTATCTCCAATTCATGCTCTTTATTATTCTCAGGTCTTTGTCATCGATGTTTAACATTTCTAACCTTCTGATAAATTTATCATGTTTCAACTTTGAAGTACCTTAGTGAAATCTATAATGGACAAGTGCAGATCTGGTCTTACGTTTACAGCTCTTTCTATACAGGAAGATTATTACTCACATTAGAAGGAAGCCAACCCTGTTTTTTGGGTGTAACGAGAAGATGACAGCTGGAACATATTGTGACAATAAGAACGACTGAAGGAAAGATATAGAGGACGACAAAGAGAGAAGGTACTGGGAGATAATATCTATCTAGATGTTTGTGTCGTTCTCCACCTACAGATCTGCTCTGTGTGTGCTTTTGCCTTCTACAAATGTGGTCACCAATTTCTGGTTATATTTTACTTCTCCGTTTTTCTGTGCTAACCTAAGAGAAAACTCAACAAATGAAAAATGTAAGTGGCGAGAAAGGTTCTTACTGATGACGGAGGGTATAAAATACACAAACTTGTATTTATTTCTTCGCTCAATCACTTTGAGGATCTTACTTGTCGTCGGTTTCTGTTGTTGTTGTTTTTTAGCTCGTGCATAGGAAACTGGTATTCGTTATATACGGAATACTGGTTCAACTCGATTTGGGTTATAATTTGGGTATGTAGTGTTCTTTATTTTACGTAGAACGATATACTGTATTATCTTCTAGGCTGAAACTTCTGATGTGTACGGTAATATTATTTCTTCATAATTCATTTTGCATTTCGATCCTCATGGAGCATGGAGCTACGATTGCAGCTGGTCCACTTGAAGGAAGTCTGAAGCTAGCATTGACATGCTTTTTACGAAAGTGGTTTTTATTTCAAAATTTATAAACATTGTACTTTATTGTCTCCTCTCAATAGTTATTTACTATATGTCCCTTTATATCTTTCGGTGGGAACATGAGGGTTTCAGTTACTTCCTTTAGTTTGTTGTAATGCATATATTTTTTTTTCTATGTCCTTTATTCTAATTAACACAAAATTATCGCATCAGTTTTGTGTTCCCAATTTTTATGTCTTTGTGTCAATGAAAACCTGTTGAAAGAAACTTTGAAATATGAATGTAGAAACCTCACATAATATAACCGATTTATAATGTAATTATGGACTATTTCAATCATTTTACAATGCGCATTAGTTTGCGATAGTGTCACCACTATACGATGCTTCAGCTAAGCAATACACATCACGTCACGATGTCCAGTCAATTCACGAGACTCGGTGTCTCAAGCCAAGTGTCATTTCACACTTCGTTCTACTTTATTACGCAGCAAACAGAAGATAGAAAAGGAGTTAACAGTAACAGTAGAAACTATTAAAGGTTTTTGTTAATTACATATTCAAATACTATACTCAAAAGCACTAAAAAATAAATGGAACAGTGTTAAAACATGTTAATAGATTCAAATCGCTAGGCACGTTAAAAACATCGGATGGAAGATGCATCTCAGAGATGACATGTAGAATAGCCCGGGGAGAAGCCGCATTAACTAAGATGAAAAGGATTTTATGTCACAACTCTCTGCATTGGTGGACATATAGAAGAATCTTAAGAATATAATTGACAGCTAAAAATACTAATGAGGATGTCCTTAAAGAAACAAGTGGGCACAGGAAGCGTCTTACTTACATTAGAGAGTAGAAATCCAATTTCTTTGGGTACGTAATAAGGAAAAAAAAAACTTGAATATATTTTGACAACTATAAAGATTCAATCCAAATGTGGAATTGATGACAAGAACCAGACAAGTGCCAGTGGAACAGGAGTTGAGAAGAAGACGCTGGCGATGGATAGGACACACATTGAGGAAACCTGTTGATAGCATTACAAGGCAGTTCTGTTCTGTTTCCACAGGGAAAGAGAGGCAGAGGTAGACCAAAAAACACATGGAGAAGAGAACTTGAAACAGAGGTGAAAATGATGAGGAAAACATGGAAAGAACTTAAGCGGAAGGCACAGGACAGGAAGACTTGGCATGTGTTTGTTGAAGGCCTATGCTCCTTGGAGAGCTAAAGGGTATTGATTGAAAAAGATTCAGGGCAAAAGACATAAAGGACGACAAAGGGTTAAGATACTGGACAGTTTGATATGACAGCACAGAAGAAAGTCAACAACAGAATTAATAAACAGTGTTGTTGTCAGTGTGACGTACGTCTAGTTTGACAAGTGAATTTTCCCTGATATGATGGATGATTAAAGGGACTTTTAGCTTTTCATAACATTAGAACACCTGAACATTTGTTGTAACCTTTCGTTTCGCCAGAGCGAACCGAGCGGAACTCATTTAGTATGCGGCACGAGATCAAAGAGACAGACTGAGGGATTTTAGGGGAGACTATCGGCGCTATCAAAGACAGTAGTGGTTCCTGATACGAGACGCAGTTGCTTGCCGCTATTTTCGCGTCTCGGTGTCAACCGCAGAACCGAGGAAAAATAACAATATCATATCCGTTAAAACAAAACTTATCAAATCGTAAATAAATATATTGTATAAAGAGATCATATTACAAAATC